>JAWWLV010000088.1:50306672-50320287 GCA_035041135.1 Platyrinchus mystaceus | reverse complement strand
CTATTCTATTCTATTCTATTCTATTCTGTTCTGTTCTGTTCTGTTCTGTTCTGTTCTGTTCTGTTCTGTTCTGTTCCCTGTGGTCACCATCAGTTGAATAACGATGAGACTGTTACTAGCCTGAGATATCAGTGGTTTCCAGCTCCAAAAACACTTGGAATGACACATGTTCATACAGACTGGAGAATTAGATGCTGGAAAGTAGTGCCACGGAAAGGGACCTGGGGGTCCTTGTAGCTGGAGCTCCGGCTGAAACTCCTCAAGCCAAAGACAGAGACCGTGACCTATTGGCCCTTGTTGGAATGAAACCATGGGAGTGGTAGACAGAGACCTGACAGGAGGATGAGGAACTTCGATATCAAAGCACACAAGGAACTAAGTTGCCCATCTGTGTAAACATTGTGGCTTGCTAACCTGTATTATTTGCCAATGTACTAAAATAGTAACTATATATAGAAAAGTACCAAGAAGGATATAAAAGGGGAGCATGTTGTATCAATAAACGTCTTCTCTTGCTCACTGCATGAGGAGTACGTGCCTTAATTCACCACAGGTCTTGATCAATGGCCAGTTGAATATGAGTCAGCAGTGCCCTGGCAGCCAGGAGGGCCAACTGTGTCCTGGGGGGCATCAGGCAAAGCATCACCAGCCAGTCAAGGGAGAGGACTGTCTCGCTCTGCTCTGCACTGGTGCAGCCTCACCTTGAATATTTTGAGCAGTTTGGGGCACTGCAATATAGGAAAGATATTAAGCTGTTAGAGTGTCCAAAGGAGGGCAATGAAGATGGTGAAGGGCCTTGAGGGGAAGCCACATGAGGAGCAGCTGAGGTCACTTGGTCTGTTCAGCCTGGAGAAAGAGGAGACTGAAGGGAGACCCATTGCACTCTACAACTTTCTCATGAGGGGAAGAAGAGGGGCAGGCACTGATCTCTTCTCTGTGGTGACCAGTGACAGAACCTGAGGGAATGTCCGGAAGTTGTGTCAGGGAGGGTTTAGGTTGGGTATTAGAAAAAGGTTCTTCACCCAGAGGGTGATTGGGTGCTGGAAGAGGTTCTCCAGGAAAGTGGTCACAGCACCAAGCCTGATGGAATTCAGGAAGCATTTAAACAATACTCTTGGGCACATGGTGTGACTCTTGGTGATGGTCCTGTGCAGGACCAGGAGTTGGACCCGATGATACTTGTGGGTCCCTTCCAACTGGGCATATTCTGGGATTCTGAGATTCTGTGATAACAGGGTTAGCATGTTGACTAGAGGTCTAGAATCTCCTTTTAGGTATTTCCAAGCTGCATCCTACAGGTCTCTTGAAGGACTGTAAGATCCAATAGATCATGTAAGAGCCAATAGATCACGCACTGAGCAAGTGAATGTCTTTTATCTTCTTTATCTTACGGTTTTATCTTCTTATGCCTCTCGTATGATACAAAGATGGTCGCTCCAGAAAGGTTTGAGCTGTGCAGCTGAAATTGCTGTGTACACAAAATAGCAACAGCATTTAGTTCCTCAAACTGTAGACTCTTTTTTCCACTAGTGTTTATCTCCATTACCTCTTCACACAAGAATTCTGCAGCTATAACTTGAAGACAAACCTCACAACCAGAAGATAAATGATGCTGGGAATATAATGGCTCTATGCAAAGTTTCATGCATGACTGTCCTCTTCTCATGTTCATTAATCAGGTATACAGTCACTTTTCCCATGGTCCCTGCAATGGGAGAAAGAGGTTTTTGGATTAATGAATCAACATAAATGTTTTCCCATTCAAATCTGTCCTAAGGTAGCAGATCTGTTTTGATGCTGACTTAAAGTCAGTTAAAATGTTTTGAAGAAGCAGAAAAGTGATTTGAAATAACTCCTCTGTGGAACATCAGTGATTTCTGGTGTGGGGGAGAGTGTCCTGTGTCCAGGAATGAAGTCCACGGGGTATGATCTTTGGCAGTGACTGGTGGCAGGTTGGTGTGTCAGCAGAAAACCTGTGTTTGTGGGTGTCTCTGACAGACTCTGCATGAGCTCGCTTTAGCAAACTCCTCTTCCCTCCCCCTGATGTCAGATGCTGCCCCATTTACTGCAATGCAGCTCACTAAAGGGACGTGCAAGCCTTTGTTGTGCACAGGGTCCCCTACCTTGGGCCATTTGGTCTGCTTCATTTGGCACAAGCTGTGCCAAGATGCTAAACTCTCCCTAGTGAAGAAGCCAGTAAATGCAATTTAGTGTGCCTGCTCTAAGCATGAAGGAAAAGTGAAACAGGATACCTTGTTTCATTTACTCGCTGTAGGAAATTGGGATCCTTCTTTCCCTCAAGCCAGGATTATCCCTGGGTTTGTCTCTTTTTTACCCTCCCACTGCATCTCATTGTAGCAGGCTTCTGGCTCCTGCTGTTTGGGTTTAGACATGGAGACTGGAGGTGACAAACTAGAAGGGAGCATTGCAGTCCTTCTGAGACAACCACTGTTCCTCTGCTGTTATTAATCTTTCTGAAGAGTCATTGGCATGAGAGCAAATAGAATCAATTATTTCATTCAGCCAGAATCTCTCATTTAGAATGTCACACTGCAACACTTCCAGCTCCTCAGGCTACTGGGTGGTACGACAGAAGCCTGTACCCAATGTAGCTGCAATCCTGAGAAGGCAACAGGTCAACTCCTGCTTCACTTCAAATGGCCAATAAACCTCACTAAATGATAGATGGTTAGGTTTCAGAAGTATGGTGAAGGAGAAACTTCCTAGCTGATGCTATTCTGAGAACCCTGGACACCACAATGGCTTTATACACACATAAGGTCAAGATGATCTCATTAATGAGAGTGAGATGGCTTGCTGTTTGGATTAAAATAAATGTATGAAAATGTGCTCAGGGTCCAGCCAGTGCATAGGCTTCCTTTAGGTCTTCTTCATGTGGTTTTCACAAAGAAGTAAACAAAGTCTTGCAACCTTGTTTAAGTGTTGGGTCTCTTTCCATCATGCAATTGAACTGTAAAAATAAAAACAGGAAACAACTAAAAATAATAATAATAAAAAAGAAAGCAATGAGTAAAAAGGCAGGTAAAAATACATAACACAGAATATTACTGTGATAAAAGCAAAATCTCTGTCTCGCACTCTGACCTTGGTGCAACTATACCAGAGTGAGGTGGCAGAAATCCGTATTCTGGAGTGATTTATTGATACTGAAAATCAGACAACAGTTATCTCCAGCTATGTTGGCATCTGCGAGCAGCATGAGGTGAGTGGAGCAAAGCAAGTAGTGCTGAGGATTCATTGTCCACCTTACAGGTGCTTTATCTGTCTTGCTTTAGAACCAGTCTAGTTTTGTCCTGTGGGCTGCGCACCTGCAGGCAACTGGACCAAAATAATTATCAACTCTGGGAGCACATTTTCTGGTTTACTTACATCCAAAAGGAATCCAGTTTGCACACTGTGATTGCTCTGAGGTGTGAATTGATGCACTGTTAGTGGAGATGGTTCAAGGACAGCATGAACCACAAGACCAACACAGACGAGTGACAGTCTGTGGTTGTATTCTCCACCTACGAGAACAGGATAACAAAACTCAGCCAGAATTGCTTGCAAACTTGGTTTGGTAGATTTGTAATGTTTTTTAGGAACAAAAAGGCAAGGGTAGGTTTATACTATATGTGGTAACATAGTTTGTTTTTTACAGATGCTGTCCCTCAGATGTATTCAGTTTTATGTCTGAAGTTTTTTGTTATTCTGGACTCCATTTCGATGAACTGTGTAAAGAGAGAACTATGAAAGCAGGAGCTCAGTATGGCAATAGTTAAAATCACTTCAATACTTTTAATTATACTCAAGCATTCATCCTTCTTTTCAATACAACATTTATGCCCAATTTAACTATGAAAAGCAACAGAAAAAAATGACATTATCTTATTCAACATATATTCTGATTGTTTGTTCTCAGTTATGTATTTTAAGAAGCAAAAGGATGGTGTGCAACCAGCTTCAGTGCCTCCTCTTAATGTTGTGCTAATCTGGTTATAAGATTGCCTCTTTGTGTCTGCAATATACTTACACCTCAAGCTGCCAGTAAGTATTCTGCCAGAGAGTGGAAATAGCACTGCCTTGCAAACTAAATCAGTTTCACTTGAATATTTTAGAGAGCATCTTGGGGGGGGGGGGGAAGAAGAAATTAAAAAAAAAAAAAAAGGAGTAAAAATTTTCTGGTGTCACATCTTTCATATGATATGTTTTTATTTGCACATAAATCTATTTTTCATTTAGTCACTTTTTAGCTTCAGAAATAAAGCAGAAATGGGTGGAAAACAAATCATAATACAGGCATCATCATTGCTTCCAGAGTTGTTTTTTTATTTTTTTATTTTATTTTATATTTTTCAATGCTCTGTAAAATTCAGGTTGAAACTAAATTTGCAAATCTGGAGATCCTCCCTGAACTGATTTTTCCAACTTCTGCAGTTTTAGCTACTAGCTCTAAGGAATACCTAATATTCTCTTTTTAGAGCAAAAGGTTTGTTCCAAAGTGTACTTGCTTTCTTTAGCTTATCCTGTCATTAGCAGTCCCTTCTATGTTACCTGCTGGCCGGTGCTACAGTGCACTACATCAGTAGTTCTTATTAGCACATGCCCTATGTCCTCATCTGCATGATACTCAAAAAAATCACAGGATTATTGACAAGATAGTTGAAAGAGCCTTATTGCCCTCAATAAACCTCAGATCAAATTCACACAATTTGGGCAGGCTAATGTTATCTTTCTGGTCATTCAACTTTTCAATTTCTCTATAGGCAGATGAATTAGCGAAGACTGGTAAGAAGATTTTCCTAATGAAGTTAATTATGCACTTTAGAAGGATCTCTGTAGGTGCAGGAAAATAACATTGATGATCTGCTTGCTGCCTTTTGTTGTCTTGTCTATTCTGAAATTGCATCAGCTATCGGTCAGTTGCCTTTCCTTGTGATGTGCAGCATCTCTTAGGATTAATAATGGCTGTTCCTAGCATGCTCCTCTCATGTCTGATGTTCCACTGTAGTCGTAAAGTGCATGACCTGATTTATTAAGATATTACCATGATATATTGGGGCTGCTTCTATGAATACCCCACAAGGGATGTACATCTGGAATTTATAAATGCAGTGGTGTAACACATGCGATGGAACACCAATGTAAAAATTACAGAATCAAAACTATGTTATGATCCTGGAACAATGAAAAATGTTTTCAAAATTTTAAACTTCTAAACTGGTAGTCTTGTGCAATATTTGTGTGGTTTCATGTTTTACTTCTGCTTCCATTACAATTTACCTGCCACATATCTTTAAATTTTCATTGTGGCCATCTGCCTGAACCATGCTGGATGAACTAGATACCAAAGCATCATTTGATATGCATCCCAACCTCTTCCCCTTCTTCTCTTTCAACCTTTGGCCTTTCAAGCACTCAGCAGCATCTACCTGCCTAGAGTTTTAATTTAATCTTCTTGGTGACTTTTCTCAGTGATGACTTTGATTCACCATTTTAAAATGTTAGCTTTAAAGTTCAGGGCACGTGGGCCATAGGCAATAGCTGTCATTTGCTTTAGGAGTGTGCTTCCATCCATTTGTATAAATAGAGTCTAATTTCTACTCAGAGGGCTGCAGGAAGGGGAGATGAAACCCACCCCTAACAATCACTGTAAGGGCTTACAAAATAATTTGATTTCCTCACCAATCTTAAACCCTGGCCTTGTGGTTTAATTTTGTTCCCTCTAGGATGCAATACATTTAGAGGAATTAGGTTTGTACTTTTCCCATTTCAAAAGGAGGCATATTTCACTTTTACCTAATGACACTGGTTCACTAGAAGAATGTGTGCCTTGAAACTCACATTAAAAGCAAATTAAAAGTAACAGCTGCAGAGAAATTTCAGAGCAAATCTGTTCACCATGTTTGCATAGGCAGCTGCACATTAAGGTTGGGTAGTACCTAAGCCTATGTTATAATTAAAGTTGGTTTGCGTTGCACAGAGCCAAAACACATGGGTAGATGCATCCTCTGCCTCAGAGTATGAGATCCTAAACCAAAGCTTATTCAAGACAAACAGAAGTTTTCATTTACTTTGATAACAGCTGGGACAGGCTTCAAAGCCCCAGACCTTCAAAGAAGCTTTGTAGTTCTCTATGACTGTAATTTAAAATCTATGAAAAATGTAAGCAATTCCACCTTATCCTCTACCATGACCTCTTTCTTGATCATGTCAGATTATGAGAGACCAACACTAATTGAGCATTGATTTGTTTTTGGGAACCAGGCAGTAGGATTGACACTGTTAACACTCATTTATGTGGTCCTTTAATTTTCACTCCCTATGGCTGAAAGGTTTTGTGAAAGTTATATTTTTAATTTCTTCTAAAACAATTTTCATACTTTGCCAAAGCTAAATCTTTACCAAAGCCAAATCTTTACCAAAGCTAAATCTAGCTTTACCAAAGCTAAATGTAACATCTTAGTTCTAAAGTTATATAGAAAGCAGATCCTGCTCAATTGCATCATATGCATCAATAAGAGCATATGCAACTTCTCCCTCTCTTGTTGAGTGCTGTTCACCTTCTCTGAACTCTTTACATAGCAGAGTTTTTCAAAGTAATGAATGATGCAAAAGATGATGTCAACAGAGGGGTCTTATTGGTTTGTGCTGTTAAATGATCCCATCTTACAGCCCTTCTGACATCTGAAGGCTAATTTTAGAGCCCAGGAATTGGCAGCACTTTTAGATCAAGGTTTTGAGTTATTTCTCAAAGCATGTGGATATGTGTCATGTAACTTCTACATGTTAAGCAATATTTTGATGAGTCATATAATATAAAGTATGACTTAAAATATCTTTCCACATCTACACTGCACCAATCTGGTTCAGTCTGCTTCTGCTCATCTTCATCATGTCCCATTGCTCCCTGCAAACTCCTGCATCTCCATATGTTGCCCTTGGTACCTTTCATCAGGCCAAGATGCAAATAAAAAGCTCAGCAGCTCAGTCTTGAAGAAAAGTAGGATGGTATTTGAAAATACTGGTTTTGAACAATGCTACACTGGGGTGAAGAGAATTCAGTGCACAGTGGAAAATATTCCACCAGATTCTGCTCATGTATTTTCTGCAAATCCTTGTCCCATCCACTGAAAATCCTTATTCAAGTGCAGTCCACTGAAAGTCCTTATCCAAGATGCCTGAGCCTTCAGTCTGCTCTTTAACCCTGTTTCTCACTGGGACAGGCTCTTCCAAGTCCTTGTTTTTCCTTTATATTTTAATGTTGTTTCACGTCACAGTTTTTCCGGTGAAATTTCCTCAGTTTTCTATTTATCCCAGTCTCGACAAACTTGCCTTTGCCTGTCTTTTTATTTTCCACACTTTGCACATCTCTATCCAACGTGCTTTCTCACAGTGTCTCCCCACATCTCAGGAGCCTGAGCCCAGGCTGTGCAGCTGGACTTTATCAAAACCAGGCTTCAGCTCACACGTGGCCACAACCTGAGGATGTGGATTGTAAAAAGGCTCCTTGGAGCAACTCTGTCTGTGGACACACTTCTGCCAGTTGCTATGGAATGCTGAAGATAGGGATGTTTTTCTCATAAGAATGTGGGTGTAATTAGGCGTCTTTGTGAAACCAGGACTCAGCACCTGATGCCTTAAATAATGATTTTTCTTCTCTGAGTGGAGAGAGTAGGAAGTGAGATTGTTACCACCCACTTGTCTAGTAATAGTCTAACATTTGGAACATCTATTCTGCAAAGAGTGACATGGGGTCTGGCACTCTCTTAAAGCCTCATCTCTCAAATCCCATGAGAGTGCTTTAGCTTACACAAGGCTAGAGGGCAGTTAGTCTGCAGTCTGTGGCAGCAGGCATTCCTGGCTTTCCAGCAGGCACCTGCCCACATGGGTCTGCCCTAACAGAGCTCGGGAATGGCTTTGCAGCAGCCCATATCCCAACAAGGCTCTCTACAGGATGGCAGTGGAGCCTACGAGGGAGTCTCCTGGCATTAGGTGGACCTTACTTCCCTAGAGTCCCAGCAAAATACTGCAAATACACCAAAAATGTGCAGTCAGGCTGGGATTTCTTGAGTTTTACAGTTTGCCTTAAAAATCTGAGTATATTGTTCCTCCAAGTCTATTTGACAAGGGGTGGAGGGATTGTCTGGGATAAAATTCAATATGAATGGTTAATAGCTGTGGTTACCATGAAGCAAATTGGTATCCCTAACCTCCCCATGAATTCTTGAGACATGGTTAACATTTCCTCTGACTTTTTCATCCTATTCCTGCCCCAAGGGTTAAATTGAAGGGGCAGAAGCCATGTGCCGTGATGTGGGTCTGTTCCCATGAGCACCTTAACATGAGTCTCATAGCAGGTTCAGACACAGACCTGGACTTTCACCTGTGAGATGGAGCCCCAGATGCCTCACCTCAGTTCTCCCTGCTGCAAGCAAGATGGAGTAACACACAGTCAACTTCACACCAAGTCTGAAGCAATTTAATGAGAAAAAATGACTTTCCAAGAAGACTTCTTCCTTTCCAAAAGTACACTTATCTTTTAATCTTGTTTTTGGATTTTAGAAATATTATAGCAGATAGTGGCTAACAGGAAGAAGCGGGGGGGTTTGGCAGACACAAAATGAAGGATCAGAAGAAACTTGTTTCACACTTGACATACAGAAGCAGTGAAGGTTTCAAAGACTTGTTCATGTGTAGATATCAACTGTACTGCAATAAGTAGCTTTGTGTGTATCAGGGCCATGCCCCGTGCCTCTGCAGCATTTCTCAGCAGTGCCTTTGAGATCCTTGTTAAGGTGTGTGTCAACTGGTGCACATCAGCTCTGACATAGTGACACTATTGACACCTGCACTCACACTACTAATGCTCTTAAATTTATTTATTGTTCATCTACTGTTCCATTAACCTTGATCAAAAATTCTTCCCTTGACGTTGAAGGGGACATGACTAGATCTTTTGCTTCAGAAGAAAAGTAGGATGGTATTTGAAGATACTGGTTTTGAACAATGCTACACTGAGGTGAAGAGAATTCAGTGCACAGTGGAAAATATTCCACCAGATTCTGCTAGTGCATTTTCTGCAAATCCTTGTCCCATCCACTGAAAATCCTTATTCAAGTACAGCACCAAGATGCCTGAGCCTTTAGTCTGCTCTCTGACGCTGTTTCTCATTTTTCTTAGTATGACAGATTTTATTTTATCTCCCTGTTTTACAGGTGTTCAGGGAATACAGAGGAGCATATGAAGTTTATGACCTCTCTCTACTCAGCAATGCATTGTTATTGATTATACAAGATGTATTCATCTGAAGGTGTTTGCAGTTTTTAAAAATTTTATTGATATGTCACGGTCATTAATTAATTGGTTATTAAGATTTACTAAAGGTTTTCCTTCTGAAATAGCATTTTTGAGGCCTACAGTTAGGAGATATCATTATTGTGTAGTTAGCTCTCTCATCTTGCTGCCTGCTGTTTCTGAGATACAACCGGGAGATGAGTAGCAAGAAGTGAACATTTCTCAATACTGTTTTGAAGAGATGAAAGGGAAGGGAGAAGGTGCAAAAAGATGCCTCTAAAATAAGACTAGCATAACATTATTAGCTAAGGATGGATTTTTTTTTCTCACAGTGTGAGAAAAGTCAGTCTTGCATGCCAAAGACTAGGAAGCCTGCAACAGTTGAAGAGTTTGGTTACTACAGTGACTGTAACAGCAACTGTTGGCATCCAAAGTGGTTTTTTTCTAATGATGGAAATAGTTCAGAACAATTTCCTTCCCGAGACAGTTTCAGGATAAGCAGACTATTTATTGTCATGCATACATCTATAATAAGGTAAAACAGATCAGAAATGGAGACTGAGGAAGGACCAAAGAAAGTTTTCCTGTGATCTGGATGCAAAGGCTATTTTGCCTCCAGACCCTGCTGTTTGTTTGTAGCTCTTTTAAATGCTGCAGATACCTTTCTGGGAAAATGGAACAAAACTGAATCAAACAACAAAAAAACCCCAAACAACACAATTTTTCAAATATGCTGAAGAATATGCTACCCACAGCTAAATAACAATCTCTTAAGCCTGTCAGGCCATTTACAGGTAGGACTGTTCTAACTGACTCCAGAGACTGCTGCCCACAGCATCTGTCTGGGACACCTCTAGGATGAATAATAATATATCTGGAGCTATGGTAAGTGAAAGATTTTCTTCCTGCAAAGAGAAATTTATGTTGCAACCTTTCAGTGTGCTGCTCTTCCTAATTTTGATGAGGGAAGTGCTGGCATTCTCAGAGCTCTGATGCAGAGCACAGTCATCAAATTCAGTTTGGGATTCCTTGAAAAAATTTATGGATTATGGTAAATCAAGTCAGGACAAATCTAGCTCAGTTAAGAGCTAATCATATACTGAGAAAGAAGACTGGAGATATTTGACTAAGGATCCTTGATAACCAAAAGCTGTGGTTATATTCAGAGAGTCCATAGGTTTAAAAGCTTTTGACTGTCGACTACATGATTTAAAGGAGCAGAAGCTACCATCTCACAGTCTCCAGAGGGACTGCCTTTTTGAAGTTTGGATTAATCCTCTGCTATGGTATACAGTTTTCATGATGAAAGTGCCTCTCTTGTGGACAGAGGTCAAATTAGGCCCTGCAGACCATGGCTGGTGCATCTAGGACTAGTAGCAACAGTTGGGCAGTGTTGCTTTTGCAGACCATATTCTGTACCCCTGCAAGCAGATCCCTGGGTGCTCAAAACTGTTATTGCTTCCTTGAAAGTAGTGAGTGTCAAGACAAGAAGAACTGCTGCAGGAGAGGAGGCTTCCAACCTCCATAGTCCATAGTCCAGCTGAAAGTGACTAGAAGGAAAAATTTCCTGATATTTAGAAAATGATGTGTCAGATATTAAACCAGCACAATTGGTTAACAATGGTTTACATACATCTGTCTTCTTGAAGTAAAACAAATCCTATGACCTTCAAACTGGCATAAATGTGTTCATTATGTTGCATGTATATATTATCTTGCATTTCATGGCCTTTCTAAATTAGGTGCAAATGCAATCAGAATAGTTATGGCTAGTCATTTTTCTCCAAATTTTAAACATTTCAGGATTAGGATTACACATCTTTTTGCTACATCCCTCCTTCTAGCTCACATGAGTGGTGGAAGCAACATCACTGCATAAATGTGCGTTTGCACTAGGAATAAAAGCAGGGAGGCTAGATGATGTTATGAAGTGTGTGTAACAGCCAATTTTCGAGCAGAGGGTAATGTATGGAATGAAATTGGTGCCATGCATGCCATGTTCCCTTCGCAAGTGCCTAACCTGAGAGAGAAACTCACCACTGGTGAGACATTCCCCAAAGAGAATGGGGAATGTGCTGGAATGGCTTTAAAGAAATATTAAAAAAGAGAGAGACTAAGTGTCACAATAGTAATTTTTATTGTTATGCAAACAAAAGGTGTGCTTTTCTAGATGCTCACTGTAAATACTAGGAATACTGTAAATATATTTTATGGGAAAGAGGAAGGGTATGGAAAATTGCGTGTGGAGAAATAAGCGCTTTAAGCAGAGATTTACTCTTCTTTCAGGAAAGATCCAAAGGATGTCCTACAGAAAGTCTTTCTGTCCTTTTCACCTTTCACTTAAAAAGGCAGATATTTCTGGTCCTGGCCAATGTCCTTCTGACTGAGGAGATGAAATGTGTCAAGCACATTTAGGTTCATTTTTTTCAAAAGCAATTTTCAATGACGTTTATTGCTGAACTAAGGGAACCTGAATTTGGGCTAAGTGTGGTTGGTACTTTTTGTGTGGTGGGAGTTCTTCCTATTTAGGTGGGAAAGCTCATATGTTTTCAGCATGATTCTTCAAAATTCATCTTCTGTACAGTACACTGTGTTTTTAATTACAAACCTGATGCATCAGGAGGCCAACCAGAGCACAAGTATCTTCTTCAGCATTCATTCCTAATGCTGGAATAGGTACTGTATACACAGCCTATCAAGACACTGTTGCCATCTGAATGACACAACTTAAAGACGATTTCTTTGTGCAGGTCCAGGTTGGCAGTTATGCTCACTGACACAGGGAGGGAGCTGTGCATCCCTGTAGCTCTGGCCATGCTGAAACTCATTCTTGAATCTCAGGAAAGCTTGACCTTCTTATCACCCAAGTCTTTTCCTCAAGTTTATATGTTATTGACACACCAACTGTGTGAAAAGTGAAAAAGCCTGGTATTAACTAAGTGATACTTAATTACTTACTCCTACCCCCACCTGCAAACCCTAAATGATTTTGGATCTCCTGTCATGTCTTCTTATCTACTGGTACTGCCTCAAACCTGAAAAGATTCACCCAAATGCAGCAGTAATTTCAGGAATTCTCTCTAGTGTTCCCCCCCGCCTCTTTTTGAAGTTCATTTCTCTAATTGCTGTTTTTCCAGGGAAGTGGACTTGGAGGACGGAAGGAACGTATCTCTCCTCTGCAGAAGTCCAGCATGGACATCTGTGTCCCATGGGTGCTACCCAGGAAAGAATTTCCTTACAGAAATATCACTGGTGCTTATTCTGTGAGAAACCTCTGTAGCCCTTCATTAGTGACGCCTTCCCATGTAAATCCCATTTTGTGGAGTTTCAGTGCCCAGGTTGTCAACCCAGAAATTTGCTGATAGAAGTCAATTGCAGGACAAACATACAAAGTGACAAGCAAGGTCAGTGTCGAACACTGCCTACCTGTATGTAGCTCTGTGAAGCTGACTAGGTTCAAATAATGAAGCTGAAATCAAGAGGCACCTTTCAGATAAAATACTTCCCAGTGGTGGAAGTAGTGTTCTGTGCCAGAACGCGAGTATCAGTTCAACATATGTTAGCACTTTAATGGCTGAGAGAGGTGTTAATATGAAGTTAGGGCAATATAGGAAAATGTAAAAAAAAAAAATTAAAATCTGTATTTGTCTTTAATAAGAAGAATTTTAATTAAAAATAAGTGCCTAAGTATTAAATATAAACACATGTTTTTTTTAATTTCAGGTGTTTGTTAAAATTTTCCTCTGGACTAGACTTTTACAGGGTTTAGAGCTACACTTATTTTATTAAAACATTTTTCTTTTGATGTGTATTTTCCACTGTGTTCCTTACTTTCCTTGTCATGTGAGACAGACAGCACTCCTCTCTGTGACTCACATCCAAAAGACAGCAAGACCTCTAGAAACTGCCCAGATAATTTAGACAGTCTTTTACTGCCCATTATAAACTGACCTGAAGGACAACTCTAATTTCAAACCCGGGTAGATGGAGCTCATTTAGCCCTGTAAGGCCATCCATCTAAGAGAAGGATACTCTAATTCAAACCTACATCCTGAGGACCTCACTGTTTGGGCTGAAAGTCAGCTTGAAGAAGACAGAAGTTCTCTATCAGCCTGCACCTTAGGAAGTCTTCCATCATCCCCATATTACCATTGATGAAACAGAGCTCATATCAGCCCAGCAATTTAATTACTTGGGAAGCCTCATCTCCTCAGATGGTAAGATTGACGAAGAAATAGACTACAGGTTAGCAAAGGCATACAGAGCCTTCGGTAAACTCCATAAAAGAGTTTGGCAAAACAAACACCTGAAGAAAAGT
>JAWWLV010000088.1:50274261-50293420 GCA_035041135.1 Platyrinchus mystaceus | reverse complement strand
GGTTTTTTGTGTGCTTTTTTTTTGGTGTGTGTGTTTTTTTTGTTTGGTTGGGTTTTTGTTTTTTTTTTTTAATAGAAATTGTAGAAAAGGAGTGCCATCTGGCCCATTTTACCAAATGAAAGCAGAATCAGCTGTACTTCAAATTATTTGTTAGGAGTGATTTTCTAACCAGCCTTTTTAAGTTTATAATGGTGGAGATTTTGCAGCTACTCTAAATTGATCTGTACCTTTGCTTAGGCATCTCCAGTTCAGAAAGTTCTCTTCTCATTGAATATAAATGTTGGGGGGTTTTTTGTTTGTTTGTTTTTGTTGGTTTTTTTTTTTTTTTTGCAGTTCAAGTCCCTTGTTCCCTTTTTCTAGCTTTCCTCGTTGTAGAGGAATGTGTTCTTTCTTCTTGCCTCAAAATTTAGAAGTGGTTTTCCTCTTTTGTCAGCATTCCCTATGATCTAACTGGAATTATTACATGACCCTCCCAATTTGGCCAAACTTTTTGTAAAAAGTAGCTCTTATTAAAATATTGATTGCTTTCCATTATTTTAGTTTTTAATGTACACGTTAAAAGATAAAGGTAGATTCTGGTTGTCTGGGTGTGAAGCGTGGGGAAAAAAAAAAGGGCGAGAGAAATCCCAGGGCTTCTTCCTATTATGTTCTTATATGGCATTTTCTCTGCTTTGTAAAGAAAGGTAATCTGTTTGTCCTGTTCCAGTTCCCCCCCGCCGCAATATTAACCATGATCCTCTAAGTTACTATGTAATACACTCTTCCTCATTGTCACTTAGCTTCCACAGGTCAAGAAAGTGCTGTTTCTTAAGTTTTATGGGGAACCAGCTCTGTGTTCACTTACCGAAGCATTATTAGTATCAAGGTGGCCTCCTCCTCTGTGCTTGCTTGACAATTTTATTTCTTCTCATTTATTCTTTGCTATTTCCTTTTTAGTTCTTGAGCACGCATCCCGTCCTCTGCTCTTCTCTTTACACTTCACTTACACCCTCTCTTTGAAATAAAATAATTATTTTAAAAAAATCTACTGTTAATTTGTTAGGTTTGGGTCTGGACTGCTTTCTTCACTACATCTTGCCCCTCTAGAAGATCATCTGTTTTGCACTGTCATATTTTCTAAGCCCTAATGTTTCTGACTCAAGGACTGCCCCATGCTGGCTGTCGGTGAAGCTGTCATCAGTGGTCTGCAGCCACTCCACAGTGAATGCCACCTTTCTGTTGAGGCACAATTAAGAGTTTGACTTTATAGGCACATAGTGGAGAGATGTTGGGGTGGTGATAACCTGAGTGTCTGGAAAATACTGGAATTCGTGGTCTGGACTGATCACCAATGCCTGCCTCCTCGATGAGGATGTACTGGACCCTGGTGCAACCAGCTTTGTAGATGGTGAGGGTAAGAGAGTAGTGAATTAGGGCAGGAAAGGAGAATACACAGTGACTTTCAGCTTAGTGGCCCAACTTCTTTGCACTGGCTAGGAGGAACAGTGAAGAAAACTGCCCAATATCTGTCATGTCAGGATACTTCAGTGGGAATAAATGGCAGAGAAAAGCAAGGTAAGTATGAGGTGGGGGTGAGCATGGAGGGGAGATCAGCATGCCTGTGCCCACTCTTCCTGCAGCACGGTTGTCCAGGCTGTGGGGAGCCTCTCTTACTGGCTTGTCTGGTAGTAAAAGCAAGTGTAGGATGGCAAACAGTATACTGAGTTTGGGAGAAAATCAAAATAAAGAGTGAAAGATGCCCTGTAACAGTTTTTTTTGCCTACATGAAGAGGACCATAGCTCCCTGAACTCCCCTGAAGATGTCAGAGGGATTTTTTCACCTGCCTAAAATATAGACAGAGGGATGCACTCCCACCAAAACTTCTGGTCCGTCAAAAGTCACTGCCCGCTATGCCAGTCCACTCATTTATCTCGAGGACTGCAGAGTGCAGTGAGAAGGAGTAGCAGATGGCTCTGCTGCTTCACCATGGAGGGCATTTTCCCTAGGGAACTGTCATTTGCTTTAGTTCACTGGGCTCTGCTGCAAACTCAGCTACTTGGAGCCTACAAGAGGGCATGGTCTTTAGCTGTGCCAGACAAGGGTTAGGTTGGATATTAGGAAGACATTTTTTACAGAGAGAGTAATCAGACATTGGAATGGGCTGCTCAGGGAAGTGGTGGATTCACCATCCCTGGAGGTTTTTAAGATGAGGCTGGATGTGGCACTTAGTGCCATGGTCTGGTAACCACAGCAGTGTTGAATCAAGGATTGGACTTGGTGATCTCGGAGGTCTTTTCCAACTCAGTTGATTCTATGATAGTCTACAATCCAAAGTGTTTCCAGTGCTGTGTCACTCTTCCCTAAATGTTCTGCAGCATCAGCATCAGTGCTGTGCGTCACTGAATCTCTGCTGTTCTTGAATGCAGAATTATTTATTCCAGATTTAATGAGTAGCTAGTTAGTCAATAGTTGCCAGAATCATAAACCAATGACCAGCTTGGAAAAGCAATTGTGTCATTTTGTTGTTTTGAGTCCTTGCTAGTTGGAGTTTACTTATCTTAAGCAGAGTGTATAATTTAGGCCTGTGTTAAAGACACATATAACACATTTCTGTCTGCTTGTGCTATGAGAAAGCTAATGAAGGAAATAGCCTGTTCCTCTTGCTGGCTACTCTACCGTTCTTTCTGTTGTTTCAATAATTATTTTTTGTTATCCTTTAGGACATTAGCACCAGTGAGACTGAAGAATTGGGGACTGATGTGAACAAGCACATAGTTGGTAAAATTCTGTTTAGATATTTTCTCAGAAGGTTGGTGGGGCAATGGGAGAGGAGTTCAGCAGCCTTTCAGTGGGTGGAGGCACAAAAATTTTAGGGGAAGCACCACACTTCAAGGCTCAGGTCTCAGACTCCCAGTACCCTGCAACTACTTAGTTGTTTCTGTTATTGTGCCTTCTTTTCCTTGCCACCTACTTTCTGACAAAAAGCTCCTGCTTACTCCCAAGTAAGATCTGCTTTATTCTCCCTGTCTCTGTAGATTAATTTGATGCTTCCTTGAAATCTCAGATTTCTCACTCTTTGTACCCACAATACTGCTATATCTGTGTTTTGTAGCGATACAGAAGCCAGTGCTACAGTTCATGAACTACAGTCAATCCTCTTTATCTATAACATGAAAGAGGAGAGGAAGGCCTCCTAAAGACCTCGGCTATCACTAAACAACCATTTGATAAACAATTTCTAGTCTAGATTAGCAAACAACCCCCTATTATTTTTTCCAGAAACATTTCACAAAGCACCATCTTTATAATGTGCACACACGTGCCTGCACCTGCTTGAAATGAACTGACAATCCTACTTTTCCCAGGTTGTAAATTGAAAAACAGTCTAGGAATAGGTTGTTGTCTTATTTTTTAAAAAGTAGGGGTTTGAGAAAATGAAAATTGCTAAAGAACACAGATAATCCGAATTTCTTTTCTATATTGTAGTCCTTGGTAAGCATTTATTTGTGTCTTTACAGAAATGCAGGGGGTTGGCAGTATGTAGCAGAGGTAGGTGATGGTCTGCAGTGCCACTGGAACACAGTTATTTCTACTGATGATTGATGCTTTATGTCTCGGCAAAGCCCACTTAAATGACCCACATGCACAAGGGTTAATACACCTTGTGAAGCATAAAGTAGGAGATGAAACACTCCATATGAAGAAGCAGCTTGATTAAATAAAGGCGATCCATTCTCTGTGGAGAATAATCAGTCCTTGGGATCTGAAAAAATGACACTGATTTTTCACAAAAAATGTATCTATTAGATTCAGGAAGTTTTTTTAATATTTATTTGCATGCAGGACATGTAGGGGAATAAATAAAAATGTGATACTTCTATTAAACCTGTACAGGTCTGTGTGTGGATGCTGTTGCTTAAATTTAAACTAGACTTTCTGTTGTTCATCTTGCAATTGTCACCTAAATTCTTGTTAGTTTATATGGTTATCTTTTCATAGGCACTCTATGCAGTTTGGATGAAATTTTTAAATATATAAGAGACACTGCTGAAATGGATGTGCTGTGAGCCTGAAATAGTTTTTTCAAAACAAAGTTGCCAGTAATTTTAAGTATAGGACAAATTTTAGTCCTGTAAAAATTTTAAGGAATGGTTAATGAAGGTAATCAGAGAGGAAAAAAATTAATTGATTGCCTCATGTTTTTCAAATCTATACTAACCACATTCTTATCAGAGGGGAGACAGAAGCTGTGGATCAAAGGCAGAACAAAGCAAAAGAAAAATTCATAGGTGTGCTGAGGCCTGAAGAGAGGCAGGAACGTGGCTCAGTCTAGAGGCAGGTTGGTCTTGGACAGGCCTGGTGCAGATGTCCCCATGGCTGACCTTGCTCAGGGAAGAGATGCATAGGGAGAAAAGTGCATGGTGGTAACTGGAGACAGGCAGAGCTGGTTGCTGCCACCACAGCATGGTCCCTGGAGGACCACATTCAGGAAATGGTAAAGGAATGGATTCATTCTGTTTGAAGTAGTGAGTGGAAAACAACAACAACAGAATAAGGTTAGTGTCCAGGTGAGAAGATGGCTGGCTGAGGGCCAAAAACAAGTAGTGCTTTTGGAGATGAGATGTGAATTTGAAATCTGGAATTTGGATTTAAAGAAATGTGGAAGTATAGCAGTGTAGGGAAATTTCTTTGATTTAAAAAAATAGTACAAACCTCCATCTCTATCCTTCTTGCAAACTGCGAGAATGTAATTTTATTGATAGAACAACGTTTAGAGATGTACTATTTAATTCTCAGCCAAAATATGCAGGCAGAGTTAGTATCAGGACAGTTGTATCTTCCATCATGTTTGTTCAACTCCCCTCTTCCTTCCTTGTCCCTCTTCTCCTGTCATCCCTCCCTTGATGCTTATTCTTTCCCTTCCTCTCTTGTATGTCTAACCAAACAAGTTGTTGCAGACATAATCACCAAAGCCACTTAGAAAATTATTTGACTTCTCTTACTTCATAGGTGAACCTAGCTGCACACATCAGAGGTGACTGATTGTTTAAAAATCAGTACTCAGCCTCCAAACGTTGTAGGCTATCAAAGAATACTGAATGTTCATTTTGTTTTATTTGTCTCCTGTTGTGCATGAAAGGAGGGACAGATGGTACCACTGGAACAGGGCTCTATTCCCTCAGGGTCTGCAGGGCTGACCAAGGTCCTCCCTGTGTAGGGGAAAGCTGGGAATAAAGTGACAGCAGCCCACATAGTCAGTGCTAAGTACCTGGAGAAAAACTGAAAGACAGGAAAGGAGAAACGGAGAGCAAAGTTGCCTGGTAATTAAGACAGCAGTGTGAGAAGTGCAAATGTGAAAGCTGAAGGAGCCTGCAATGGGATGCATTCACTGGCTGTGTTTTTACTGGGAGATCCAGCTGAGTCCACAGGAACTTCACCCAAATGGTAGCCTTAGGTTTTAGTCCAGCAGTGTTGTCACTCCAGATTCAGTGAAGTCAAGGTGCTGTGTGTATCCCAGGGCTTTTGAACTTACTCCTGCTCTCTGTTCTTGTACTAAAAAAACCCTCCTATGAAATTTGTGCTTCCAGGGTCTGAAAAGCCTGTTTCCGAGAAGGCAAACCTCACTGATGTTTTGCAAACCTGAAGAGCGTTTTATTCTTAACACCACCCTGACATCACGTTTTCCTGTAGCATCAATCAAAGAACATATTTGTTGCAAGCATAGTGCCAGCATCTTTTATGTGAAGTTTCATATTAGGGTAAAAATAAATAGTAATTCAGAAGTTGGCTGAGAATCTAGATTGATTTGTCAGCCAAGCTGAGAAGCAAATCAGGAAGAAATTTAGGCAGCCCTTAGATGACAAAAGCATGCCATTTGAAGGGCATTTTAACTCCTAAACGAGTCACTCCTCCCGGAGTCATGACTAGCAACATGCGACAATGGGGAGGAACAAGCTTTGTCAAATATGGTTCAAATATGGGCTGAAAATATATCAAGAACACATGGTTACAGATTGCAGGATGAATACAAACTTGAGTACGGTGTGTTTTTCTTAGTGTTTCAACTTGGATTGTGCTGTTCAGTTCTGGTTTCTATAGTGAGGGCTGGTTTCTGTAGGCAGTGTTTATGTGGAAAAGAAGTAAAAAGATTGGACCCCATTAAAAGGGGTATTTTAAAGGAGGAACTGTGCAGTGTTGAAGTTGCTAAGTCACTTTTCAAAAGGCTTTGTTTTTGTGAGCAATAAATAATTTTTTCCCTCTAGCATCCAATTTCCAGTTTGTCTCAAAGCACACCAACGTCCATTTGCTAATGCCCATCAGTAGTCCATCCTACCAAAGGCTTACCATGAAGTATGCTGATTAACAGTGTTGTTGGATTGCTCAGTAGCACCTGTTTTCAGAAGTGTTGGTGGGATTGAAGTAGTCATATAAACCCGACTCAGACTTTTGTCTTCTCTGACTCAAAGAAGGATATTTTTTACACTCTCTCATAGAGAAAGATTCCTTACTTGCATGAAAGCAGTCACCGATCAAGCAAATTTGATTATGCATTAATGCATCTTAGAATTTTTTGCACATTTAATGGATCTAAAAAAAAAGGCAGTGTAAAGTCATTCTCAAATGTGAAGCACTTCTGTCATTCTGAAGCTCAGGGTATTTCCAGTTTTTCTTCAAAGAAGGTGCTATCATTACATGTTGAGAAAAAAAATATCCAAACACTTCTGAAGGATTATGATGGATCCCCATTTTTTTGTTTTGTTTTATGGGTTTTTTGTTTGTTTTGGTTTTTTTTGGTTTGTTTGGTTGGGTTTTTTTTTTTTAAGCCTTATTAAAAAAAAAAAAAGTGGAAATAGGAGAAGGGTGGGGGAAGGCTTTCTAAAAGTGTCACAAACTCATTTCCACTCTAAGACAGGCATACCAACAGGTTATGTCTACATCTAAACCAGCTTTAGCAATACCAGCAGTGAGCAGGATGTTTCTGATCACAGCAAAATTACTTGATGAACTACTAAAAAGTGTTAAAAATAGAGTAAGTTTCACCCAAGGTTTTTAGCTCTAAGACTTCCAAAAGAGCTCAGTTCCCACTGGCTTCCTCATTTAATTTCAAGTTGTTGATAACTCAGTTCCTTATTCACAAACATGCCTTTCTGCACTGCTAGCACCTGTTTAATTGTGGTTTAAGAGTTTCCACTTCAAACCCCTCAGTTATCTAGAAATTATGACTCGGGGAGACTGAAAGAGTAAAGTTTTAGGTTACTCTGGCAAAGCATGCCGTGTTTGCATTCTTTTCTCTGTCCAGTGTCTCCTCTACCAAAGCAGGAGCTCTCCAAGTCTTATTTGGTGTAGCATGAGGTGAGGTCTCACCTGAAGGGTGTAAAGTCCCATGCCTGAGCAGGGTGTATCTCTCTGCATTGCAGGAGAGAGGGATTGCATTTGTATTCACCCAGATCTGCATCTTAAACACAGCCTGGTCCTTATGGTATCAGCAAAATAAACTGAGAGCACATTGTTTTCTACCCCTAACCTAATGCTTTTGTGCACGGAGACTTTAGGGCCAGTTGCTGAACAGTTACAAACTAGAGACATGTAAAAGCCATACACTTGACACTGATATATGGTCAGGCTGGGCATCCATTGAAGTGAAAGAGAGTAATCACTGGAATCATTGGGAAACTTGACTGAACACTGGTCTGTTTGTGCTTTAACACATTTGCTCTGAGGGTCTGCCTGAAAGGGATACACAAAAATTTTCTTCATAGATCTTCTTCCACAACAAAATATAACTTCTGTCTAAAATTTTAGGAAAACTACACATCCTGTACAATGACCTTTTTCATATTACTTAGGTATTAAGATTTAAAAAATTGTCTTTCATATTTGCAGTCCTAAGAGAATTTTGTCATAACTTTATTCCAGTATGGAGAGTAAGCACACTCATGTAAACATGATAAATATCTATTGTATAATCATATAAAATGAACCTAGACAGATGGCTGGATAACTGTGTGATGCTATGAGAATTAAAGAACTCAATTTGAAAGCATTTTTATTCTAGCAAACAATAAAGAAGCTGGGTATAATACCCACAAGTTTGTGCTGATACAGGACTAATGGTTAACAAAGGCCAGTGCCTCCATGTGAGGATTTAAGTTTTAGTGAGGCTACCTATTTAAAATTAAAGAGAAAATTGGTAGCTTCTTACTATCTTTCCATATGCTAAAAAATAAGAAAAGAGAGGACTGGTGGTTCAAATCTGGACAAAAATCAACACAGATGTGTCTGATGTAAAATACTTTATAGCTGTATTAGAAAAAAAAGACATTTTTTTTAAATTTACAATTAATATCTCATATTTTTCATAAGAGCATATCTGTTGTAGAATATAAAATCCAGTTATTCCTTGCGTTATGTAAACCTGAGCTATAGGAAAGAGCATAATAATTTCAAAGCAGTATTTTTTTTCTAAACTTGAGTATGTGGGTGTGTATTGTTGCTTGGTCCATAACATATGCAGTAGCTAATTTTACCAGAGACATGAAAAAATGCCTGTTCTCCCATCTGGGATCTCACTGATCCTTTGGTCTCTGATGAGCATGGGAATGATATTTTTCCTTCCTCACCTCCTCATAAGAAAAGACTGTGGTTGATTTGTGTTGGATAAATCAGGGGAACAATCCTTCATTGACATAAGTCTTTCTGTGATTCACACTCCTACCAAGAGGTATTTTACTCTATCACTGATCTTATGGAAATATATGGAACTATGCATATCACTCCCATGTACATATAGCAGGAAGAAATGTGCAAAAATACAATATCAACCAGCTTTCCAGTAAGGCTCCATTTATTACCTTTGCCTTTTTTTGATGTTTTAAGTTGTTTTAATACAAAACACTTTTTAAAAAAAAAGAATTCAGATCAGAAATGCCATTTACATCCATCATAGTATTTAGTATTTATGCCTGTTGCAAATGGTGATGAATTCGATATCAAATCGCTATAGTAGCTATCTTTTAAAGATCTGATTCTATTCACGTTGATTTTATTTGCAGCAGGATGAGGCTCTGCAAGTTAAATATAATTCAGTTCACCATGTTAACAGGATTTAATACTACATGTACTCTCTGTACTGGCTCTACATTGGACTGGATTTAAATTGTAGCTAGTTGCATGGCCTTCTGCAAATCACACCTGTGCTTATAGGTGTAGTAATGTGCGTACATATATTCTGAGGCAAGAGGAATTTTTACTTTGAGGAAGTAAACGTTGTGAAGCCACACTGTGACATCTTGAGCAGTTAGAAGCTGGGGTTTCTCCTTGCTTTAAGAGAGTTTGCTTGGCTATGCCAGCAGCAAGTCTGTTGTGGGATCATAAACTTCTTGGTTGACCTTCCCTGGCCTGCATAAATCAATACTTCTAAGTTACTGATACTGTGAGTTTTGTGGCTAATTATAGCTCTTTCAGCAAATTTGAGTAAACCTGCACAGCTACTGCATCCGGCTGGGGGGAAATGCCTGACACTGATTTGTGCCAATGTTTTGCAAGAGTTCACTTGCTCAAGCTGTTTTTTTGCTCCCTGTGCAACAAACACCTATGTACAAATACAGAGGTCTTAATAGATCAGTCAGGGACCATCTGTCACTGGTTTTAATCTTGCTCATTTTTACTTGCCTGTTTGTACCAATCAGTTGGAATGTCAATGCAGTTTGATTGTTCCCTTTTCAATACCTTATTTTATGTGTTCTACTTCACTTGAGGCCTGGCTGAAGGTGTGTAATGTGTAGACTAGACCCAGTTATCAACCTAAAAGACAGTCCTTCCCCTGCTTTGATTATTTTTTTTTTTCAGAATAAATGCAAACTGTTTATGTTGATTTGTTCAATTAACAAAAATAGAAAACCCACATAACCTTCCATGATTGTTACACAAATCAGAAAAGGACAGTGTAGCAGGCTGTTTTTTTCATATTTTGGAAAAAAAGATGAGGTTGGAATTTTTTTATCTTAAAAAAATAAAAAGACCTAACATCTGTTTAATAAAAATGAGAGCAAATGTTTTCCCCTCCTTTCCCTTTCACGAGCATTTCTCAATGCATTCCTCAGTCACGTATACAGCCTGTACAGTCCCCATTCCTATTCCTGCCCCTTCCTCTCTCTTCCATTCAGATCAGCAACTGATTCTTCATTTAAGAATAGAGTAGAATGTAGAATAATGTATGTTGGAAGAGACCTGTGGATGCTGACTCATCCACCTCCAACTCAGAGCCATAACAATGTGAAAGCTAGGTCAGGTTGCTAAAGGCTGTATCCAGTTGTGTCTTGAATATGTCCAAGGCTGGAGATCACCTAGCTTCTCTGAGCAGCCTGTTGTAGCATTTCACCATCTCACGGTGATTTGTTTCGTACCCCGTATCTGCTAAGAATTTCCCTTGTTGCAGCTTATGACTGTTGCTCTATCCCTGTCTCTTGTGAGCCTCTGAATAGGGCTTGGCTTGGTCCTCTCTGTAATGACTAGTTAGGTGTTTGGAAATAGAAATGAGGTTTCATTCCCTTATCTTCGCCATTTCCTGGCTGAAGAAGCCCAGCTCCCTTCTCATGTCCGGTGGTCCAGCCCGCTGAGCATTTCAGTGGTCTTCTGCTGGTTTCCTTCTAGTTTTCCCATGTCTTCCTTTCACTGGGTAGCCCAGAAGTGGAAGTGACAGCACTCCCAATGCAGGCTCATGAACTCCAAACACTGAAGGAGAATCATTGCCCTTGACCCTAGGCTCTATTTCTGACTTTTGTCCCTGCAAGGGAACACATGAGTTTCAGGGTATGATCCACAGCAGTGGAGAACAGCAGCAGTTTTTCTTGGTTGGAGAAACTGAGAGTAAGGAGAGACAAACATGGAGAAAGGCAAAAGCTACTGGATACCTCAATACCTCTGTTGTTCATGGTTTTAGGGCTGACTTCCTCAGACAGGTCCCTGAAATGCCTAAGTGAAATTCAAGGGCTGTGCTGACCCTTGGCCAAGCTTTTGGCTCAGGTATGCCAGTTCTCTGGACACAGTTCGGGACAACAGTTTAGCTGATAGTGTTTGTGGGTTTGAGGGGGGAAGGCGGGGAGTGGGGTTGGTTCTATTTTTTTCTGTTGTTGTTTTGGTTTTTGGTGGTTTTTTTGTTGGGTTTTTTTTTTTTTCATGTTGATTGATCTTCCCAACAACTTTTGCTTAAAAGCCTGAGTTGGTCCTTCTTTATTAGTGGCCTCATAAACAGTTCTGTTGAGAAGCAAAGAAATATTAATGCCTGTGTAGAAAAGGTCTGAATTCAGACCCACACTCTGTTGTGTGGTCAAATTTCTAAGTGGAGGGACCATATGAACTGAGTCAATAAATACCAGAACTCTGCTTTGCACACTGACTAGGAAAGCTTAGGAATTACTTAAACATGTTTGCAGCTCCTATGAGCTTTCTGGTGTCTTATGCTCTCATAAAGTTTCTGGAGAGTCCAATAACAAGAAGTAACATCCTTGCACATGTGATATACCTGGTAGAAATGCTATTGTTTCCCATAGCTGGGAGGAAGCGCTTTCCCCAGACACTTCTTTTTTCATACAGACATATTTTATATGGAGAACCGTAGATTTTTTACATTTTATTTTAAATTTCCTGGAAGCATTTACTGTGTGGGAGTTATTTCAGGCTAGACTTTTTTTCCATGTGTACTGTATGGCTGATTGATAAGTATAAGCTGTATTGATGTATTCAACTCAGGAGCACATACCTTCCTGCCTTGGAACTCTGGACCCGGAAAGGTTTCTTTAGATCTTGCCCTTACCTGCTGTGATGCCCAGTTTATGCTGTGGAATAAGCTTCCTGTGTATCAAAACTAGCAATCTGAAGGTAACGTGGTGCAAGTGAAGTGGAAATACAAGGATTTATTCTCAGCTGCTGTAAACTCATTTGCCCTGGCAAAGATCCATGTACATGTGGCCCCTTGAAAAAGTATTTAAGCATCCCACATGCAAATACAGCATGTATCATTTTACATATGACCTGCTTTCTAAGTATTATGCTGCCTTGAGAGGTAGACAAAGACATTTCATTATTTGAGGCAAGAGCTGCTCCTGATTCCAAAAGCATCAGGGAAAAAAAGTAGGCATCCAAACTAAAATTTTAATTGCTATTTCAGTGTAATTCACACTGTCAGGGACCTGGGGGGATGTTACAGTCCTTGCCCAGCCTGCTTCTGTGCGTGCCTAGGCCTCTTCATGGTGCACCCTGTTTGCCTTGACACCACCAAACTCCCTCACAAGTGGTAGCACTGCCTGGGCAGAAACAAAGTAAAATTTGAGTAAAGGCTTTGAAAACTTTTTTATCCATCTTTTATGTGTGTCTGCTGCTACTTGTATTGTTTTCATCTTACACATGTGGGATCTGGGCCATCTCTTCTTTGGCTTCTTTATTGACAAGGGATTTACACTATTTAATGCAGTTGCAGTGGTACTTGATACGTGGCTGATTATACTTTACAATATGGCAGTGGATAGCATGTTACTTCAGCCCTCCAGGGAGGGAGTGTTACCTGCAATTATCATACAGAGCTGCTATTGATATACCTGTAGTGTCTTACAGAGAAGTCTTCTCTGGAAGGTGCCAATCCCCAGTCTTTTCTTTTGGTTTATTTCTATTTTATTTTCCTGACCAAACAGATATTCTAAAGCATATGGTAGACTCCATATGTTCTTTATCTAATAATTTTTTACTAACTGACTTCGCAGGCAGCATCTACTTTGCAGTTTCTGGTCTTTCTGGTGTTAAATATGCAGTTAACATATTAAAAGCCAAAATGAAGACCAACTGTAAATCCACTGGTAAAGCTCTCTTCTGCTGCAGAATAGATCTGCATTTAAGTAGTCTGTGGCATCCTTTCACATTTAGGATTTTTACAAATAAAAATGTCTATTTGTCATCTCTGAAACTGTTCCAAAGATTTGTTAAAACTACTGGAGTATTTTGAAATATTAAGTGCATGTCATATGTATTTTTGCCCCTTTGATCAAAGCATAAAACAGAACATAGCATTTCATTTCTTTTTCCTGGGTAGGTCATATTTATCTTCTAGGTTTTTTTCCACCCTCAAAGTACACGAGGATGGGAAAGAGTGGGCACAAGACCCTTAAGGCTAGGGTAGCACAGAAAACAGTATTTGAAACTTATCTCCTCTGTTAAGTAATGCTGTCAATCCTTCTCTGAAGTTTCATATGAAAAGCTCAGGTTGAGTCCAGTGACAGTCAAAAAATACCTCTGGTATTGTATGCTTGCAACCATTTGTCATTAGGGGTCAATGTTTTTCTCCTATGGACAGAACAAAAGAGGCAACAGAAATCTGTTAACCTTACACAGCCCAGATGATAAAAAGCTAGTGTCAGCAATTCTGCCCTTACAGTGCAGGGATGTGAGGAAATCTTTAGATCTCACCAACTTTAAAAAGACTTTCATCTTTGTCACTTTATTTTCCCCCTAGCTCTGAGCCCTATTTTTGTGATGTTCTGTAGGTCATCTTTTGGGATGTGCAAATCTTTTTAATTGCATTTTCCAATCACACAGCACAGTGACAAAGTAATTTGAATAGTCTACAAGTAATTCCTCTGGTATAAATTGTGAGGAACACAAATAAAAGTATTATGGGTGGTAAAAATTTTCCCATTGAAACTCCTTTCTAAGTTGAGAACAAAATTAAGTTTCTACTGCAAAGTTCCCCTTAATGAATAAAACATTGAGAATAATTTGTCAACTACTTTCATCCTGTCCTGAAATTATTTTCATTGTACTTTTGCCACCAAAATCAACAAAACTAATTTTACTTCTTACTGTTTAGTGAGCCTCTTATTTAAAAAGTCTGAGTCTCCAGCATAAAGTCATGGCATTTCATTTTTGTAACTTTTATTAAACATTTTTACTGGAAGTCACTTTTCCATTTAACTTCTGTGCATTAAACAAAATTGTTTAACAGCAGCCTAATTGACATAAAGCAGAATAACATCAATTTTCAAAACTAGCAAAAATATTATTTCCCCCTTTTAAGTCAGAAAGTTTTGGAGAAAAGCTGTGGTTTTTTTCAAATAAGACATTTTTAGGTAAGTAGTAGAAGCTCAACAAATGCCTACTTCAAAGTATAAGTAGCTCTGCCTTCTCTGCTATCTTATGTAATATTGCGAAGCAAGGTCTGACATTCTGCCCTTATTGATTATTTGTCTTACATTTTTAAAAACAACATTTCCATGTTTCTTTTGCAATATGCTCAGCTCCTTGATCTTTACTGTTGTCTAACACTTCCCATGAAACTTTGAAATGCTTGGCTTAGGAGATGGTTCTGAGTAGTGTTCAGTCAGGAGGCTTGCCCATCACAGCTGTCCCGCAGAGGAATCCAGCTGCAACCTCAAGGGAAGTTCATAAAAAAAGTGTAGATATGATAGGGGAGTTTCAAGCAGAAAAAAAAAAGATTAACCAAATGCTGAGTTGCAACATAATGAATCAAACAAATGTCTTAATGTATGCGGAATCTTGGGCCAATACAGATGCTGCTTCTAGAGCACTTTTGCTATGAATACTCAGAATATGACTTTAAATTGTTTCAATTTATGAGTTACAGGGGATAGGTGGGGGGTAGTATAGGTAACAATCTGAATATCACTCCAGTATCTTTGAAATCCACCTATGTACAGCATAGTAGTACTGAAAACATCTCAACTGACAGAGAACTTGAGTTTGTTTGGAATACAACAACTCAATGAGAGAAACAAGAGAAACAAACTACATTGACGTCCTGTACCTGTGAAATGCAGCCCTAAAAGGATAGATGAAACTGTGTTGGTTACTCAACTGTAAAGAAGACATAACTGTGTTATAGGGAGTAGGGATATCAGAAAATTGTGGTTTTAAGGAAGAGTGAGTAGAATCAAAGAGGAGATATATATATAAAGAAAAGATTGGTGCAAACATTCACTTCTGATAAGATGCAAATACAGAAGAAAGGCTCTGGTTAGTATCTCCAGCATCATGCTAACTTGGCCCTGCAGCTATCAGTCCTTGATAGAGTAGACAATGTGTTTGACAGACTTCGGACTCATCCAGGTTTCCCAGGGCAGAATGGAGGATGGGATGATAAGCCAAAGTAGTCTTGCAAACAGAACCAGCAAGACCAAATTAAGTAAAAATTGACCAAAGCCAACAGTACAAGGCCAGTCCAAGGAAGAACTCCACCTTTTCATGTCCAAGAGCTAGTGGAGAAACTTTTATGGAAATATAGGACATAAATTACTCAAGCCAGAGGTATTGAGATCTCAGCTGTTGTCCTTTGTATAGCTTTTGGCAACAATTCTTTGAAAATACATAGAAGATGTACACAGAGGTTCAGGGAGAAAAATGCTTTTCTATGTTAGTATCGATTCTTTGCTGTCTGTTTCTAAGAGGCACAGTTGCATATGTGCTTTACTCCCTTAGGAGCACTGTAAAGTTTGTGTCTTCTGTCATAATAAGTTGGGGAATATTTTCATTTTATAAGTAGCATCTCTGCTTATTGTGCTTTCTCAGAAGTTTTCTTGTGGAAGCAATTTTTAAACCAGAATAGAAATGAAAAACCTATCCTCCCTAAAGTTTGGCACCTTTATTGTACACTTTTTACAAGCTACTTGGTGTGTCTGGAGAGAGCTCAGTGTCCATTCAACTCATGGAAACTTTTCTAGATTGTCATTTATTTAAGAGTATATATGTAAAGTTTAATCATCACATGTTAAAATTTTCATCCATAAGTTGTGTCATGAATTAAGGATATCGACATAAGGCCTGTGAATCCACTGAGGTGATTTAAGTGGGAAGGAATTAAATCTCACCAGTTTGAGACTGAAATAAGATTGAACAGTTATAGCATGAACAATTGTGTGCATTTGATGGATTTAAAATGCAAAATAAAGCAACTCCCATATTAATGGAAGGCAGATTGCTGTATCTTCTGAAGCTCTTGATTGTTTCCTAAACCACTGACATGGTTTGCTAATGAAGGTCTGTTCTAGAATATGACAAGTTGCAAAAGCCAGTTTATAAATATTTATCTCACATAGTCTTGAATCTGAATCCTGGCAGAACATTGTTTATGAACAAAACTAATTTTTTGCTGCTTTTATGCAAAATAGGAGCCATTGGAATCATTAATGCCTGCAGAGAAACATTCTAAAATATTTTTCAAGTTCTTTGACTGTTGCTCAACTCTTTCCTTCCTTACATGCAATGCTCTTTCCTGCTAGACCAGATTTATGAGCATCCCCAGGGAGGCTGTAGCTTCCCTTGCTACTGTAGAGGGGAGAGGAATAGAACAATAACATAAAATACCCTGTCATTTATGACATTTCTGTCATTTAGAGACAGACTGTAATAACACTTACTTCTCCCTAAGTTTTCCTCTGTTAGGCAATATTAATGTCTCACACTACTTGTTGCTATGCAAAGCTAGAGAACATGTCTGTGAACTTGATCTGTTGTGACATAGCATAATCATGATGTCAAGATTTGGCTTTTGGACCTCTTCAGGGGGGCACTGGGAGGATCCAAATAGAAATTTCCAAGCTCAAGGTGTCATTTGCTAGAAGTGCCATCTTCAGTTACAACCAGCCTATGTAGTTTGCAGGTGGCATGCACTTGGTTTCCTATTACAGAATAGAAAGTAGCACTGCTAATGGCTGGTTGTTTGCAGTGTGTGGACTGTGGTAAGTTCCTAACTTTCAGATCACTTAGGAGGAGAAAAGGACTTATTCAAGCCTAGTGTCAGCTAGCCATGATCTGACAGCCCTTGGAGGCTGCAGAAGGCACCAGGCTTGGTGCCGTATCTTAGTTTCTCCTAGGATAGAACTCTACCTCAGAGCACAATACAGCCCTTATTTATTTTGAATATGAATTATTTCTTAACTTGAACTCTGTTGTCTTCTGCCAAGGCTGGCGTGAATTTGTGTTGACTTCTCAGAGTTTTGCTCTCAAGCTTTGATTGTGATGTCTGAATCCAGGGAACATACTTCAATTTCAATGAATGTGTAACTCCCAGAGAGCAGTGTGTGGGCATCAGGAACAGGATGCCCCTAAATGCATAAAGCTGTAGAAACAGCCAGCTATTTATTGAACAAATACTCCCTTTGTTGTAAAGACCATGGGATTAGCTGAGGAAAAGTATGTGATGGATTACTAAGTACCTGTAATGAATCTCGCTTTGCTCTGACCCACCTTCACTGTGATGTAGTTATGGGGGGGCAGCCTAGGCAGCTGATGATCCCATGTTGGCTGTGATCTAGCAAACATGCTCCAGACATTAAACTAACATGTTTTCCTAGTACCAGCTTGCTTAAGGACTAGGCATGCTTGCTTGCTGACCCCAGTATGGTCTTGCTAACTCAGGTCCCCTACAAATGAGGTTTATTTCACAGCTCCCTGTTACTCATATTTTTTTTTAGCATCCCTCTAATTGATCTCCTCCTGAATGGGAAAAGAAATTGAGTAAAAATACCATGATAGAAATCAGGTGGAAATAGTAAACATAACTGGAACAATTATGCTTTGAGCAATGGTTTGTGGAGAAAACCTGTGAGTCTTATGTTACTGTATTTATTTACTGAGGTGAAACAGAATCAGAAGTGTTAATTTTTACACTGTAGTTTACAGTACCTGCCTGACAGGTTTTGGTTCGAGGGAGAATGCTCTCCGCCGTCCGTTCCCAAGGACGGAGGAGCCGGGAGCTACGCAGCCCCGGTGCCGAGCCGAAAGAGCAGCCAGCACACAAGGGGGTTCTGCAGCCAAGAGAGTTCGTTCCAATGTGCCGCGGCTTATGGGGCTGCAGGGGCGGGGGAGGGGTGTGGCCGCTCAGTTAGCCAATGGGAGGGGAAACAGGAGATCAACACCCAATAGGAACCCAGGGATCGGGGAGAGACAGGTAAAACAACCAATGGGGTTGGGACAGGGGCGGGTCTGGCTGTGTGGGCAGGACAACATGGCGCCGCCCAGGGGAGCCACGTGTGTGCCGCATGGGGGAGAAAATAGCACAGCTTGAAATGAAACCGTGCAATAGGAACCGCAAGTCTTAAGCTTACACTGTGAGTGTCTCTGATTCCGGAGGGCTATTGCTGTGGTATCTCTGCTTCTAAAGATGTTCCTTCCAGGATTTGTAATCCGTGCTGCCTCCCACACTTGCCACTTTCTTCCCCCTTCTTCTAAACATCAAAGTGAGTCAAGCTGAGAGTTCATCTAAATAAAATCTTGAATCTTGTAATCTTGAAACAGCTATCTATATGAATATTTTGAAATGATGATTCATTTGCCAGTAGTTTGAAGAATTTTGTAGGCCTCTCTTCAAATGCCCAGGTCTTTATTGATTTGATTTATCTGGGTTTTCTTTCTTTTTTTAACCAAAAATATTCAGAATCCAATAGAAAATAAGGAGGAATAACAGTTCATTGGTGGGATGTATTTAGGGTTCAGATATACACTCTTGAATCAGTACTGAGGCCTCCAGGGTGTGCTGACTGGGCTGTATGGCTCTGCCTGGAGTACTGTGGTTTTCATGTGCCTGAAATCAGAGGTGTAAAACACAAAGACTAAAGCTGGTGGAGATAAACAGAAGAGGAGAGTGTCACCTTCCACAATCTCCTCATATCAAGCGCTCTCTCCACCTGGCATCACAAAGTTGAATTATCTGGCACCTTGCCATCAGTGTTTTTCCAGGAGCTTAGAAACATTCAAGGTTCTGCATGTGTCAGAGCATCTCTAGTAAGCTTATGGCTGGAAATACAATTTTTTAAACTGTGTTCATATGAAGGATATTGAAGTCTTTCTTCAATATCCTCACACTTACTAGTTTTCAGAGCAGGTGGTCCAGGGTTGTGCTTGCAGATGTGTGTGTATTAAACACAGGAGTCCAAGCCTGCTATTTCAGGAATGGGATTGGGATTGTTTGTTTCTCTTAAGTCCTTTAACACATTGTTTAGTGAGTTTTAACACAAAGGAGTGATTTTAGCTGCAGGTTTCTCTGGAAGAAGCATGTGCACTGGGGGATCAGGTCATCATGGCTAAGCTTTGTGAACGAAGATTTGAGAAGGGCTCTACCCACGCTTGCTACAAGATCGCTGATGGCTGAAAAGGCCAATGCGGGATAGACAAGTC
>JAWWLV010000088.1:50252091-50266829 GCA_035041135.1 Platyrinchus mystaceus | reverse complement strand
GGGAAAAACAAAAGCTGAGCATGGGAGGGATGAAGACCTTAAAAAGGACTGTCCTCCCCCATTGGGGTGTGCTCTCAAGCCCTAGCATGAAGCAGGCTTGACTGCACCCAGCACGCTGTTAATAAAGTTCTTTGTTTCACTTTATTTGGCTGTCTCTTATATTTTGATCAGAGATATTTCTCACAGGTAATTTAGTCTAGGTGCTCTGGAGCAGAGTGCTTGATTTTGTAACCCAAATGCAGTGCAAAGACCAGTATCTATCTTTATTTATTAAAATCATTGCATTGATCCTTTGTATTGCATTTGAAGTGCAAATTCTTGTGGTATTGCAGAACCTTAGTATCACTCCTCATATATTTGAGGCTGCTTAATGCTATCTAGGATGCAGGGTCCTACATTCTGCAGTAAATTGTTCTTATCTCCACACTTATTTTCTCATACTGTTTCTCAATGAATGTGATTTACTTGCACTGATTTTTATGCAGTTGCAGAATCATGATTTATTCATCTGTCTTAAGTTCTGCATTGAAGGAAAGGAAAGGGAAGAGAAGAACAGGGAAGGAAAATAAGAAAAAAAAAAGAAAAAGGAAAAAAGGGAAACAAGAAAAAAGAAGGGGGGGAAAGAAAAAAGAGGGGGTGGGTAAGAAAAAAGAGGGTGAAAAAAGATAAAGGAGGGAGGAAAAAAAGAAAAAAGAAGGGGAAAACAGGGGAGGGGAAGGAAAGGCAGCCCCTCTTGGGATCTCTTATATTTCTGGTCTGCATTCTACTGATTCTTTCTATTGATTTGGGTGGTTAATACTTGACTGTGCATGCTGTGATGAGAGGTCCTGTTCAGAAGGATGAGGGTGAGCAGGTAGGGATGGGAAGGTCGTGTGATGGCGTTAAATAAGGCTCTGAGTCTGCAGCAATTTGCGTTCAGCAAAGCTGCCTCTGACTTACGTCATGTGAACGAGGAGCCCGGAGTGGTGTCTGGTGCTGCCTGCAGCAGAGTAACCTTTTAGTGAAACTGCCAGTGTTTTCCCTCTGTGTGGAGAGCCTGGTGGATGTAGGCAAAGCGGTTGTAAGGAAAAAAAAATAAATCTTTTGGTTGACCAAGCTTGACTCCTGTTAAGGATAATTGGTTTTCAGAAGGATACTGCTTCAAGTAGTATATATCTGTGCATTAACTTGATTTCTGAATGCTCAAGCTGGATTCTTCTTTGTCCTTCTCCAGAGGTTGAGAACTTGTTGTTCTGGTCTGGTTTTTTTAATAGATTTCATATGCTTTCAGATATTGCTTTCATAGCTTATAATGAAAAACTTTCCTTGTCCACATTCATAAGGAGTATTACCACAGTATCACTCTGGTAAAACTGTCTGTTTTCTTCTCACCCAAATGTGACCCTGAAATCTCTGAAATGTTTATATTTAGACCAGTGTTGTCATCCATGCACAGCGATTTCCCCACAACTCTGCCACTATGACACTGAGAGAGATCTTCAGGCATTCATGGATGCATATTTATTCTGAAACAAAAGTATAAATAGTTGAAGGTTAGAATGAGAAATTCTGTACCAACATGGTACTTTGAATCTGAAAAACTCACTTTAAATAATGTCAAAACTCACTTTAAATAATGTCATCTCATCTTAATTTCAGAGCAGATTTAAAAACAGTTAAGGTAGTTACGGGAAGAGAAAGCATAGGACTCGTATTTGTAGACCTGTTAATCACACTGGCTTGCACTTAATCACACAGTTTTACATTAGTAACCAGCATTGAATTTATATATGATGATAAATTTATATAGATGATAAATCTGTGAGGACTGCAGTGTTTTATGCATAAACCATTTCAGGCACTACTGAAATGCAGCTCCCTTTTGAAGGATGTGGCAAATGTATCATAGTCCATAGCAGTGCTGACAACGGCCGAGGGCTGGAAGAGGAGAAAAGGACAAAGTTAAGAAAGGTAGAACAGAACTACTTGAATGGTTTTATTCTTACTGCTGTGAAAAATATACTGTGACCAATACCTGGGACTAATAAGATTTAGCTTTGCTGCTTTTATGGAAATGTAGCATCTGTGATGGTCTCAATTTAAAGCTGAGGAAGCAATTGCATCTACTGAAGAGCTAACATGATTTCTTGCAGCATCCAGAATTTCCATTGCGCCTATCAATCTTGTTCATAAAATTCATCTCCCAAGGAAAATAAATGGATAAAAGTTATAAAATGACACAAAGCTAAGAGTAATGACTCTGTCCTGTTATTACTTTGCATATTATGAGCTTTTGATGTAGAGCCCTAGGATTTTATAAAAAGGAGTATGTGGGTAACTTGATAAGGATGGTAAGGACTACCCTTGGAGGTAGGATGCATGTTGTCAGCTTTAGTTGCCTTAATACTGTGACAGTTTAGGAATACTGCACATAATCACCTGCCCTTCTTTTCATCGATTTGCATGCAGGCCTATGGCAATACTATCGGTCAAGAGCATTGCAAGGATTAAATTAGCATGAGTCACATTGAAATTACAGTGGAGGGGGCAGAAATAGACCAGGAGTACCGATATAAAAGTCTTGTCCTTATCACTCATCAACATGAAGTCTAAAAGAAGCATCAGATTTTAATGTGTGTTTGTAGTTTATATCATAACAGGTTTGGTTATAAGTCAGTGTAAGGTTTCTGTCTCTGGGATTATTATTAAGAATAATTAGGAAATTACATCTGTAAAATGACACAGCTGATTCCTTGAGTTTATAATGTGTATTAAATGAAGTTTTTCTCACATTCTAATTTATTAATGGAGTTAGAAGAGGCTTTTGTGTGGTACATGATGAAGTTACATTTCCTTAATGTAGTGGATCATATTTCAGTACACAGGGAATTCTTAGCATTGTAAAAGGAAGTGTCAGCCTCCTTTTCTCCAGGCTAAACAACCGCAGCTCCCTCAGCTGCTCTTCATATGACTTACACTCCAGACCCTTCACCAGCTCCATTGCCCTTCTCTGGAGACGCTCCAGCACCTCAATGTCTTTCTTGAAGTGAGGGGCCCAGAACTGAACACAGTACTCAAGGTGCAGCCTCACCAGTGCCGAGACAGAGGAACAATCACTTCCTTGTTCCTGCTGTCCACACTATTTTTGATGCAGACCAGGGTGCCATTTGCCTTCTTGGCCACCTGGACACACTGCTGGCTCATGTTCAGCTGCTGTCAACCAGCACCCCCAGGTCCTTTTCCGCTGGGCAGCTTTCCAGCCACCTTTCCCCCAGCTCGTAACACTGCATGGGGTTATTGTGACCCAATTGCAGGACCTGGCACTTGGCTTTGCTGAACCTCGTGCTATTGGTTTCAACCCATCAATCCAGCCTGTCCAGATCCCTCTGTACTGCAGCAGATCAACACTCCTGCCCAACTTAGTGTCATCTGCAAACTTACTGAGAGTGCCCTCAATCCCCTCATCCAAATCATTGATAAAAATATTAAACAGGACTGGCCCCAGTACTCATCCCTGGAGGCACCACTAGTGGCCAGACACCAACTGGATTTAGTTCCATTCACCACCACTCTCAAGGCCTGGCCATCCAGGCAGTTTTTAACTCAGTAAAGAGTGCACCTGTCCAAGCCATGGACTTCCAGGTTCTCCAGTGAGAAAGATACTCCTTTCACTATTAAAGGCTTTACAGAAGTCCAGGTCCAATCACAGCTTTTCCCTCATCCACTAGGCAGGTCACCTGATCATAAACAGAGATCAGGTTGGTAAAGCAGGACCTGCCTTTCCTAAACCCATGCTGACTGAGCCTGATCCCCTGTTTGTCCTGTACATACAGTGTAATTGCACTCAAGATAATCTGTTCCATAACTTTCTTGGGCACCGAGGTCAGGCTGACAGGCCTGTAGTTCCCTGGATCCTTCTTCTGTCCCTTCTTGTAGGTGGGCATCACACTGGTTAACCTCCAGGTTCCTCACCTGGAACCTCCCTCAGTACCCTGGGGTGAGTCTCATCCAGCCGCATGGACTGTGAGTGTCTAAGTGTCACAGCAGGTCACTTAACTAATTCCTCCTGGATTGCAGGGGGTCTATTCTGCTTCCTGTCCCTATCTACCAGCTCAGGTAGATAACTGGTCTTTCTGTTACAGACTGAGGCAAAGAAGGCATTAAGTACCACAGTCTTTTCCTCAGCTTTGCTTACAATGTTCCCCTTCACATCCAATGACAGTTAGAGATTTTCCTTTGCCCTCTTTTTGTTGTTAATGTATTTATAAAAACATTTTTTATTATCTTTCACAGTAGTGGTCAAATTAAGTTCTAGCTGAGCTTTAGCCTTTCTAATTTTGTCTCTACATGACCTAATGACATCCGTGTACTCTTCCTGAGTTGCCTGCCCCTTCCTGTGATAAACTTTTTTTCTCTGAGTTCCAGCAAAAGCTCCCTGTTAAGCCAAGCTGGACTTCCCCAACAGCTTGTCTTTTGGCACATAGGGACAGCCTGCTCCTGTGCCTTTAAGATTTCCTTCTTCAAGTATGTCCAGCCTTCCTGGATCCCTTTGTTCTTAAGGGCTGTTTTCCAAGGGACTCTTCAAACCAGTGTCCTGAACAGGCTGAAGTCCACCCTTTGAAAGACCAAGGCAGGCATTGTGTTGACCCTCTTCCTTACTTTACCAGGAATTGAAAACTATCATTTTGTGGTCGCTATGCCCAAGACAACCTCCAACCACCACATCTGTCACGAGCTCTTCTCTGGTCTAGCAGAACACCAGTCCTGCTATGCTTGCTTACCACAGACTCCAGGAACCTCCTGCAAGAGGTTCCCACAAGAACAAGGGCCAGTGATAGTGAAGCATCAGCCAGCCACTTATAGAATAGCTCATCTGCCTCCTCATCCTGGCTGGGTGGTCTCTCACCAGGATGTTAGCCTTGTTAGCCTTCCCCCTGATTCTTACCCATAGGGCACTGAACCTTATGCTCACTATGTTTGAGCTCTCTAACAGTCAAAACACTCCCTAATGTGCAGAGCCACCCAACTGCCTCTCCTTCTTCGCCCATCCTTTCTGAAGCGCTTCTAACCATCCATTGCAGCACTCCAGTCCTTGCCAGTTTATGGCTTTGAGATTACAGTGGGCATCCCACATGCAAGGTCAGAGCAGTGGTGATACTAGGAGGCTGATCTAGAACAAGGACCTGAAGTAAAGTTTAAAAGTTGACTGTTTAATGTTAAACTGCTCTTCTATTTGGCAGTTTATTGAAATCAGTGTAATGGCGCCATTCTAAAGTTTGCAAACACTTAGCTGTCTAAAGTACATGTTGTTTTGCTGAGAAGAAAAGACACAGTCTTTGCAGAAAGGCGGGAAATGTTGCTCGTTTAGAGGGTAACAGAGTTCTGGAGTACTGCTGCAATAGTTACATTTCATGGAGGTGGAGGTTAGTTAGTATGAGAAAGTCCAATTTAACACTAATGACTTTGCACCTTTCCCTCATGAGGAAAGACCTGTCCTAACAGCTTTTTGATATCTCTGATCCGTGGTCTTAAGGGTGTTAACTGCCTTCAGAGTAAGCAACTGGATCATTTCAAATATTGGAGGGCCTTTTTTCCCTGCACAAATAGGATTGGGCAAAGAATATGCCATAATCCAGTTGATCAATGGATTGTGGAGGCCTTTAAAGACTTTTGTTTCTAAAAAGTCATAGATGTAGGTACAATTCTTCTTTTTCTCCCTTCCACAGTCCCCACCGAGAACTGCAGTTCTTTAGCTTTATCAGCAATCTCACTATACATTGGGATAATTTAGTAAACTGCATCTTATAATGTGTAATCTAAGAGATAAATTTTAAAAGAAGCGAACTATTGACCAACTTCCACAAGTTCTAGATGTCAGCTGTTATGGGATCTTTTGCTCTGAAATGCATTAAATCTTTCTGTTAGAGTATTTTGTTAATGTTATAGTAGATAAGAGGATTCTGAAAACAGTCATCTATTTTCCTGGAAACCATAGTCTTTCTTGGAGCTGTTGCCCACAAGTACCATCCTAACCACCTTGTATGTATGGAATTCAGCAACAGGGATGTGCTGAGACTGTTTATTTTTGGATCAAGAAGGGGTCCATAATGCTCCTTGCCTGTATTATCAAATTTTGGCATCATGAGTAGATACATATGAGTTTGTACAGCACAGAGCAGGGTACATCTTCCTTTTTAGCCTTTGTGTAGCCATCCCTTCTTCTGCATATTTCAGCAGCCAGCCATCAATACTTTCTGCTTTTGGCTGAAAAGCTGGCTAAGGACAGATCTGATGTTTGACTGTAGTGTATACTGTGTTGCCTGAAGTTTGGTATCGTCCAGATATTGTAGATAAATCAAGACTAACTTGATAGCTGTCTTCACCTTGGCATTTAAAAGCTGTTCATCAAACTTCTCGCAAGTCCTCTTGATAGTATGCTTCATAGCACCTGATTAACAGAGTAAAATAGAAGATAAAGACAGAAATTATATTTGGTTATAGAGGGTGATGTTTCCATCGAAGCTGAAACGGATCTCTAGAGAGGGAATCCAAACATATTTTAGAGCTCAAACTGAAGAGCTTTCTGCACCGTACAGGCAGGCAAAAGGGGGACAGTCACAATGTGCATCACTCTACAGTGCTATTGTAGACTTATGCCACTCATCTCTGATCTGGTTTTAGTTTGTGTTTTGCAGGTTTTAGAAGGAAGTTTCCTTCCTTTTGTATGGAGTTACTGTTTGTTTTTCTGTTAACTTGCAACAGCATAAAGCATCTGATAATCAGAATATTCACCTTGAGTGTAAATGCTAGGAAGTCTTTGATGGCAGACTGGATTTTCCAAAAGCCCTCGAACACGACTAGCAGGCTATGATTCTGCTGCACGTGGGTCAAGGCCTAAACACCACAATATACTTCCCCATACATGACTAACCTGGTTGACTTTGAAGAGATTTACATTATTAAAGCTATAATCTTGCTCGATCAAGGGAATCCTGAAGCTACCTGAGATAAACATCTCTGGACAGAAAATTTATCCCTGGAACTTCAGTTATTTCATTAAACAAGCTTCTGTGCTATTAAAATGCACAGAGTGATCTTTGTTTGTCAGAAACAGTGTCTCTGTACATTTAAATAACAAAACCAGTATGTTTTTAAAGACACCTAAGAGCATCACAAGTTTCCTAAAGTGCTCCTGTCTAACATCCTTTGGTCCCTGTGGGTGTCAAATAATTCTGTATTCCTAAAAGATCTCATTTATATTCACATAAATGAACAAAATGTTATGGCTGTGATGCCTTTCTAATCTGTTAGTAGCTGCCAGAAGTTAAATTTATATTTATAAATGCCTACAGTTCTGCTTGCTTTTTAAAGTCAATATGGTTCATTATCTGAAAAGCATCTTTTATGAAAGCATATAGTAAAAATCATTTAAAATATGTCTTTGTTCTGAAATTGCTGCAGAAGGTATTTTACACAGCTGAAAGTTTCAGGGACTGCATTTGACACAAAGGAAAAAAAAATCAATCTTTGCACTTAAAGAACTATTCCCGGTAGGTTTTGATTTATTTATTTTTGCACCAGTATCTTTAAATTTTAACTTTTGCTACAAGAAATATGACAGCTTGAAGTAGGTATGATAGACAATTTTAAATAATAGTTGCCATATGTATCAGTTTATTTTTGGGAATGGTACAGAAACTAATCCTGCTCATCCTTCTCACACATTCAGATCCACAAATCTAACTACCTGAGTGAAATAAATGAGATTTAGCCATGATATACTTGTCCTCTGTTTTATGTGCTTTTTTAGTTCTTTGTGTTGCTCAGTAGTTGTTTAGGCACAGTGTTAGGGTACAACATCTACATATTCAGATTAAAACTGTCCTTTTGACATACTGCACGATTAATTAAAGACTGGTACAGCTGCTTAATCAATTCCTGTGCCTCAGTTTTCTCCCCATAGAGATGGAGGTGTTATAATCCAATCCTAAAGTGATTTTAAGAGATGCTTGGAAGATAAATGCTTACTGTGATCATGGTGGATAGGAGTGTTTAGATTGACTGTACGTTTGAGCTCCAAATGTAGTGAGACACTGAGGAATGTGTAACTTTTTGATGGGAGATGTGCAAAGTAGTTTTTTTCATAGGATTAAGTCCTGGGTACCAAATTGTAGTTTAATCTCCTTTGCTGCTTTTTCACATCCAACAACATTTTCAGATCCATTTTCATATGTTAGAGGATTTTCACTGCTTAAAACATTTCTTTCTACCACCAATTTTAAAATATATCAAGTGTTTTTAGACACTTGTGTATATTATTATAAGAGAAGCTGGAAAATGTCTAGAGAAAAGCAAAGAAAATAACTGAACATTAGAAAATTTCACCATAAGGGAATATTGAAGTCATGGCATTTGACCAGTGTAGAAAGGAATAGACTGAAGGCGGGAATGATAACACTCATCAAAAGAGAATGGTGATAATTTTTTCTGTTTTTGTCACTGGATGCCAGAACAGCTGATCTTCAGGAGAAAGACTAAAATTGTTTGCCATGCTATACCATGACACTTAATGCGTGAAAGACTGTCAAGTTAGTGTTTCTTTGTTCCAGCTGACTTCAGCTATGTACCATATTCCAGTGATTTTCATAGTCTCTAACATGTGCCAGTTTCCAGTGGAAGACATTCCTTTCATCTTACGTGCAATGAGAGATTTCTGCTGAGCTGTTCATTGGAGTATGGCTTCAGCCTAAGTGGAAGCAATTTGCTACTGAAGAGTATGACAGGCCTCACAGCACTGGACTTGCTGATGAAGGTCCCTCCAGCTTGTCTTTGGTGCTGCTGTTTCTCCAGCATGCCTTGGTGACTACACTAACAGGTTGTATGGTCACAGCATCCCACTGTCTTTTTCTCTCAGTTCTGGAAGTGCTGTTTTCTAAATCTTCTTACACCTAACAGAGTTTGTGATATTTTTTCTTACCTGTCCTAATCCTCTTTCTGTATTGAAACTGTTCTTTGTCCAGATGCTGAATTTTTCTCCTTGTCAATCTTCCTCTCACTGTGATACATTTCCCTGACTTGGTGTTTGTCTTGATGAGGACCACTGAAAGGCATCAGAATCACACTCCAGATGACCAGTATCCTCAGAAGAACATGGCTTGTCTTGCTGTAGAACAGTGCTCACCTGCCATTTATTTTCCAGCATTGGCATATAGGCTCCTTTTCTGGACATCTTTTTGTTTGGAAAGTGTGACTGTTACAGAGCTCTTAAATGGGTTGTTTTCATAGCAGCACATTGAGTGGAAGGGGACTGATGTTGGCTCAGCAAAGAAAATACTTTCCTGGAAAGGGAAACCCTACATGTGCTCTGCATGCTGCTGGTCTGAGCAACACATCTATTTCCATGTTCAGCAGCTCTGAGGGCTAATTCTGGAATTTCATGTCCCAGGCCTTGTGAGAGAGGATGAAACCCTGCTTATTTAGGGTGTCTCAGGTGTCAAAGTTGGAGCACTGGAAAAACCACTGCTGGTAGTCCTTGATGACCTCAGCTTCAGTTAATATCTTTTTTCCTTTTCAATAACTAAAAGGCCATGACCTGTGGCGAGCATGAAGAAATGATGCATATAAAGTTCTGAGAACAGTCAAGCTTATCCTTAGTAGCACTTCAGAACATAAGTAGAAATATGATATGTTAGCTGAGCAGGCTTAGAATACTTTAATGTTATGAGGTACTGTTTGACCTTCAGTAATGCAAAAATTATGAATAATTCTGAAAAGCAATGAGAAGGAAACATGGTAACTTTCTTCAGAAATATCTGACTAGCATGTAATAGTGGCCATATTATGGTGGTTTAATTATTTCTTTATAGAGATGGCCGTGGGAAATTTGTGATTATTAGGAGGTTATGTGTTCACAAATTCTTCCAATAAGTCCGAAATATATCTCTTTTGGATCATTAAATTTCTGACAAAGCTATTTTTTAAAAAGAAAGACCTGGGTGGCTTTAAAGTTTTCCTAAGTTAGATTTGTTGAACCAAGTGTAAATGCTCTAAATTTTCTTGCTTTTGAGAGCTCAATTTTTTGAAACAAACTTATTTATCCTTCCATCTAGAGAAGAGTGAATTCATCTGGAAGTGTTATGTCAGTGTCACTGTCTTCCTTCAGATGAGAAGAGATGAGGGAGATTTGGAGCATCCCAAAGGGGAAAAGTACCTCATCAGCAACTGTTGCTATGTCAGGCACATCACTGATATTTAGTGTTCAATATACTCATTAAAAACAGTAAAAATCATTCTCCATAGATGACCATCAATCTGGAAAAATGTTTTGCAAAGTTATCTTCATGTACTGCCGTGCTATGAGTGGCAGGACATGAGACTGTCTTAACAGGTGGTGAAATATTCTGTTGGCAAGCCACCAAACCATGTGGAAACTTTAGGTTTTGTTTCCCCAGGGTTCCATTATATCAGTCCTGTAATGAAGGTTGACCTGAGTTTGCAGAGAGAACTCCTATCCCTGCTGAACATGAAGGAGCCTCAGAGTGGGCAGCATCTGCACCTCAGTGCGTGCTGAATCAAATGTGGGTGTCTCGTTCTAGCCTCTGACAATTCCTTTCCAAGAAGTATCTGTGAAAATGTCACAGCTCAGACTGGAGGAGGCAGTCAAGATTAGGCATCTGTATTGCTGCTTAGAGCATATGGACTAATTTAGAAGCCAAACTGAGAAGACACAAAAACACTCTCGTAGCCCATCTTGTAGATAGTGGTGCAAGTGGAAGGAAAGTAAACACCTGTTAACTCTCTGATGCTGTGAGATAAGAAATAAGTGAGCTCTGTTAGTTACCCATGTCGTGAACGGTTGTACCCTTGTCTCTATTTGTCATCATGTCTGCACAATTCCTCATATAAATGAAATTTTGTGTTTAAGGATGTGGATTATAATCTCACAGGCAATCATTAGAAAAACATATCAAATCAAAATATCTCTTTTTATCAGTTTTTTTTTCTTCGCAGCAACTCTGACAATTTTTTAAAGCTTTTATCTGATTTTCCTGCACATTGAAGAAATTGTTTTAATTTATAAATTACCTTCATCTGCCTTCTGTGATGAGAAGTAGCCTAGAGATACCTGTAATGCTATCAAATGAGACTTACCATCTTCATATCATCCTACTGAGGGGACATTATAATTTGCCACTGACGCTCTTTATCCATTTAGTGACAAAATCCATATATTTTATTATAAATTGGTTCCATTTGATCTTAATCAAGGCCAATAGGAAATATTGTCACTGGATCTTGGAACTGAGAAAATCAGATACAACAGTGGGAATATAAGGGGAAATAGCTTGCAAAACATCACTACTTAAAGTAGTCTGATTTCTTTAAATTCGCTGATCCAATTAAATCAGATCATCAGAGCTAAATAAACAAGACTCTGCTATATATAATCCATGGAACTAGACAGTGGGAAAATGCACGGGCCCTTTTGAATTCAAGGTCTTTTATACTGAATGTGATCTTTATATTTGGCCATGTGACTTAAAAACTTTTTGCCTTTTTTTTTTTTTTGACTGCCAGCAGCCAGGAAGAACATCACATATTTGCTGTGAAAAATCCAGAGAGACAGTTTGTAAAAGACGAAGTTATCTTTTTCCAGGTAGAATTTAAATGTTTGATTAAGAAATGAAACTGTGGTAGCAACAAATAAATCACAAATTTATATTTGATATGTCTCTTCTTGGCCCAGGAAAAATTTGATTAATTTTGAGAGAACAGATTGCCTGTCAGGTATCACTTCTGAGGATTTTTGTACCGTAAATTATATTAGTTTCTTTGTGCAAGGATGAGCTTTAGTGGCCTTTCTGTACAGGAGAAAAATTGTTTATTGTGTTGTGGCTGCTTCCAGCCTAAGAAGATTTTTGTGCTAAATGTTTTTGTAGTTGATTTTAATGTTCTATTGATGAGATCTCAAAAATTAATTTTCAAGAAGTTCTATATAGGCAATTACTCCATTTTTAGATAATGTTCCAAATCTAATTTGAATCCTTTCAAATTGAAGTTTTATCAATGCAGTTGTTTTATATTGGATTCTGTGGGGGTTTTTTTCCTTGGGAATACGGTGAAAAAAATTTTCAAGTGGCTGCTTTAGCCTCTTTTTCCTATTTCTTAAGGACTAGGAGTATCAAGTAAATAGACTGCAAAAGAACTAGCTGGTCACCAGGTGAATATAGGTATCAGAGGTTAAATTATTAATCACAGCTTTTTGGTAGGATCTTCAAACAACTCAAGATGATTGTCCCCTTGTCCTCAGTGCTATGAGGGGCAGAGAGTCAAATAGCCTCTTGCTTTGAAAAGCTTGCAGTCCAAATGGGGCCCAAAGTTATATGAAGTTGTCACATGAAGTGGCATGCTATCAAAGTGAAATGTTATCAAGGCAGTAAATAAAATATTTCTTTGATTGTTGATGTTTTTTGTAGGGACCAGTATTAAGGAAAGCGTCTGCTTAACAGTATATATAGAGGACAAACCTAAGGGGAGTAAGAAAGTGAAGGAACTGGTAAGAGAGAGGGAAATAAAATGTAATGAGGAGAATACAAGTGAGCCTGAGTGCACAGCTAGTTTCCAGAAGGCTGAGACATGCAGGTCACTACTAGAAAGCTATCCAGGTGCTTTTCAGCTAGATGAGTAAAGTATAGGCAGAAATAACAACTGGCAGAATTATTTTTTTTAATTCAGCAGAATGGTGTTTTGATTTCTTTGGGATGCAGTAAAGGACACAGAAATTCAGCCAAAGATATTATTGCTAATTGTTCAGGCAGTTAAATTTAGATCTTGTTCAACCAAAAGAACTAATCAATCATTTCAAGAAGTATGAGAGCAACAATAGCCAGAGAAGGGCAAAGAGATTGTTTTTCCAGTTCTTTAAGAAGCCTTTTTATCTCACTCTTCTGTCTAGCTCTAGTGCAAATAGTCTGAACACAGCAAATTTTTGTACTACAAAACTCCTATTCAGGGGAGGTCAGCCCAGAGGTTAAGATGCTAGGCTATAATAATCAGATTTTGGTTTACAATTAACATCCTCTGAATTTGGTGTAGAAGTTATGACTTGCGGAAACAAACCCCAAAACTCACAAAGAGTATTGAAGCAGGTATGTTTATTCACAGCACCGGGTGCATAGGGGATATCTCTGCCCAAGTATGCACACCTATTGCCTTTGTTCAGCTCTTTTTATGCAGTATAATGTTACATATGCATTAGTACTATTACATATACATCAGTTGTGCTACATATGCATTAGCTGTGTCAGCAAATTCCAGAAAAGTGGGAGGGGAAATCATTACCATACACCACTCCTATAACTCTACCTTGGAACGCCCCCTTGGGGTTTTCTTTCGAGGGTCTTTGGGGATCTTTTGGATGAAATAAGAAGTCTTCCTCAGCTTGAACTCTTTACCTTTGCTAAGAATTGCTGAGTTACTGTGCAGTTAACTCAAAACTGGTATCTTCTCCAGGAGCCTCTCTTTATCAACTTTCAAGGTCTCTTTCTCATGAGCTTCAAAGCCCCTTACTTTAAAGTTTTCTGTTCCCGCTAAACTCTTCATTATAAAATTAACTATATCCTGTCTGTGAGTTAGCGTAAGCAAGCAAGGCCCTATCCTAATTCTATCTAAAAATTAGCTAGTAAGCAACTAAGGCTACAATTTTGTATTATTGCTTTATATTTTGATCACTCTTTATCAGTTACTTATCTTTCTGGTACCTTTTTTTGCCTGATGGTAAACTGAGCAAAGAGTGAACCATTAAGCAATTTTGTGAGGAAAAGAACATTCAAAAGTTTGAGGATCATAGATGCTGCTATGCTAATAGCATAGTTCAGTTCAGCACCCCAAGTTGTAGACTGCTTGAGTTGTATCCTGACTTGCCTCAAGCTGCTATTTCAGAAGACACTTTCACAGGTCCTATGTCCTATGTCCTATGTGTTTTCCATCTGCACAGGCGTGTTTGAGACATCCTGTGCCATCTGAGATGCCTATGGGAAGACAAATGAATCAAACCCTTGTTTTTTCAAAGTTGATTCTTTGTTTTTAGCTTGCTCCCTATTCTCTCATAATGATTTGACTCCCTGTAACAGGGAGGGTTCGGAGGATGCTGAATGGAAAACCAAAACACTGTTGAAAGCTCAAAAAACCCCAGTATTTATTACGAAGAAGTGGCCAACAAAAACTAGAAACTGAGAGACAGGAAAGGAGAGGAGGGAAATAAGCCCTCAGTAAAACCCCCTCTCATGCAGGTGTGTTTTATGAAATTGTCTCACTGACCCCAGAATGACTAGAATTCCCCGTAGCAGAGGCTGCATCCTCGGAGTGTAGGCAGGCTCACAAGAGAGCGGGTGTCCCCGCAAAAGGCAACATTGTCCTTCATGTGAAGCTTGAGAGCCCCGAGCATGAGCCACTTGCCTGGGCCGGTGTGGCCGGCACCGCCCAGCTGGAGGCCTTCGGTCCCTCCCCCCGTTATGTCAGTGTACCCCTTCAGTGCACGCGGGAAAAGTTTGGAATTCCCCTATTGCATGCGCTGTTTCACTCAAGGGGGTCTAATCTGTTTGGGTCTGGGGGCTTTACTTCATCTTCTCCTCTTCAGTTTCTCCTTCAAATGTCCTTTACAGACAATGAGCCGATCCTAGAACACCAATTAAAACAGTTTATACAAGAAACTCTCTCTCCAAGGACAAGGTTCCCGCTTATCACTGCCTGTTTTCTCA
>JAWWLV010000088.1:50220975-50238583 GCA_035041135.1 Platyrinchus mystaceus | reverse complement strand
GCAACACTTGGGAGGTCAGCTGATCTTAAGTATAGAATGATGTTTTTATTAATACTCTCCAAAGATAATAAATTAGGACTCTCACTTCAGCTAGGGAAAGGATAGAGAAAGGAGAGTGCTCATTATCCAGGAAACAGGTAATTGAAAACCTTAAATCTTAATATGCTATTCTTTGTCTGAATAGCAGATCGGATGGTGGGTATACACCAAACTCAGAAGAAGGCTATGTGTTAGGATATGTGCAGCAGATCTACCTGGATAAAAAGCTCATTTAGATTCCCCAGTGATCCATTCCCATCTCTTTGTGAATACAGTTGGATACAAGCCCCTTCTGGACTTGACAACTCAGCGTTGATTTACCCAGATGAATCACCATGGAGAAACTGAGTCATCCCATGTCCAGAGAGAACAGAGCACAGTTGCTTTGCAGAGCCTCAGGACTTTTTCTATCAGAAGCAATAAGCTGCTGCAGCTGACGCCAACAATAAAAAAAATCAGATTTTAAGCAGTGAATACAGCTATTTTTCACCTTCCACTTAAGTTGAAAACTGAAAATTGCCACTCTAAATCAAAGCTTGTGGAACAAACAAAATGTATAAACTCATATATGACAGTATGACACAAATTTTCAGTGTATTGCAAGAAATTTCTTGAGGCTTAAGCATCTTACACATTCTTTATTTGACAGAAAATAGCAATTGCCTTTATACCCATGTATATTTTAATGAGTCACAGTACCGGCTTTTTATTGAGTGCTCTTTTTGCATCAGCTGTGACATTGATTTTTTAAAACTTATTCATGAATTAAGATACCCAAGATGAGATTCACCACCTACACATGGGCAGCAGATGTGCCTCACAGTATCCCACCTGGCCACCAGCTGTTGCTCAGACAGAGACTCATGGCTTTGACCACAGTCCTGTCTCATACATGCTGGCTCTGTGATTCTCTTGAGCACCTTGTGGCATCCAAAGGAGAGCAGTGAAGATGGTGAAGGGCCTTGAGGGGAAACTGTATGAGGAGCAGCTGAGGTCACTTGGTCTGTTCAGTCTGGAGGAGACTGAGACCTCACTGCAGTTACAACTTCCTCGTGAGGGGAAGAAGAGGGGCAGGAACTGATCTGTTCTCTGTGGTGACCAGTGACAGATCCGAGAGAATGGCTGGAAGTTGTGTCAGGGGGGGTTTAGGTTGGGTATTAGAAAATGGTTTTTCACTCAGAGGGTGGTTGGGCACTGGAATAGTCTCCCCAGAGCTGTGGTCACAGCACCAAGCCTGTGACAGAGTTCAGGAAGCATTCAAACAGTACTCTTGGGCACATGGTGTGACTCTTGGTATGGTCCTGTGAAGGACCAGGAGTTGGACTTGATGATCCTTGTGGGTCCCTTCCAACTGGGTGTATTCTGTGATTCTGTGAGTCTGTGATCTTCAGCTGTAATAAACATGAGTTTTGGCTGCTGAACCCCGTGCCTGCAGAGAGATCCGGTTTCAGGTTGCACCACATGAATTGTGGATGTCTTTGTTTCCAGGATTTGGATGTTTCCAAGTGCTTGTGCTGAACTGGGGAGTGGGATCTGGAGTGCAAGACAGAAACCCATCAGTTTCCTGGGGGTATCTGTCTCTAATTAACCCTATCTGGGTCCCCTAATCCTGCACATGGACCCAGGAGCCCTAAATAAGCTCAGTCCTTGGCAAAAGTTATATCATAGGGTCATCCCTATGCCTAGGAGACCCATGTTTCAGCTGCATCTCCTGCTGTTCCTTTTGGATCTCTCAGACAGACCCTGGATTTGATTCAAACCCTCGCTACGTTGGGAGCTGTCAGTGAAGCCTCTTACCAGTCCCTGTCTCTGCCAACTTGTCCTAGACTCCACAGGATGGCACCCATCAGTGAGGGCATAGCCTACACTGGGGTAACTTGTGGCTCCTGGTACAGGCCCACCAACTGCTGTGAGTCACTTGTCTAAATGTTGGCATCAGTTGCCATTTGCAAGGCCATAGTGTGTCCTCCCTGGCTTCCAAATTTTGCTCACCAAAGCTGTCAGGTCCCTAAGGACCAGTTGCTTTTGTCATTTGTAGATGTGTCACAAAAGGCCCTAGATGGCTATGCTGAGTTTTGACTATTGGATTTTCTTAATTGCTCTCCTGACTACACAGGTTGCACTGAAGAGATACTCATTGGCTCTCTGACAAGGAGAGACCCCCAACTCATGTAGACAGTAATAGGGGTCCTAATCTAGAGCTGAATGAAAGACATGATGAAGAAAGGGAGCTTCAATATGTATTACAAATAATAATGGGAAATTCAATCTGTATTCTGCAAAATCTTCTTTTCTTTGGGAATTATTAGGTATCTCATGTACCTGTTTGAACATCTTTAAACCTAACTTACCTTCATCTCTTAAGACTCCCCTCATTTTACTGGTCTTATGCATGGTCTTGACATGGATAAAAGAATCCAAGCAATAAAACAAAAAGTGTGAACTTGAAAATTACTCTGAATGGGAGACTCTGTTACTACTTAGCTGATACTCAGATTTTCCTGGTTGTCTGTAGAATCTCATATTAAACTGCAGGGGATTCTTGGTACTTGTTAAGCTGCAACATATTATGTGTTTAATATAGTCCTGCCTGTAGGAGACTCCTTTGCTAAACAAAGATGATGCCAGTTGTTGTCCCTGGTAGATATTCTGAAGTAAACCAGACATAGGAAAACACACTCTAGCCTAGTGGGATGGTGCTTTTTTTTCTGCAAGCCAACAAATGTTTGCATTCAGGGGGACTGAACCTGACAGAGCCATTTGGGGCAATCCAGAAGTGTACTTCAGATACTGGATGATCACTAAGCCAAACATAAGCTATACAATGTGCAAAGTATATTGGGCCTATGGGAGGAATTTCTATGCTCATTACCATTCAGTCCTGAAATGTGTGTTTAATAATTATCTTATGTATGAAGAACCATTTTTCCCAAGACAAGAATAAACATAGTGTACCATTAGATCTCATCTCAACCTCATTAATTTCCAATCGGGCAGGATATGCAGGAAGGTGAGTCTCTCTGTTTTATGCTACAAAATTGTCTCTGCAGGGACAGCCTAGATCCATTCCAACTAATTCCTCACTTCAAAGAAGAGAGCGGGTGATCTGATGTTTTGCTTTTTTGATTCTGCCTATTGAATGCTCCAAATCCAAAGTCTAAACCATTGTCACACTGTGCTGGTTTTGATTGCCCCTTGGACATAAACTATTATACCTCTGGAGCTTTAGTAACTGTGCTAGTTGTTTTCTCCCAGGCAGTGAAGTTGAATGTTCAAGTTATTTCTGGCTATTTTTAAAGGAGATTGGTGTATGTTTCTTCAGGAGCTCTTTGGGATAACTGACCCTGGAGATAGTGGACATAGCCCAGCTCTGGGATTGAATGTATGGATTGAACATGATGCAGTTCACAACAGTTCTGGAGAGTTTTATACCAGATCTATTAATACATTGCTTTTATATGTTATTTACAAATGTTGTTATGGGTATGCAGCTATAGGCATAAACAGAGGCCCAAGTACATGCTCAGAAAATTTAGCTCAACATTTTGTGCATAGATTACTTTTAGCCGTAGACTCTGCACTTGCTGCCTTTGCAGATTGCAAATTTTCATTAAAACTAATAGTTTGGACCCTAATTTGAGGACATGATTGTGCTTGTAGGAGGATGCAATAGGTGTGAATACAGAATCCTAGTTTAGGGGAGAGGGAGGTTTAGCTATGAGGTGAGGTTGGAATTTCATTTAAGGTGAGTACCAGGTATTTTCTGTTCAGTCTTCATCTGAAACAGAATCCGATGGTTCAGTGAATGGGTTAGTTAGTTTAGTGTCCCTGCAGGCACAGAGTGTTCTCCCCTGCCTACTGGGAGTCGCTACTACACGAGACAGAGCTCCCTGTTTCTTACCTTTAGAGTTAATTCTTTTTGGATTTGTCCAAATCGTCTGAGAAGCCGGTTTGATGCAGTTTACTTGAATTCATGATGTTACTTAGTAACTAGAACAATGAAATTCTTACTTTTGAGCCTTTTTAGTTGGCTGGGCCACAAATTTGGTACTGTCCTGGAAGATACTGGCATGCCTAAAACCTCTGTGTTTCCAGAGAAGGTTGCAAACCCAACTTTTTTCAAGTGATGCATTAGAGAAATATTTCAAGCCCCAAATCTCTTACAGATTGTAGCAAGAGAAAAGAAGAAATCCATTTCTTTAAGAAAAAGATTCCAAAATTTGGGAAACAGTTCTAGGAACTATAAGGAACGTGATAAACAGGGTACTCTGGTAAGCAGATAGATTTCATACTGAATTATTGAAAGATTTCTCCAAATAGCCTCTTATTTTATTAAGCTTCTCTTAATGTAATAGTCCTTTTCATTCATACTTAAGAGTTCTCTGAAAGACCTACCAGTAAATACTACCTGAAGTGTTTATGAAAAGAGAGACAGCACTGCTTTACATTGTGGCAAGTAACAGCACATTACAGTAAAGGATGTCTTCCAAGTGATACAGAAAATGCTTTCTTTTAGCTATTTCCCTGATGTCTTTGTAATTCAAAAATTCCAGTATTAGAGCTGCATTAATAATGATCATTTTTCTATGGGCCAAGTAATTAATTAGCCTATGCTTCAGGTTCAACATTTTTAATGCTCTTGGCTCTCACTAAATTGGAGTGATATATTTGGTTTTTGTATCAAGCACATGCTGTGCAGATCTTTCCTGTAAAGATGTATTGTGCTTACATCCTGCATGTGACATGATAGAAAAATCAAACTCTTCAGTTCTGACTGGAAAGCTGTAAATAAATGATTCCTGGCAAATAGATCATCCATTCCAATTTTTGTGGAGGCAAGGTGGCCTTTAATTTCGGAGTGGATGCAACAATTTTTCTAATGCATCAGGAGGTAAAAGGTGATAAGACAGAAACCATGGTTTTTATGGTTTTAGTCATTAACTTTTTTTTAGATCTCGTCAGTCTCACAGCCAACAGTGCTATGGCTCTCTTTGTCTTAATTCCAATGCTAAGATATGCTTAAATAATAACGCCAAGGTTGTGGGTTTGATCCCTGTATGGGCCATTCACTTAAGAGTTGGATTTAATGATCCTTGTGGGTCCCTTCCAACTTAGAATATTTTGTGACATAATAGAGCTGATCCAAATGCTATTATTTAAAAAGAAAACCAAAATTAAACACGCACAAGAATCATTACTACTGAAAAGGCTCAATGCTGCTGTAAGGGTATGTAAGACCTGTCGCTGTAGATGACAAGATCCTGAAACACCGAACCTCCATATCTCACTGAGTGCATGTGTCTTTAACAGCTGTATAATACTGACCATGTAATAAGACTAGAAAGTAGAAAGGTGATATGCTACCATGTTCAACAAACTGTTGTTTGGGACATTGCTGTGAAGAGCTGTGTCGACTTTCCTAACGGTGGATGTTGGTTTGGGTTGTTAGCATGCTTCCCTTGCTCATATGTGCAGTTTAATAGGATTATGTAGTAGATTTTTGGTAATTTATATATTGAATTTGACCAGGTGAGGTAAGAGCACTGATTTTTGATGCTGGAGTCTGCTGGAACTTGCCTATTGTTATCAAACAACCTGATTGTGAAAAGTTTGCTATTAAGTATGCTATTGAGATTTCTCAGTGGAATTTCTTACATATTATGAAACTCTGACTCATTTTGCTTCCTCACGTAGAACAAAGCATCAGTGCTGTCTTGGGAAATTCCATTTCAAAGGAACACAACACTGGCGAAATGACCCCTACTTTTCATTTTCCCTCAAGAAAATACTTGCATCTCATTTAACAAAATTCATGGCTTTAATGAAAATACTTGGAGCAGTGGTTTCAGAGCCATCAGATGCTTTCATCTGATAGACCAGAGAGTAGAAAGAATGTACCAGTAAACACCACAAAGAGGTAACATTAAATATGTGACAGTCTTCAAAATAGTACTTTTTAAAACCTTTGTATCACAGTTTGCAAGATGTGCAAAGCCAATAATGCCGTATTTTCATCCTGTGAATATTAATAAGTGGTAAAAGTATATCTGTCTTCACTAATAGTGAGTTTACTATAGGAGGTGTGTAGACCAAAGGCACATTTTGCAGAATTCACGGGGCTGTGGACTTTTGATGCTAATTTTTATTTCTGGTATTTTTAGAAAGGTCTAGTTCTGTTGCCATTGAAACTGAGAGATTATCTCTCAAATTCAGTGGGAGCTGGCCCTTGTTCATGGGTGCTTTAATGTCACGTCACACAACATTTGCTAACAAGGAAAAATTCTTATGGCTCCATCATGCTTGGGTATTTCAGTGGTTTGTGGCCTGTTAGTAACCTAGACTGAAAGAGATGCATGTTAAAATTATTCTTTTGAATGAAGTGTCAGAACTCATAACAGCACATATGGCAAAATATTTGCATCATGTTTTACTACTTTGAGTTTTTCTTCCACATTTTCCTGAGCAGCGGTTGCTGGTGATGAATGACGCTAACCAAGCACAATAGATCTCACAGTGGGTTAGGGTACCAGTTGTGAAACTGCACAGCAGTTCAATTATAAGCATAGTGTTCAAGCAGTGTGCTTCCCAGACATGCCATTTGTGGTGTGCTAGTTAGTCCTAGAGACAAAATCACATTTGTATGAGTAAATGTAGACCTCTTACTGGACATGAGGTCAGCTAAGAAGGTTCTCAGCCTTCCAGCTGCAGTTTTCTGCTCCTGAAGCACCAGAAATTTTTTAATAACTAAAAATTTTTATTGTATGGGCAACTGTTCAGCTGGAGCATGGTGAAGAATCACGTTGCTGTATCATCTGTTTTCACCACAAGCGCTCAGGTTAAAGAAGGTATGAATTGGAAAGATAATTTCTGTACCTTCATGTGACTTTTTAGAGTATCAGGGATTCCAGAAGGAGACTGACATACATAAAAGGAGACCTTCTCTTTCTGCCAAATGTTTGCTGATACTCTTCTTCATACATGAGATTGAGAAATTTGCTCCCGGGTACAATCTCCTTTCATCTGTAGCAACATTGATGACATAATGCCTTGGTCCATGAAAAGGAGTCATCTCCCTTCCTCCCATTCTAGCACAGAATGAAGTAGAAAGAGCTCAGCATCTACTGTGTTATGTGGGATGATATGATGTGTTGTAATGATGCATTAGGGCAGTACTTTCTGCTAAGCAGTATTAAGATGTATGTATGTATATTTTCTCAAAGGACACAACATCAAGCTACTACTTCAGAACTTTCAGTTGCTTTATAGGTAATTAAGTCTGAGGTTTAATCCACTGATACTCAACCTGCGCCTATCTGGCCCTTGTTTTGATATGTAGCGTTGATCCCAAAGCAAGGGAATGGGAATTGCCTTTCTTTGGAGCATCGAATCTGGTCCCAAACCAGAAAATGGTTGATGGGCTGGCTGCTCCTGTGCACTTGCTCTTACTCAGGAGCTTCTCAGATATCACCCTGGTGGTCTATGCCTATGCTCAGAATTTAGTTGATTAATGGCTTTGAGAGCTGTTGGTGACTTGCTCCAGATCAAATTAGTGTAAAAGCTCTCTTCTCTTTGTTGAATCTGAAAAGTGAATTCAGTCTGCTTTCTAGACCCACTCAGGCATTTTTACCTTCCAAATTCTGTACTATTTCCAGGACCTTGAACAGTTGCTCTCATCTGACAGTGCATTACAATTTGAGAAAGGGGAGTAAGGGGATGGTGTTGATCCCATTCTAAAAGCCTTCAGTCCATTCAGGAAGCTGGGAGAAGCAAGTGAGTTTGGTGGATGTTATTTCATTGCAGTGTATGTACTGGTGAGGCAAGTCTTTTTCAGAACCATAACTTGGACTGTCAAGTAGCTGCAAGTAGGTGGATTCTAAGTGCCAGATAGCCCCTTTCAACCTGAATTTCTTATGATCCTGTGTCTGAATGCTCTGAGCTTTGTAGTCGCTGATGGCAAATCCTTTACTGACATCAGAAGTCCTTTGACTTAAGTGGGGTTATAACAGCTTACACCTTCTGCCTTCTCAAGTACTCACACTATTCACATGCAACCTTCATGTTCTGACTTTCACATGGAAAATACAAGAGAAACTTCAAAGCAGTCAGTCATATTTTGCAGCTGATTTTTCCATATGGTGTAGCTGTCAGAGAGAAAATGTGACTGCAACCTGAAATTCCTGTAGTTTCCAATTTCTTTAATAAATAGTTTGAAAAATATTGGGAACTGGTAAATGTGGAGCATTTAAAAAAATCTTCAGGCTATTGAAGGTATCCTGGACAGCAGCTTTTTAGCAATAAAGTATGTGTGTAGCATAGGTTTCTTTGCAAATCCTAGGAGCTGTGAAGTCCAACTTGTGATACAATCAAAGATAAACACATTGTGCTTTATCTGTTCTGAGTTTTTCAAAGGCAACTGATATAAGAGAAAGACAATTTTGATGTATTTGCCGAAGAAACAGTTGAGTTTTCACAGTAAACTGCAATGTGCAGTAGCTAAACAAAACAAGTAACTAAAATTATTGTATTTTAGTAATTATTTACTTGCAAAATGTTAAAATGTTAAAGTACTTAGTAAACTGTTTGCAAAGATAGTAAGCAATTTATGTAAGACCATGGATTTTCTGCAAGTCTAGAGTGGCCTCATTTGAGTGGTTTCCAGTGGAGGTGCACCGTTCTCTTTGTGTTTCAGGTTAGGCCATTGGCCAGACTGACTTGAACTGGACCTTGGCCGTAAAATATACCTGTTTTTCTTCAAGTGGAATTCTTGCTGTGCAGATGACTGATAAAATAAACCTGGAAATTCTAGCCTAGAGAGTACACTATGAATAGCATCTTTGCCAGGCCCCCTTTTCTGTACAAATCTGTGCATGCTTGCAACATGGGACACTATTTATCAGATAGCTCCTGAAATTGCTTTTTTGTAGTTATGTTTGTCATCCTGTAAGCATGTTTCTTGGCATTAAACGTAACTGAAATGTGTTTTCACTTCCTTGCTTTTTTTTTGTTTTCCAGGCAGAGGGTTCCAGACTCCAGAGGGAACTGAGAGGATATTTAGCAGCCATTAAAGGTGATTTTTAAGTTTTACATCATGCTTTCATAAAGCAAACTTTTTTTAAAAGTTGAGACAAGTCGGCTTGTTTAAGTTATGCAAAGACAAATACACATAAGATTCTCTTTAGCCTGTTGCTATTCTGCACCTGTGGTATCAACTCATGTGGGTACAGTCTTGCATGTACAGCTCATCCTTGACTGTCCTTTGTGTGCAGGAGCACTGCTCAGATTCTCACGTTGCACACATTTTCATCACCCACAAAATCTACACATCTTGTTACTCGTCTTTGCAAATGCTGGAGTGTTAAATACCCCATGCAAGGCATCCCAATCAAGGGATTGCTTGATCTCCGCAACTGCAATGTTGCCAGGTATTACTAGTTGGATGACAATCTTCCTCCAAAGCCATGCTTCCTGCAATGATGGGATTTCTCATATATTTCTGACAGCTTAATCAATTTTTTTTTTTAAGTTTAAAACTCAAATATTATGTCTTTTGATACTGCATTGAAAATCCAAGTAGCAGAAGTTCACTGGTCAGAGCTTAAATATCAGAGATAAGTAAACAGCGTTTAAATCCTACTAGACGTTTGTAAATCCAGCACACTCAACTGCACACTGTATGCAAAGTGTTCTCTTTCTCATGCCACCTCTCTCTGGAGGAGTTGGAGGTGCTAAGAAAAGGGAATAGGAGTTGATGACTGAGAGAGAGACAGTGGCTTCTTGAGATAAATATATATATATATGATAAATATATATGTGTGTATGTATTTTTAATCTGGCTCCCGTCCAGTAGGGAAAATGTTGCAAATGAGTGTTAACGTCCCTGAAAATCACTGTCATAATAAGGCTTGAGCAGCTGTTCACAGGCAAGTAAGAAAGCTCTTTTAAATGGGAAATGTAAAGTGGAGAGCAAAGCAGTAGCTTAATGTCTTTGACCATCTATTATTTTCTGGATAGAGTGGCCAAAGAAAATTCCATACCAGACAAATTTGAGCAATGTGTTTTGTTCTTAGAGGAAATTTTAACATCAGTCTTTTTTGGGGACCCACTGAATGCTTATTTTGTTCTCTTATTTTTCACTCTTCCCCACACACATTATATGATGATTGCTCAGAAGCAGCGTGATAAGGCTGTTTGTTGGCTGGGTGGCTTATCTGTCATGTAGGCTGACTCTTTACATGATGCTTTGATTTCCATGTAGGTGACAACAACACTCTCAGTTTAATTTTCTTTCTCCATCTTTCTCTTCTTTTCCTAGTGTTCTTCACTCATGGTCCTTTGGCTTGTTTTCTCTTTACTGGGCCACTCTTTGCACGAAGTTTTGTTTTTATCTCTGTGTAAAATATTTCATTGTTCAGGTTTTGCCTTTTTAGCCATGCTTTTGTGTTCAGCACCTTTCTCTTGTTCAGCTTGTAAGTAATTCAGGCTCACTTTTTTACTAAGAATGAAAAATGTTTGCTAACTCCATATTATCTACATGTCTTTAAAAAGATCTAGTCACAAGCAACTCACAAAAGCCTTAAAATGTTATTCTTCGAAGTCAACAAGCCACCAGTGGACATCCTTGGCACACATGTTGGCACATGTTGGTGCTGTGGAGAGAGCATACAGCCTGAGACAGTAGACCACAATACACAGCTCTGTCTGGGGCTTCCTCAGAGCTGACTAGGTCAGCAACGTGAAAGACCTTTCCAGATTTTGGATGACAGAAGCAGCTGCTAGAGTCTCTTTGTTGCTATTCTTGGAAAGACTGCCATCATTAGAAGATTTTGGGGAGTCTATGCACAAAAGCATGGGAACCCCCCCATATTTAGGCACTGGTGTGGTATTTTTGTGCCAAGGGCATCAGAGCCTTGGAGTCATGCTGTCATCAGAGGCTCACTTTGCAGGAAAAAAGGACAATCATATAATTGCATATATTGGCATTACTGGAAAATAATGCACTTGACATCCTTATACTCTGTAGGTATGAGAGAAGCAGTTCATTTTAAGGATTTCAGGAATTGAACTCCGGTAATAAGCTTCATTTTGCTGCATGACTTTTAAGTGACTCAATATTGGAAGTTAGAAGTACAAATCCAGGCACGATTTCATAGAATCATAGAATGGTTTGGGTTGGAAGGGACCTTATAGATCACCTAGTTCCAACACACCTGCCATGGGCAGAGATACCACCCAGTAGACCAAGTTGCTCCAAGCCATGTCCAACCTGGCCTTGAATACTTCCAGGGGTGGGGCATCCACAACTTCTCTGAGCTACCTATGCCAGTGCGTCACCACCCCCGGAGTAAAGAATTTCTCCCTAACATCTGATCTAAAGCTCTCCTCTTTTAGTTTCAAACCATTCATTCCCCTTTGTCCTGTCACTAACTGCCTGTGTAAAAAGTTGCTTTCCCTCTTTCTCAGAAGCTCCCAATAAGTGCTATCAGGCTACAATCAGGTGTCCCCAGAGTCTTCTTTTCACCAGACTGAACAACCCCAGCTGTCTCAGCCTCTCTTCATAGGAGAGGTTCTCCATTCCTCTGAGCATCATTGTGGCCTCCTCTAGACCTGCTCTAACAGATCTTTCTTGTGCTGAGTACTTGACACAGTACTTCAGGTAGGAATTTAAGCAAGGAATGGTCAGTTGAGCCTTATTATGACTGCCTGTCCCTTCATTTTAATATACTTGACAATTTGAGGTTTAGTATCACACATTCTTTAAAGAATTTTTGCTGTATTCAAACTCCTTCTTTTGTTCATCGGTGCTTCTTAGTCTTAGCTGGACATTGATCTTTCCTATTGGTTAATCAAGGACTTGGAGGAACTATGTCATAAAGCTGTTGAACTTGTGAATGGCTTTTATGAATGGCTTTTATGTGATGTTTAATTTCATCTGCATGGTAGTTTAATATCTGCTGTTTGTACTGACAAGATTGTATACTATCCCCCGTAGCTTTAGTCATCTCATGCCTCAGTCTTCTGTCTTTTCCAGTCTCCTTGGCAATATGTATCTGGGTTCTCTACTTCATGATTTATTTTTAAGCTTTTGAGAGTTGTAAGTGACTTGAATGGTTTTATGGACCAATTGTTATAGAAACCTGTTGGAAGCGAGCTGTAAGCTTCCTAAAAATCAGACCAGGAACAATCCACTTTGCATGAAATCACACAAAGGTGAAGGCAAAATGGAGAGGATCTTTATTGCCAGGAACAGACAGCTTTTATGGGGTAGGCATGGAATGCAGGGAATTTGGGAGGGTTCAAAGAGATACATGCAGGCATATATGTCTATAAATGGAAAAACTGGGCTAAAGCACATCCAAATATGGGTAAGGGAGATACAGAAAAAGGGAAAAGCTTTAAATTTTAACTATAGCTAGCCAATGAACAAAGGGATTACAATCAACGAATAGAAAAAGGGTTAACACTAATTTAAACTGCAGATTACGTATAAAGTAAGATTTTTTCCAACAACATTATTAATAGATTGAATAAACATAACACTTTTATAACATAAAAGGCAGTCTCTGAGGTAGGTTTGTCTGATGTCTGTAGTTCAGCTGCATTTCAAATCTGGTTTTCCTTCAGTTTTCTTTTTCTTCAGAGGTTTTCCTCCACCATGAATACACATCCAGTGGTGTACTCCCTACAGAAACACTAATCAATCTCCCATTCTCTGCTCCAAGCTCTTTGCAAGTACCAGTGCAGATGGGGAGATATAAACCTGGATATTCATGCATGTGGCAAAGTCACAAAGATTAAAAGGAATCTTGCATGATTAAAAAGAAGCACCATACCTTTCAGGTAGCTTAATGTACTAACTGGTCTACAAGAAGGAGAGGGGAGGTTTTGGAAGTCTGTAAGCAGTTTTGCTGCCTAGTTGTGTCAGTCTGTGGTTGACAGAACTACATGTATCCTCCAGACACATGAATCCTCAAGTCAGTCATGTAATGTCTTAAAAGCAATAAAACTGTTTATCATCTTTTTGCAAAATCTTTTTATGAATTATGAAACGATTGAATTGTCCCAGTGGAAACCCTAATGGGTTAGTAACAATAACAAATTATTGTTATAATAATCCCTTATGGCAGGATGGGTCATTTCCCTGGAGAACCACATAAGTAATTAAATATTAAGAGCCAGTCCAAGATGCCTCACCCCATCAGGAAAATGGAAGTTTCTCCATGATTCAGCCTAGATTAATTACCCTGTGGAGGAGTGAGGAGACCCCACAGTATATGGGTTCTACAGCCAACATGCTGTCCCAGGCCAGTCTCAATGGGAGCTTTGGAATTGTGATGGTAAAGAGTTGCCTACCTTCTACTACGCCTAGAGTTCGTAGTGCGAATGTCTCTGCACTGCCACTCCCTATCACATGGGAGCCTCTAGAATTTTTGGGGGGTTCTAGAAACAGGGGCTCTTTGCCAGAGAGAGAGGGTGATTTAATCCAGGAGGCTCAGACTTCAGCATCTGGGTAATTTAGCAACATTTTTCCTAAGCAATTAAAATATTTTGACATTTTTAGTTATTAAATAAATGATCCAATTACCAAGAAGCAGTACGGAATAAAACAATTGATATTAAGTATAAATTTCTAACTGTTCATCAGCAGTAAAAATTCTTTTCACATTTCTTAGTACTTTAATGACTTGCTTTTAACAATTTATCTTTCTCAATGGTAGCAGTTAAAACCAGCAGAAACAGCCTGTAGTCTATGACCGAGACACTAATCCTCTTAATTTTAGTGATGAATTATGCATATCAGTTTATAAGAAATAATTCTATATGAAAACAAGCCAGATAAAAATATCATCGGACATTATAAGTTTATGCCCACAGACATGAAAAAGAATGGGAATTTGTTGGATTGGTATTTATCTTTGCACTCATTTGGGGTATTGCAGTAAACCTGGTATAGGTGCAGTTGAAGAGGAGTACAATGGATGATCTTGGCCTGGCAATTTCAGTCTGAAGCCTCTGACTGAAGAAGCCAAGTACTGTAATGACCACTTGCCTCACACTGCAACTGGATTTGACTGACGTTTTTTATGGGAATATAGTGGAATGGAGGATTACATGATCCTTAGAACTGAAAAAAAGTGTAAAAGTTGGTGCAGTTTTGATATGACTCAAGCATGGGATACTAAGTGTCTTTTACTTATTCTATTAAGCAGACATATGCCCGAGACCTGTAGTACTTCAAAAAAAAAGTGTGGAAGGTGCTCTGTGCCAGCCTGGTGTGTGACTGAGCTGAGTGCAAGCTGCAGGAGGGATTATCTAGCAGCTGTGCCAGCCTGCCTGCCACAGTATGTGGCAGGTTTATCACACAGTGGTGAAGGGCAGAAGTTCAGGTATCATAAAGGATCAAGTGCAAGCAGGGATAAGCAAACCCTCCTGGTCTTTGTGTTCATCCTGAGTGGAGAGAAGCAGCCTTTTTAAACATGGTGATACTGTGCTGGTGTTGTCTTACCTCTTGAGTTAATTTTTAGTGTCATTAAAGATTTTGAGTTCTGCCTGGAAATATATGTGAAGATAATCTGTACTTTACTGTAATTTGCCATCTCCTAAGGAACAAAAAAAAAAAAAATCCCCTTTATTCAGGAACCCTTTTTGGCTAGATAAAAAAAATGTGCTTTTAAAAAAAAAGGTAATGCTAAGTAAAAAATTTAACAGCGTTGTTCAGATGTTGCAAAGAAGTTGAAACAGAAGTTGTCATTTTAAAATTACTGATTCTGAATTCTTATCAAGTTAGGTGAGATCCATTTGGTTTCATTGGGTTCAGAAATATATTCAACATCAAATGGATTGGTGCTCCATGAAAATAGAAGGGCTTTACCTTTGTTGAGGGTGTTTTTTATATTAATTGGGGTCAAATGGATCTCACTGAAGATAGATTGAGGCTCTTTCTCATAATATCATTGAAACCATTTAATATTTAAGCCAGCTCCTCTTTGTATTACAGTGATAACCATCAATAGTCCCTGTTGTTCCTCCTATGGTAGCAAGAGCTCCAAAAGTGACTGATCAGTTTGGCTTAGCATGTGGTTCTTCTCTGCAAGCACCACGTCACTGTAAGCCTAAATGAGCACTGGGCTCCACAAACTTGTAAAGCTACTAGATGAGCATAAAAGATTCTTCATAAAATCTGGTCCAATACAGCACTCTCCCCAACTTCAGGCATCTCTTTTCTAAATTTGCCAGAGGGATAGGATAGTGGGTACATGTGGGTCGAAATAAAGATATTTAGCAACTGTTTCTTGTAGTTTGCAGTTATATGTTCCTCCTTCTGTCTAATTGCAGGGATGCAAGATGCCTCAAAGAAGCTTACGGAGTCTCTCCATGAAGTTTATGAGCCAGACTGGTACGGACGTGAAGATGTGAAAATGATTGGAGAGGTAAGATGTATGAAAAAAGGTAAAAGGTAGTTCAGCTGCAAATGAATCAGTCTGAGCTGTTGAGGAGAAGTGAGTATCTGAAATTCACCTTAATTCTTGTTGCATGTTAAATCCTATTTTCTCAGCATATAAATTGTTGATCTTGTGAAATACAGCTCCTGCTGACCAGAAGCAGCGCTTGCAGTGTCTGTTTTACAAACTAGCTGATATAAGCTCCCACTGAGGTCAACGTCAGTGTGAGCACAGTTGGTCCTGATAGCATCTGATTGACAAGTTTGTACAGATATCTTATGTGCAGTTTTACAGTCAGGATTCTCAATTCAAATGAATGTTTAAAATAATCAAATGTGCTTATCCTTGTGTGCTGTGTAACAGCTATCGAGCCAGTGGCACTAAACAGGATATCTGATGAGACACTGACCTGTCTCCAGAAAGAACATGGAGTTAAAGGGTAAATTAGGCCGCAGGACACTATTCATTTTCACCTTTGTAACTTCCTCCAGTGATTAGCGATGAAGAGGCTTTTCTAGAAGGCACTGCTGGAATTTGACTTGAGGTACTCTGAATTGCTTGCTTGAATGGCCTTAATTTTGGGGGAAGTCTGTCAGCAAACGTGCTGGTGGTGACAAGGAAGTTGAAACTGTTGTCATTGAAGCTTTTAGCCAACTGGCATTCAGTTTGCAAGGCCTCCTTGATAATATAGTTAACAAAAAACTGGAATACAGAACAGTCTAACCAAATCTGCTTACAGATTGCTTTGCTTCTCTATGGCTGTCTTCTCCTACCCTTTCCTGCTGCTGAAGGCATGACATGTTTTTTCTTTTAAAAGTACACAACTTCCAAACTGTATAATTTTAGATCCCATACCATTTATATTTTTTTAGATTAAACAGCTGGAAAATCTCATGCTGCATCTTGCTGTAGCACCTCATCCTGTATCTGTAGACTATTATATTTTACACTCAAAAATTTGTAGTTGTGTGTGAAAGGACCATAATTTGAATCTTAAGCTCTATTAGATGTAAAGATAAATGTTAGATATGTCTTCTTAATAAGAGACTCATGAGCAATATTACAAAATCTCCTTATTTTTTTACCTACATAATCACAAATGCAGATTTATGCGTCCCTCAACCTAGAGTACAAAAGAATTATGTATCTGTTCAGTCTAGGATATAAATGATCATTCTGAAAGGGATCCACATAATTGACCTTATTCTGTGTGATAGGAAAGATGATGGCTTAAAGGACCCTTCAGCAATATTGTTTGAGTCCATTAGCTTACAGAAAACCTTAATTACTTTAAGTTGTCCAAAATATGTGTCAGCAAGGTACAAAGGCAAATGCACAAAACTGGCAGTTGCTTGCTATAATTTAATGCTGTGCTGCTCTGTAGACCACTTTTATTAAATATTGTGTTAATAAATTAGGTATTTGTTTTAAGCATGTTTAATAGATTGTAATAATTCATTAGGGACTCCTTTAGAGTAGGAAATAAATGGACTGAAGACTGGCATCACACAGTATTTATAATATGCCCTGTAGTAGCTTATGGTAAAACAAATGAACACCAGGGAATAGCTTCCCAGACTTGTCAGTGAGGATAACAGCCCTGCAGAGCAGTGCTCACACCCGTTAGCCTTGCTCCCATCAAAGGAGGATGTTGAGTGATTTTAGCAATGTGCAAAGAATCAGGATGTTTCACGCGTGCTAATGACTTGTTCAATTGAGAACCCATGTAACAGAATTTGCTTCTGGTAAGGAGTGAGTCCTTGTCACATGAGCTGCATTATCATGTTCTTAAAAACCAGAAAAATGCAAGGGATTTCTTTTGGTGACTACCCCAGAGTTCCAAAGGAGGCTGGGGACTGGGGAAAAGCACTATGCCTTCAGGGCCTGGGAGCAGCAGGGGCGGGGGTGGATAGTGCTGGATGGGGTGTGGATTTTGTTTATTTTGCCTATTGATGTTGGGATATTTCCTATCTGTCATCCCAGTTCTCCAGTAGTGTGAAGTAGAGTTCTTGTCTCTGCATCAGCCATTTCATCACATGTACCATAATGGCCCGGGGACCCCTGGTGGCCTAGCGGTTAAGATGCTGGTCTCTCAGCGCCAAGGCCGCAGGTTCGAATCCCGATCCTGC
>JAWWLV010000088.1:50166025-50220875 GCA_035041135.1 Platyrinchus mystaceus | reverse complement strand
AAAATCCATTGCGCAGGCTTGAAAGGTAAAAACACCTTTCCCAGATCTTCGTTCGCGAAGACTGGCCACTTACATTTACCATAATGGCCCAAAAAGTAAGAGCTGGAAAGACCTTTCCCTTTATTTTATTTACTCTTCTAATTTTAGTTGTACTTTCTTTCTCTGTAAGGGTGGTTCATGATCAGCAAATAGATGCAAGAACTATGGCAGGTTCAGATTCTGCGCTGTTGACCCTCAGGAATCCTCAGGAAAGCCTGAGGAAAACCTTATTTTCACATAGCAGTTACTATTTGAAGTAATGAAAACACAAATTAAGCTAAATCTTACTTTGCTGTGAATTACATTTTCAATGTCAAGATATTCCTTTTCATTCACCTTATGAGTGTGCTCTGATTTATTGCCATAAAGAACATTCTAAAACTTCAGAAATATTATCCTTTGCCAATTTTGGTTTTTATTTCTCCTAGGCTTAAAGTGGCATTAAACTACTAAGTACATTTTTCTCTTTTCTGCCTTTTCAGAAATGTGATGAACTTTGGGAAGACTTCCATCAGAAACTGGTGGATGGGTCGCTCCTAACCTTGGATACATATCTAGGACAATTTCCTGATATCAAAGTAGAGTAATGATTTGTTATAAAGGCAATTTCTAAAATTACTGTTGAGTTGCAAAATAAATAGAAAATGAGTTTACAAGCAAAGAAAAATGAGAAAGGGGGGAAGGTGAAAATCATTCTCTCCTGTAATGTGCATGATGCTGTTCTATAAGTAAATCCCTGATATTAGGCCATGCTGATTTTCCAAGTGAACAAAAATATTTTTTATGTATTAGTAGCTGGAAGTAAATTAACCTTTGTAGAGGAAAGTTTTATGTTTTTGCCTGCTCCTCTTTCTTTGGTATGAGATAATTTTCACTGACTTCAATAGGGACACATTAAGCTCTTCAGCTGTTAAAATGCCAGACAAATTATATGGCAAACAGGCTTTTTGTTATTGGCTAGATGCACCTGTGAGTATCTTTCACTTATCTAAGCCATGGTTCCTGTCTTTTAATTAGTTATCAAAAGATTGTGTAATAGACATCAGTAGAGAATGTTATGATTGAGTAGGTATCACACAGTCATCTCCTTTGTCATGTACATCAGGGACTAATGAAAAGTTAATTAAAAATACTAATATTACTCATACACAGTCCTAAACTCTCTTTTTAATCCAACTGTGCTTATGCCCTCTCAGCATGTGAAATTTGCATATAATATATAGCTCTGTAAAGTCTATATCAAAGTATATATATATGGTAAACTCCAGTTGTCTTAGTTCTGTGTCAAAACAACTAAACTGAGATTAGCTTAGTTGGTTAGAGCATGGTGCTAATAATGCCAAGGTTGTGGGTTCAATCCCTGTATGAGTCATTCACTCAAGAGTTGGACTTGATGATCCTTGTGGGTCTCTTCCAATTCAGAATATTCTGAGTAATATTTTAGCATTTTTCGAACTCTAGAAAAAAATTCATTAATTCCTAATTTTTCACACTATATATAAGGGAAAAAGATTGTGTTATCATGAGTTTACCAGGTTCACTTATTCTGGAGAATGAGACAAGTCTTACATAGCATTGGTATCTTAGTTCTAAGGCCTATAAGCCCTATACCCACAAAACCCCCATTCCAAACTATCTGTAAATTGATCATTTAAAATAAGGTGATTAGTTTGTCTCTTTTACCATTTCCATGTTCCTGCATGATTCAGGCTGCTCAGGGAATTAGTAAGGTCTCCTGGGAAAATGTTTTTGCAAATGCTGGGGTCCATCGGCTCTGGTCACTTTTCAAACATCACCTCCTAAGGGCACAGGAGCAGGCAATTCCCAAAAGTCGAAAGTCAGGCAGGCGAGGCAGAAGGCCAGCTTGGCTGAACAGGAATCTTCTCGTGGAAATAATTCAGAAAGGTAGCAAGGTCAAGTGGCATGGGAAGAAAGTTCATGTGGCCAAAGCTCAACTGGAGCTTTTAAAAAAGTGCTCTTCATTCTTACTTTCATTTCTACCCTGTACAGACTCGCATTGCAAAACGAAGCAGAAAGCTAGTGGACTACGACAGTGCAAGGCATCATCTAGAAGCCCTGCAGAGCTCAAAAAGAAAAGACGAAGGCAGAATTACCAAGGTAGCACAAACAGAAACATGCTGGCAAAAGACAGTGGCTTATTTTTTCTGTGCAGAGACAGAGCAAAAGTTTGTCTTCCGTTTGCTCTCATAGAAATGGAAATAATGATATCTTGAAGCGTAAATATATACTGAATACTTCAGCGCATGTGGTGGGCACATTCAGTGTCTTCTACAAATGAGTCCTGTTTGAGCCTTAACTTTCTCTCTTGAGAAAAGGGGGCCGGCAAATCCTTTGTTGGCCTGTATGGCGTGGGACTGAGTCACATCCTTTGTTAATAAAAATTTTAAAAGACTAACAAAAAAACCCCCACAAAAACAATTCTGACAGGTTTCGCTATGTTGTAGTGATTGCAGAAGTAACACGTTTCATTTTGGTTTAGGCAGAAGAAGAATTTCAAAAAGCACAGAAAGTGTTTGAAGAGTTTAACACTGACTTACAGGAAGAGTTGCCGTCTCTGTGGTCACGGTAAGCCTAGACAGATATTGTCTGCAAGGCCTAGATGGGGAGTAAGAGAACGGAATGAGAGGACTTTAATGAGCTGATAGAAAATGGATTGCTGGATTCTTAAAGGTTGCATCCATTGTCTTTTTGAAATAATAAAACGGAAAATGTATGCAAGTGCTCCAAAATATACTTCCTGTAAGTGCTTATTTTTTTCAGTGTATCACTGAATTCACGTTTCAGATTCATCATCACTTCAGATTCATTACCATGTCTTAATTCTGCAGTGCAAAAGGTCTATGTTTTATGAGTAAATAACTATGATAGAGCACAGAATAGTCTGTGATGATTTGGGTCTACTTACAGGTCACTTTTTGTTATAACTACATCAGAATACACGTCATACTTTTGCACTGATTATGTCTGTGATGTAAAAGGATTTGATGGCATAGATCATTCATTCAAGATGTTTAGACACGAATTGTGTTTATTCAGAAAGTTCAGACAATACAAATGGGAGAACAAAATCAGTAGAAAGAGAAGCATTTCATTGGTGTGCTGTGTTCTTTAACAGTTGACAATCTGGAGTGGAAATGTGTTGTGAGTCACTGAAGTATCCTTTGTCTGCTATGCCTTCTAAATTAAATCCTGTTAAATTTCACATCAATAGAGTGTTTTCCTGCTGTGTTTCTTCCTATTTCAGTTGAAAATCTTCTTAGCACTTCAAGATATTTGTTTTATGGGCCTACTAAAAGTAAAACTGCATATGAATGATTTAGAGTAAGGACCCTTTTATTTCAATATGTGTGTTGCCCACTAAATGGTCTCAGAGAGATGGTACAATTTAATTGAGCAATAGGCATAATTTAGAAAACAGTTGCTTTCAGAGTCCTTTATTTTAGTTATTACAATTCTTCAGGAAGAAAATAATCTATTGAGTTGACATTTTTCAGGCTTATTTTTATTCCAAAGATTATTTTTTTTCATAAAAGTTGGGGGAAATTACACATAAAAGTTTTAAATAGGAAAAAGAATAATACAAAACCTAAGAAAACACCTTCTGCTTCTGAAAGGTAGAAGATTTTTGACTGTATGTGCAAAAATGTTTAGTCTATGTTAAATTATTTTCTCTTTCATACACGTGCATGTGTTTCAGGGCTGATTTCTTTAAGGAGGGCTGAGCATGGGACACCCACCCCTGGGCTATAATGAGCTGTACACATTAAAGCTGCAAGTGCAGAAGCAACTGCATCACCTTGGTGCTGCAATAGCATCTAGGCCACAGGCGCTCACAGTGCTGGAGTTGTACCTCTCGACTTTCAGGAAATGGTTGTGTGCTGTCTGGTGGGAGATGGGCTGCCCAGAGCACCTTGCCTCCCATGTGCTCGTACTGCACTTGTGGCCATCCTTTTCCACTCTTCCCTTCTCTAAAACAAGCTGAAGGCCCCCCAGTGTGGAGTAGTCTCAACTTGGTTTACTGTTTGGTGTGAAATATGATGTTTCTCAACATGAACAGAAATAATCATGAACAAACTAGTCTGAAATTTTGACATCCAATTATTTACTTTGCTGAGAGTAATAGTCAAGAATGTTGCTTGTAATCTGGAAAACAATTAATTTCCTTTGTGAGCCTCCCACCCATATCTTTTATTCTCTCTTTCTTTTCTTTGTGCTATCCTTTATAGACGAATTGGCTTCTATGTGAACACCTTCAAAAATGTATCCAGCCTTGAAGCCAAGTTTCACAAGGAAATAGCTTTAGTGAGTAAAAATTACTATCTCATGTATAATGGATTATGATATGCATGACAGCAAACAGATGTCTCATAGTAAAAATCTAGCAGAGGCACACATGAGAATTTGCCATAGGTCCAGATTTGTAGTATAACCATTGTATTTATTTCTATGTGCCATATTTGTTCTCTCCCTAAGGGAAGAGCAGCCCCTACAATTTTGGATTACAGTGCATTATCACTTGTAGCACTAAATTCACTTTCTACTTTGCAAATTTATTGTTGCCTTAAGTATTTTTACCATGTCTAATTTCTAAGCACCTCTTTGCTTTAATCAGTACAAGAAAAACATGTCAAGCATTCCTCTCAAGTCTGCTGTAGTCAGCAATGCAGCATTATATCTGTGACTGTTAGGCAAATTAGGTAGTTTCAGTGAGGATCTTTTGAATGTGCCTGGCTAAGTGGTAATGCACTAATTGGAACCAAATTTTTTTTTTTTTAAAACTGGCTTTACTGAAGTCCTGTGTAAATTGGGATTAGGTTTTTGATGGGAAAACATGAATCTTCTTGGCCACCCATGTTGCTCTAAATTTCAGGTGACCTCCTTCATCAGACTTCACATAGCAGTCAGTCACACTTATGAACTTTTTCTCCGAAAAACAGCCTGTGTTTTTGAAAAACTGCTGTTATCTTTGATTTGATGGGTTTTGCTAGGTTTCTATTTAGGCTTTTGCTATGCATGGCATATATGCCATGAGAATTTTTGGAAGATTTACACTGTAGTGTAAAATCATCAGATTATATATTACCGGGTTATCAGTTATCAGACCAGATTTATCACCTGTGTTTTTAATCATAACTGTAGTCACTCATGTAAACTCAGGCAAGTGTTTTGTTCTCACAGCTGTGTCACAAACTATATGAAGTGATGACGAAGCTGGGGGATCAGCATGCAGACAAGGCCTTCACCATTCAAGGGGCACCAAGGTGAATTTACTGCTTTTTTTTTAATGAATTACATTGCAGTAAGCTTTGTGGGTTTCAGCATATGTAGTAATCACCTACACCTTGTGTAGATGTGGTAATGAGTGTTTTTTGTTCGGGATGATAGATGAAGGTACCTTGGATGAAGTTCTTATCAACAGGAGTAAAAGCACAAAGCACATTTTCTCACCAACTTTTTTTTGAAAAAGTCCGTTCAAAAAAAAAAAGAATGAAAGCTGTTTCAACTTAGCCTAGTTCATTGTAGACTGTTACACCAATTTGCAGCAACCAACTGTGTAGCTTATTTATTCTTAGATGCTTAGTTTGCAGCAATGTTGCTAACTCTTACGATTTTTTAAAACCTTGAAATATTTAGATTTGTTTATAGCTCCATTGTTAGGTGAGAATCCCAACCTTTGAAAGTCAACTTTTATCTCTTCTGCTCATGGGGAAAAGTCAAGATCTGAGGGTGCATCATAAAAGCAGAAAAGCTGAAGTAAAGAAAATGTCCCAAAATACCATATTTTTAAAGGCTTGCAAGAGAAATCTTGTCTTAAAGCACATGACCAAAAAGAGTTTAAAATAAAATGGTGCTTTCTTAAGGTCAGTGGATGCTAGTACAGTATTTTGATTTTTTGCTTTCAACAAATATAGCCTTTTTGCCATAATTTGATCTTTCAGTACTCTAATAGTGATATGAAGAAACGGTTAAAATTGTAAAACAGTGAGACTTAGCAAGATGCAATGATACTTGGAGTTAATACATAAAGCCTGAATTTCCATTCAATCCCAGCTAATCAGAAGCAGCCAGAACAGTGTTTTAGCTACTGCTAATTTGCTCTCAAACTGGACTTAAATTAACAACAATTAAGACTGACCAAACAACATAACATCTGCCTCAAACATATGGCAGTTATTCCTACATTTGTTTTAATCTTGCTTTGGAAGAACAAAGAATGAAATATTGAACCTTCCACCCTAATGCAAAATTTAGAACTACTTTATAAGCACATGACAAAAATTTGTGTTTTGGATTATTTTGGTGGTAATCCATGATAATATGTGTTTACACACTGCCTCCAGAGCTGTTAGCTCATGCATCAACACTTCCAGCCCCTTTAGGATGGATTGACAAACTGGACTATGTTTCCATAAAGGATTTGTAAAATACTTTTGTGGGATGTGAAATAATGTAGTGTTGGAAGATTTCAAGCAGTTTTTGTAAAAAATAGATATTTTGTCCACCTGTCTCCTAGACCATGTCCAACATGGACATGCCTGTTCCCAGTGAATTACTCATTCCATTAATGAGAAGATAATTTTTGCTGCAAATGACTAGACATAAGTTAATGCAGTGTTGTCTCAACTTCAAAAATGCTTTTTAAAACGACATTATTTTTTCAGTTTCTATGTTACTCTCTTTTGCTGTACCATTCACAGAGCCTTATGTGAAAATCTGGATAGATTTTTACTTCCGTTATTAGTGATGATGCTCTAAAAGACTATTATGGAGTGGGTATTCATAAGATAAAACAGCTTTCATTTTTAGATGCATGAGAAGTGGATACTAGACAAATACAGTATCTAATATTTCCTTTAAAGAACTGTATAAAAAGAAAGATCCTAAAAACTTGTATGCTTCTGAATGTCCTGCAGGTAAATACTGTACCTGGGAAAGAAATTTCTTAATGACTGATTATTTTTCCTCTTTTAATATTTCCACAGAAAGAGGTGGTGAGTGTGAGCTAAGCTTGTCCTTCCAAAGAACAAATTTTTGGTGTTAGATTTAGGATAATGTTTATGCTGTAGTCTCAGTCAGGTAGTGCTTCTGCTTTCCCCGAAGGTGTGTAGGAGTCGCTCTTACCAAGTACACATTGAGTGCTGTAGTTTATAGCCTCCCTGAGTATAAGCTTTCAGCATTTCTAGGTGGCTGAATGTTATATCAGTGTTTGCACCAGGTCCTTTCATTAGAAGAAGCAGATGTGTTCTAGGACTTCATCAGATCTTTTCTTAGTATCAGCAGAGCTCTGTTGAAGTCACTTGACTGTTGCTTGTTTATAGTTGTGGTGAGTTGTCCTTCTAAACTGTGGTATCTTTATAATAATCTTGGGTGTGTTTTATTGAAACCTTTCTAAAGTTGCTGAACTTTTAAAATTATTTTCATTATTCATTGTTATGCTTTCCTGTGGGCTTTCTTATCTTTAGAGTCTTTTAATCTGAGAACCATGTGAAATGAAGACAATAAATCTACCTTACATTTTATGATAGTTATAAACTTAAAAGTGAAATGGTATTTCAAGTACAGAATCCGAAAAAATGCAGGTACGCTTCTTCCTTCAAGTTATAATGATCAGGTAAACAGAAGTTCCAAAAATCAAGATGATTCAAAATTAAAGCTTCCTTTGACACTGTAGATAACTGAATTTTAATTGCATTGAATTGCAATTTTAGTTTTAATCATTATAAAATTATTTAGTTCATCTCCAGTGTGTACTGCCTTTCATGGTCACTGGCATTACATCAGGGATGCAGTTCAACTGTTGCATCAGATTGTCAAGGTAATAAATCAGCAAGATATATATGTCCTTGCCATTGCTTTGCTTCTGTCTAGTGATTCAGGTCCACTCCGCTTTGCAAAAACACCGTCACCGCCAGAGGAGGTCTCTCCCCTGCCTAGCCCTACTGCTAGTCCCAATCATATGCTGGCACCAGCATCTCCAGCACCAGCCCGACCTAAGTCACCCACACAGGTAAGCGGATACCTAGCAGGAGAAACTGGCCTGTTGTCCAGTGAAATATAGCTGAGATGGTGGATTTTTCATCTAGGCTGTGACTGAGAAAAGACAGGGAGGCCACTGGTTCTATTGCCGTCTGTTCTGTTCATTAGTTGTTCATGCCTGTGTCATGACATGAATGAAAAATGTTTTTTATATAAGGGGGAATGAAGAATTTTTAAGGTGTCTGGTGAATTGTTGGGACTTGTGGTGACAAAACAAAATACTTCATTAAAAATTGCATTGTCTCTAAGGACCCATATCCCAGCAGTGATAGTTGGAAAAGCCTGTTTCTAAAACCTCTTTATGAATTTCTGTACATTATATATTTCTACTCTTCATTTATCTTCAAATTTATGCTTACCCTGGGAAAAATTAGCCAGTGATATCACTGGTCTGGCCAGCCTCTAAAACAGTAAATAATAAAGCTAGTTTAAATACTGCTGTGCTAATTTCTGATAATTAAAGTCATACTTGTTATTAACACTGTATTGAGAAGTTTGACACTGTTGGAATCAGTATTCTCACCAGTATTGGTAAAATAAGAATCAGTTTCATGCATCAGTTTCATCTATAGTGTACGAGTTAAATGTAATACTTAGTGAGCATATCAAAGACTTATGTTGATATTAAGGATGTTTCTGGAATTGGGATAGCTTCTGTGATGAATGCTATTTCTATGCTGGGCACACATCAGAAGTTTAATTTTGCATTCAGTGAGCATGCTTATTTTCTCTGGTCTCCCAAAAGAGACTGTCTGAATATTCATCTGGTAGGACTCAGTCTCATTGGTGCCAGTGGTGTTATGTCACCATACCACCTGAGGATTTTTTTTATTTTCTTGATATTTTGATAGATTTAAAAATTATCCAATACTATTTGGTATTATTCCAAGCAGCTAGTTTGTCACAGTTATGTGAATCTCTGGAGAGTAGGGGGAATTAGTAAACTAAGCACCTTTGGTTCCCAGAAATTATGTGGTCTTAGCATTAAGTATGCTTTAAAAGTAGCAACAGGTGGGCAGGGACAAAATTCCAAAGCTAAACACAAATGAACTCAAGAAGCCAAAAAGCTGCAGAGGCTTGGTTCTGTGCCGTATTGTCCTTCCAACTATGGGCTGCATAGGAGAGCAAGTGTCTTGCAGCAGAAAAAAAAGTCCAAGAATTGCTTTTGTATGAAATCTGATACTTAGAGTCTGAAGGAGTTTAAAACAGTTGTTTTGCTCTTCTGACAATGTTTATTTCAAGACATTTGGTGGTGAACAAATAAACAGTTTCTTTCAACATATGACTTACTCCCATGGCTTATTTAGGGTGAAGCAGTGGAGATAAAAACCTAACACACTTTGTTTAGGCCTACCCTATAGCTTTTATCCCTGAACTAATCTGTGACATTTTTGCTGTCTGCCTAGCTGAGGAAAGGTCCGCCAGTCCCACCACTTCCTAAGCTCACACCCACGAAGGAGTTGCAACAGGAGAACATCATTAATTTATTTGATGACAATTTTGTCCCAGAAATCAATGTGACAACCCCATCACAGGTGAGCTTCAGTGAATGGTTTACAGGTCCAACCTTGTAATCACCCTAAGTTCTCCAAGGTAGCCCTTGGGACTGATCTTGATGTGGAGGGAGGAGGAGGGTGCATGTAGAAGGCAGAGGCATAATTATAATTTTCTGTATTCTTGAAAGGGTGTTTTACCATATGGTGTTTTACCTTTGAACAAGTCATGCATTATCACTCAAAAGGGCTAACACTGCTAGCATACTGAAAGAAAAAAGACATTTCCTGAGAGGCCTGACTAAATATACTGTGAAACAGTTGTGTTTGGGATTTAAATGCATCCAAGTTGTATTATAAGCTGAGGGTTGATCTAAAATGCTCTTTTCTAATGCTAAGCATCTCAAATGGAACTTTACAGTGATCCTTCTTTATTATTGTTCCCTTTTTTCTTTTGAGTGTTTTTTAATAAATGGAACTTGGCTGTTTTTTAGAGGTATAAAAGGCTGCTTCAGCTAGCTTATTCATTCACTTAGTTTTGCTCATAGAAACATTACACAGACGAGAAGTAATCAAAATTAGTTTTATCTCATTATTATGAAATTTTTAAAAGTTGCTTATAACAAACAGAAAAGCCAGAGTTGTGTCAAATGAGTCTGTAAAATTTGTATTCAGCTGTTCAGCTTTTACATAATTATGGTTAATTGATGTTGTTTGATAATGGACCCTTTCTATTATGATAATTACAACTCTGAAATCTGAGCCTGTGGCTGATAGACTGGGGAGAAATATGTAGATCTGAAGCTTATGCAAAAGAATGTTTATGAATTTTTGTTTTCGTGTGAATCATTGGTTTTGTATTAATTCATTTGACAACACAGGAGAATGTAGTCACAGCAATGAAAAAGTTATTTTATACAATTTGAATATGTGCTGCTTTGTTTTCCTGTGGAGGGGAGAAACAGGCGTTGCTGTCTGTAGGGATCTATTTGGAAGAGAAAAAAGTTATTTATAGTAAAATCCCCGTGCAATTAAAGAATTAAAGGCAACTCCCAGAATGCAGCCACTGCTCGGCGCTCCTTCTAAAGGGAGATGGCAGGTACCCTGAGTTAACTACTCTCTGTTCGCATGAGGCTGGACATCAGTGGTAAGAGTTGGTATAACCTGTGCTAAAGATGCCCCACTGCATTAAATACTGTATCCAACTAACATTCGTATGTCAGGCCAACTGGGGAAGCAGAAATGAAATTGGTTTTCTTTTCCATTAAGAGATGACACTGGAACAGGGCTTTAAATGAGTGTTAAGTCACATTTCCAGAATCTTTACATCCTTTCTATGAGAGGTTGGCATAAAAATGGAATGGGATAATAAAGGTGGAGCACTCTTCTGAGAACTGAAATCTTTTCCTTGTCTCTCAAGGAAAAATGGATCTTCCTTCAGTGAGTAATTTATGTCCTTCCGTCCTCTGGAGAAATGACTTGGGAATGACCTAACCTATTCATTCCCTGGCCACCTTCTTATGAATCATCTGCACATCCATCACTAAAGCACACCCCCATCACTAAAGCATCCTTGCTGTATCTGAGATCCCTGAGTATGTACAGACATACCCAAATAAAATGATGTATAGATTTGTATCCTTCGGTAAGAGAACCGGTTATTGAAAATATATAGCATGCAATCCTCAGGAAACATGGGTTGATTCCTCTTGGTGCTTATGGCTTCTCCTATACTCCCAAAGCCCTTGTTGGGCGGTATGGAAGAAGCACTTAAGCCAGCAGAGCCCACTAATGGTGCAGGACTTCCCAAAGGACCACCATTGGTGTCCCAGGCACTGCTCATGCAGAGACACAAAACCAACAGGCTGATGAATAGGGCTTTGCTGCTTTAATCCAGTGTTTCAGAGCAGATTACAAACAGGCCAAACACTCTTCTTCTCTGGAACATAAATATCCTGTAATTGTTTTTGCTCCTCCTTTTTTACCAAGCAGTACTATTGCATTTGGTGTTGTGCAAGATGCTGAAAAGACAGTTCTGCTTGATGCTGTTGAATATTTTTGCACTGATTCAACAAAGTAACTCACATGTCCAGGTTATTCATTGTCAAGAATGGATCTAATTACTGCTAAGGAAGAGGTGAGGCCTTGGCTAATTTATTAATTGCTAATTAAAAAAGACTCTACCATGTAATCCAGTTTAGTGAGAGCATATCATAGAATCATAGAATGGATTGGGTGGGAAGGGGACCTTAAAGATACTCTAGTTTCAACCCACCTGCTGTGGACAGGGACACCTTTCACTTTTCCAGGTTGCTCAGAGCCCCCTCCAACCTGGCCTTTAACACTTCCAGGGATGGGTCATCCACACTTCTTTGGGCAACCTGTTCCAGTGCCTTACTCTCAGATATTTCCCAAAATTTTTAGAGCTAAGGGCAGCATTAAATGTAAGTAGGTGTTCATGTTCAGAATTGAAATTTAATTCAAAGGCATTTATGTCCCTCTGTGTTGGCGTTGTACTGATGTTTGTGTTTGGGGGGAGATTCACTTATTAGAATGTATGGACACTGGGTGCCATTTATGTAGTCTTTAGTTTTAGTGTCTGTCTCAAAGCACTTTAAAAGGACTTTCACAGTCAAATGGTGTACACTCAGCACTTTTTTGAAAGGGCTGTGATTGTTTAGCCTGGAAAGGCAAAGCTGTACTGCAGAGTAATCAAAGGTATCATAAGAGTGAATCTCCTAAAATTAAAACTTACACTAAAGCTCGGGAAGATCTTCAGAGCTCCCTCCCCTCCTGGCATGCACGACAGCTAGTAAATCTGTGATATAATTGTTTTCTTCTTGTGCCTCTTAATATTTTACTGCCCAGGGAAGCTTTTCAAATATAAGTTTTTCAAGAGTTATGTTTCTCTTCTAACAGAATGAAGTACCTGAAGCTAAGAAAGAGGAATCTTTGCTAGATTTGGACTTTGACCCTTTCAAGCCAGAAGTTGTACCAACAGGAGTTAGTCATTCACCCATGTCTCAGGTATCTCTTTGCCTTGAGGTAGGCAAAGCACATGAATGCAACGTGCTGTGTTTGATAGCAGAGATTTGCCTTGTGTATTAACAGTGTATCTTCCTGAGAGGCTCTAGTCAGCCTCATATTTCCCCCTCAGTAACCCTGCACTTGATGATGTACTTGATGATGAGAGTAAATTGTCAGGTGGTAAAATGAGATGTCTGCCAATGAGAATGTTTGCTGGTACCTTGGCCTGGACTTTGGCATCTTTAGAATAACTCTTAGTGCAAACATTATAGTTCTCCAGTGCTTGTTTTTCTGACAACTTTTCTGACCTGGCCTTGATTCTTCATGTCTGAACAGATACCTTGGGGGACCTAGGTCTCATGGAGTCAGCATGCAATTGCTTTGCTGTGGTGGAGTTTCTGTACCAGGGAGTGGAATGATCTGACTAGTTTTGCTATAAATCTATTTCAGACCTAACCTCAAGGAAAATGAGAGTATGGAATAGGGCGTTTCCTTGTAGAATATTGTGTTATAGAAATTCTGCATTTAGTAGTAATATTTGCCATGGTAGTTTCTTGCAGCAATATGAAAAAAAAAGAAGGAAAAATTACGGAAATTAATAAAAAAGGCTCATATATCAATTTTGCTGATATTCATTGGCTTACCCTACAGGACCTGCTGTTTTAAAGTTCAGAATTCACCCTCACTGCCCAGAGGGCAGATAGTAAAGTGGGGAAGATCTCCTAGCCAGCATATCTTTATCCCTGTCTTTTACACAAAAAAACAATATTAATAAATCATTAGCAAGACCTATTTTCCCTGTGGCTATCACTAATCTGGCTTGTTCTGTGAGACGTAAGAGGACTCATCAGCTGTTCAGGAGTGCAGCACTGGGAAAGGAGTGAGAAGACAAGCAGGTTTAGGGCTGATAGTCCTGATTCTCTGCTGATCTCTTCCTCGGTTAATTAATATCTTATTTGGTGTGCAGTGCTAGTTATGTACTGAGATCTGTAGTGATCTCTCATGGGATATGCACTAACAGAAAAATGATGCATTGTCAGCGTTCCAAATGCAATCTGAAATTTCTCACTGAGATTTAATAGAAGTGTTTTATTCTAGCAGAACTTTGTGCATTTTACTTGGGTTTTTTTTTGCTCCCTCTAAACAGGGAAGAGGATGGGGAAGGAGAATGAAATTCCTTGGCATTCACCACTGACAGAAAACTAGGTGTAGCTTTGCTAACTACCCTTTCAGCTTGTTTTGTAATAACACTTATTAAAGCAGTGGGATTGTTAAACAAAAGATATTTAACTTTTGTGACAGAACACATTTGTTCTGACATCATATTGTACAGATTGTAGAAGAGTTTATTTGTTTAGTGAAAAACAGTTACTTTAGATTCAACTGTACCATGAAATATAGAATATAATTTTATATAGAAAAGTACATTGTAAGTTTTCATCTTGATGCATAGGAAGCATTCACTGAGCACCTTCAGTCTCTCCTCTTCTTTCACCTTTCCCCATAATGTATGTATATGAGAAAGGATGGTCTGCATCCATGAGAGCATGTGAATCAGTAGGAGCACCGTGTTTTTAGAAGGGATGACAGCCCTGTGTCTGGGTCTTGGTTTCACTGGATTTGACAGGATCAGTGTTGTGGCAGCACAGACAGAGTGAAACCTGTAGCTGCAGACTTTGGAGAGCCTGTTCTTGTAGGGAGATTAAGAAGAGAGCCTTAAGTGGTGTGTATATATTCTGTATGTATATAGCTTTTGTCTCAGTCATGGATATTTTCCATTCAGCAAACTGCTGAAGAAGTGATGTGAAGACAGAAGTCATCTGTGCATGATGCCTTGGGAGGCCTGGTGTGACTTCTCTATTAATAATTTAATTAATTACCTCCCTCCACTGCTCTGCCAGGGTGATCAAACTACAGTAACTGAGCCCTGGCCTGCCCTTCCTCGATTGCTTTTCTGCTTCTAGGGCTGCTTCAGAAGTGACCTTTCTAAACCCACCTTGCCCTCTTCTCCGTTTCCTGGCTGAGTTCTGTCTCACCTTTCCTCAGTTTATTCCTTCCCCCTTTTGCTCAAAGTTGAAAGGAAAATGAAAAAATTGAAAATGAGCAATCTCTCCTTTCATGGAAGTTAGTAGGACATTTAGGGTTTGTACTATTTAGCGGTTTAAGAACAAACCTGTCATTTTTCCTTAAAGCTTGAATGCTCAGCTAATAATATTACAGCAAAGTAAGAACAGACACTTATGAATTACATCTACAGAAGCAGCACATACCTGGACTTAAACCAAATTAAAATGAATGTGAAATGGCTCTTGATGTTAATATGCAGTAAATCTGAGTAGTGAGTTATTACTATGTCTTTTGCTCATCAAAGCAGAAATTGTTCAGAGAACCATTCTGTCCTTATAAAATATGAAGCAGGCAAGAAAAGAAGCTAAATGCACCAATCCTTTCTCTCACGCTAATGTTAGATGTCACATTTAACATTTGCAAATGTTTCAATTTCACATTTTACTTTATGAATATCTTTAGGTTTTGAGGTTTTGTGGGCTTTAACCTAGGTGTGAATATAGTAGACACATTTTGAAGCATCTCAGACATCTGGGGCCAACCAGCAGAGCTCCTTGTCATGTGGTGGGCTATAAATACTTGGCATGAAGTCTGCTGCTTTTTTTTCACCTGTCTATTTGGCTCTTCGCTTAGAAGGTCACTAACATTAATTAACCAACCGGACAAGAAAAAGAAAATATTGGTTAACTTTCTTGTTTTCTTTCCCCAAAACTATACCATTTTCCTTTCTGATGCCAGAGTAGTGAGAAAAACCACTTATGAGTGGATAGCTGGATCATTTTTAATTTTTTTTTTTTTAACTGGCTGGAAAACCTGGCCTATGTAAGCTCCTTAAAGCTGACACCTTGCAGAGGCTCCTGTACATGTTGAAAGTCATTCAGTCACCAGCTCAAAATCTGGCCATTACTCGTGCACATGGCAATGTGAGTTTGCTGGAAAGCAACAACTACTTTGAAATAGGAAATAACACAATGCATTGCATACTGCCCATCCTGTATAACCAAGAAGAGTATCATGCAGATACATGCACACAGATGTGCACGCATGTGCTAATATATAAAATATGTATGTAATATAAATATGCATATAAATAAGTATTATCTTCTTAGTTAGTGCACAGTGTTTGGATATGCAGTGTATGAATGGTATTTTTCTCACAGCCTCTTTTATCCACTCCTTTTTTCAGACATTGCCATGGGATCTATGGACGGTAAGCCTGACATATATATTTCCGTGCATCTGATTTTGTAACAACCTAAACTCAGATTTACAATGCTTCTACCAAAAGACAAGATAAAGAATTCACAGATGATGATACTTTAAAGTATATGAAGCCACTGTTGCTTAGCCTACAAAACCTAATGATGTCAGTAATCTAGGCTAATAAAATTCACAATCATCATAGCTAAGTGCATTGCTTTTACTATGCCTAAATTACAGGCATTAGAGTGTAATAATGGGTGTTAATCACTTGTTTAAATTACCTGAAGGTGTAGTTCCTCAGGACTTTAACCCAATGGACAACCATTTTTTCAAAATTCAGGAGGGAAGAGAGAATTTTGCTTGTGGGCATACAGTGAACTGGACTTATTCACAACAGAAACTGCTGTAGGAAACTGTATGAATCCTTCCTTCTTCCTCCTGGTGCCAAATCAGATACAATGATCTGCAGGAAGGAAACAACTCATTTTTGTGAGCTTTCTTTTGACTTTATATCATGGAGTTAGTTGGGTTGACTTGACATGGAGCCTGGTACATTCATTTTTGACCTCTTGTAACTTCAGCCAGGACAGAAATCTGTGAATGCTTATCGTATATTAAGATTTTTAGCATTGTTTTGTGAACAAATACCATACATGATGTATATTAAATGTTCATCTCTTTCTATTGAGTCAGGTTAAATAAAGCCTGGAAAAAAAAATCACATTTGTAGGCTACCCAGAATTTCAAGGCTGCAAATATCTAGACCAGCTAAAATACCCAGAAGTGTTGTGAATGTATTGCTCTAAACTTAGGTTAGATAGCTTTAACAATGTCTTCTTTTTGCACAGTTTTATTTATAGCATTTTAATATTGTGTACGTATTCTGGATTATAATTATTTTTCATCTTTGCTCTAGTTTAAAAAAAAAAGTTGTGGACTTCATAGCTAAATGTTTGAAATTAGGGATACTCATTACACAGTGTCTCTTAATAAGTTGAGTGCATAGTAGTTGTTGAACTTCCTTGGAACATTTGTATCTGTTCGAAGTGGCAGTGTAGACAGCAGGTTTGTGACTTGATGCCTTACTCTGTGTGGATGTAAATGCCTCTACAAGATAACGGAGAATCAGAGCTGCGTGCTCAGGGTCCTCTGCATTGCCTGAGTGATGCAGTGATGCCTGAGTGTAAATACAAGTAAGCCCCACTACCACTTGCATTTCTTCCTTCCTTGTCACTGTCTCACAGAGCAACTCCTCTTTTCAATAGAGATGTAATAGGATTCCTGCAATAAAAATATCAGTGGCTCACAGAGGAAAGCAAGATGTGACTGGGATTAATCTTCTGTGGAGTGGCAGGAAAGGACCTGCTGCTCCTTCCCGACACTGGTAACTCCTGGTTAGAAAACTGCTAATTAATGAACTGCTGCTGTAACAAAGTACATCATGGTCTTCTTTTCTGTATATGTATATATTTATATGTATATCTTTATATTCTTTTTATATCTTTATATTCTTTTATATCTTTATATTCTTCATGACTTTATATGTATGACTTTATTCTATACAGACAAGCAGCGAATTGGTGCAGCCGGTAAGCAAACCTTCCCCCAAAATTGCAACCACTCTAGAGATATGCTTAATCAGTGTGGTGTAATACATAGTTTTCTGGTTTTGTCTATCAGTGCTGCTCTTTTGCATTATAGTCTATTGCCTCCAAATGTTGCAAACCACATAGCTTTTCCTTAAAGGGCTTAATTTAGTCACTTCATTCTTTAAATTAAATTTGCTCATGTAAAATATAAATTTTGTGTTTTCTCATCAAGTCCGCCTTTATCTTTTTCATCTTGTGTTTTTTCTTTGCTTTTCTGTCTGCTTAAAGCCTGACTCTTCAAAAAGTCTTTCCCTGTGTAACCTGGTCATGGAGGAAACCCCAAACAGTGGGTCATCAGAAGATATTAACAGATCTCAAACTAATCTAGGTTCACTCAGCTGGGGCCTAGATGTTAGCACACCCAGTGTCAGCCAGGAAATTACTGCAGGCGGTTCTTTGCTTTTCCATGGGGCAGAGCAAACCTCAAGCGAATCCATGGGTACTCTGCCTGCTAGTGTTTGGCCTGCAGTGGGTGAGCAGGAGGATGCTGCACCAGGGTCAGCTTCTGTAAACGAAAACCAGAGGACTTCACTGGAGGACCAGTTGGATGCCAAAAATGTCCTGTGGGAAGATGTGGTGACCAATCAGCCTTTAGAGAACATAACCAGTTTTGAGACACCCATCCTGGGAACTGATAGCTTGTTGGATGAACCCCTCCCATGTGATGTGCAAAAGGCAGAGGAAGAGCGTGAGGAAGACGAGTGGGCAGGTGTCAAGCCAAGTGAAAAGGTAGAGACCGGAGCTAACTACAAGGAGGTAGAAGGTACAGAGGAACTGGAAGAGCAGGGTTGTGAAACCAAAGGAAACAGTGAGGCAGAACTTCATAAGGGTTTAGCAAAATCAGATCTTGAAATTTTAGTCAGCACAGAGGTAGAAAATTTACATGCTCTTGAAGATAATGATGGGGATACTGGGAGAGCTAGTGGTGATAACCTAGAAAAACCTAGAGAAGAAGAATTCAAACAGGTCAATGTCACTGAGGAGACAGATGGAGAAATACCATTGTTGAGCACAGGGCTCGAAAGTGGGGACAAAATAGTAGTGTACAACTGTAAAACTATAGAAAGCACTGGCACTGAACCTGAGAGAATCCTTGGTATCTGGGGTCAGGAACATGAAAGAATATCTGAGGATGCCTTAGACCAAACTGACAGTGGTGCTGGAGAGAATACATCCACAGAGTGTATAAACGTGAGAGCACATGTTGACCTACAGATAACTGACCACACAGGAAAGTACTCTACAGATACTGTGAGCAATCTGTGTCATGCTGAATTATTCAGTGCAGAAGAATCTGGTAAAGGAACTGAAGACAATAGCATCAGCCACCTCCCAAATGGTAGTACTGGTACTGAAGGTCAAGCTGCTGCTGAAAACCAGTGGGCATTGCAGCCCAAGACAGCCAGTGCTGCTAGCACAAGCTGTGGTAATCCTTGCCTAGATAATGCAGAAGACCAAGTGACAGGTAGGGCAGCGGCAGCAGTAGTCACTGAAGAGCATCCTAGTAGCAGTGGTGTTCCTGAAGCCTTGGAAACAGACCCCTGGCAGGCAAACTGGGATCCAACAGTTACTAATGATTCCTGGGGTTTTTCTAATCTATCAGATAGCCAAGCCAATGGACTGGATAATTGGCCCTTTTTCCCCAAACAGCAAGACTCAGAGGAAGGTAACATGGAAAACCTTTGGTTGGGCATTAGTAATAAATGGTCTACACAAGATTTAGGAGGTACTGATGACAGCTGGGGAGAAGTAGGTGCCAGCACAGGCAAAAAAATTCAGGAGACACCAGTAAAACAAGGTCATCCTGGGGAGCAGGCAGGCATTAACAATCCTGGACCGAGCAAGGAGATAGCTAGACCCTTGGCTCTGTTTCAAATGGGAAATTCCAGAAATGCTAGCACCGAGAGTTCAACTAGTCCTAAAGACAATGAGACCAACAACTCAGATTTATCTGAAGATGAAATTGCTAACCGGAGATATGGATTGTTGTACCAGGAAATTGAGGCTGATAAAGAAGAGGTACCTACCCCACTGTGTAGCCTAGTCTAGACAAAGAGTTCCTTAGGCCATGCATAACCTTGTCTTTTAAAAACATTCCATTTGTGTGTTTCCCACTGCCCTTCCTAAGCCTGTGCTATTCTTTTTTTGAAAAAATGCCATGCAGCTGTTCATAGTGTGGTGCTCTTCAGCCATGTAATGAAGCAGGCTGACAAGAATGCATTTCAAAATGGTGAATGAAGCTTTGAACTGTGAAGGCACATTGTGTCTCACAGCTTTTGTGTTTTATCTGTATATCTTTAAATGCACCTAGTCTTTTTCTATTATTGTTTTGTAAAAATGCTTAAGTTACTGTGCTTCTTCTCTTTCTTTTTGTTGTTTTCTTTAAACCTGTGATGCCTGTTATAAAATAGCACAGTTGACAAATTTCTTGCTGCCTTACCCCTTTTTTTTTTATGTCTGGCCTACATTTTTATTTTGCAAATAAAAATGTTTTAACTCATGTTCTGATCTAGTAAACAAATGATAATTTGTTCTGATCTTCACTTAGGCATCCACCACAGCATTTAATGGATTTGCACAGGTAAGAAATAAACAGGTTTTAAGATAATTTTTTTTCTGTGCTATTAGGAGGGGATTAGAACTGGCTATACAATTTTAGGCAGTCTGTTCTACAGACAAGCTGCATAGCAATGTCATACTGTCTCAAATTCAGACCTTGTCTGTTCTCAGAAATTCTACTTAGATGTTACTGGAATGATTCTAATACTCTTAGGACTCTTGGCTTCACTGAATTTAATAACAAAAAATCTGACTACCTTAGTGGGATGGATTTTCTTCCTCCTAAAAGAACTGATTTAGCTTTTTTATTGTGCTCTTTTTGAATTTTTCTCACAATCCTCAAATCCTGTAAAGAATGGTTTCCCCAGTTTCACATAGTTTCAGTGACTCTGTATGTATGTATATATGAGGGGTTTTTAGGATATATTTTACTCTCAAAGTTAAATGTAAAGTGTTTGCTGCTGTGCTGATAGTGAGACTGTGTTACCCATCACAAAGATACAGCACATGAAGACACCATGTTTATGCTTTCAAATTTCAGGGCTGTGTCAAGATCCCAAATTTCAGGTGGATAACCTGGGTCCTCATTATTTTCCATCATCCTTTTAGAGACTGGCTCATCCACGGCACATGCTGTACACCATATATTTTAAAAGCACCCAAAAAGACTCAGCTTATACAAGGACGGAAATGAGTCTTCCAGTGCTTAACCAGTCTGCTCCAGGACATTTAGTTTAGCAAAGGATCTGGAAGGAAGGGGAAAAGCACAAAGCACAACCTCCAGTAATTAAGGCAAAATGTTGGTCTGGAGGAAATAAATGTCTGCTGCCCCCACTGAAGTAGGAAAATAATTTGGCCCAGCAATATTTTGCAAATTAATTGGTTCTGAATGAGCGAGGTGTTGGAAAACACCTCCATATTTCTACTTTCTTAATGCAGGTAAAATTTTGTATCTGTAATTACTCTAGTTATTATTCAAATAAAAGCCCAGGTTCAAGAACATATGAAAGTAGCTTATAGGTAGTGTAATCTCCAAGCGCAGCCATGTATTGTCTGCAAAAAGTTTCACATCTTGGAAGTGCATCATAACTAAAACAAAGTCCTTGCAAATCACCTATATTTAATGAAGGGTTTTTCACTGCCTCTAGTGAGGTGAAAAACTTCTTGGTTTAGAGGGACTGAATATAATTGAATATAATTGAAAAGGGAATTTCTTTAATATTAATAGTACCTAGATAATCTAAGTATTAAAAATAATTATTATTTCAGTTGTATTTGTCATCTTATTCTGTGTGAATGTACTTTGATAGACATCTGCAAATATTCTGTCTCAAATACTTTCTGCATTTGTTTTTTCATTTCTGTATCTAGGATATCTCTGCATTTACAGTGCAAGCAAGTGAGAATGTGACAGAGCCTTTGGTAAGTGGTGGCTTTTGGTTACTTTTCATATGCCTTTGTAAAAAAAGGCATTTTTTATTCTTCCTTTGGGCAAAGAGATTTTCTCTTTTTTGTGTGCTTTCCATCCTTTAAATCACAAAAGCTTATACAACTCCTCTACCTGGAAGAGCTGGTGGGTGATATGATTGTAGTTTGTAAATCCATACTCACTAAACCAATCTTTTACAAGGATAGCACAGAACAAAAGAAAAGAAAACCAGAATATTCTGAGATATGTTTACTTTAAAAAGGTGTAATCAAACAGTTTGTTCATTTATTGCATTTAAGAAATTACTAGAATAAGTACTATGGTCCAGTGTAGAGCAAGCAGGTGATAGTACGTGATGACTGTTTAAATATCTCCAATACTGCTGTAGTTTTACCCACTCTCCACATGTTACTAGTAGGAATGATCTACTTCTAAGGAGTGAACAATCTTTTTGAAAGTCATCACACCTGGGTAGTTTCTTAGCTCCTCTTACAATCTTTGGTTAGCCTGAATTAAGGATGTGAATAGCAGCATTTCTGGGTGAGTGCTATAGTTACTTAATAGCAGCAGACTGATAATCAATATTATTTAATGTGACTTTTGTATAATGCCTCTGGTGTTGTTTGTGTTCATGATGGTTACTAAATATGGTGAGAGTATTTTTACTTGTAGCTGAAATGTTGTAACTCGTCTGAAGTCTGCTTGTCAACAAATGACTTGAAGCACATGAAATCTGCTTTATAACATGTTACCTGTGATTTTAAGCCTGAAAGAATATTCCAGCATAAAATCTCAGGAAACTCATTAGTCACCTTACCTGGGATAAATCTACTTTGTGTTTCTCATTTCAGTCCTATTTCTTCTTTGTGAAATTTTCTAGAGCTGTCATTAATACACTGCACAGAGAGATTTTTGCACAGCTTGGTACAATATGGTGAATGCTTCTTCATGCTGTGCCATATCCTGAAAGTCTTGCATAGGCAAACTTCTCTGTACCTCATTAAGAATTAGTCTGTTTAAGGTATATGTGAGTAAAGAATTGAGAGGTTCTGGGTTTTTTCCTGAAAAATATCAGGAGATGTTAGTAATTTAAAGAATTTCATGGAAACTTTCCCTTCATGTCTCACAGGAGACATCACATTCTAGCCAGCTGTCTATTATCAACTGCGAAGCAATTGCTTTTGAGCTCCATATTATGCTGAACAATTTGTTCATGGCAAATTAATCTACTGGGGTTATTTTGTCTGGTTGAGTCAGCCATCTTTATAAATGGAATATGCTGAGCACTGCTTGGAGCTCTCCCCTTGTATGTGCATGTGATGTTTTGCAAGGTGATGTTTCCATTGGAGATTGCACTTCTGCTGTGAGCTATTTTGCCACAAAACTGAACTTGTTTCAGGGCTGGTGATATCTGATAGATCCTCTTATTCAAAAACAAGCTGAGGCCAGAATTTAAAAGGGTGGAGATCCCAACAGTGGGTTGATAAATGGATGCCTTCTAGGTGATTGAGAGCTCAAGAGAAAATGCATTTTAATAAGAAACCAGGGATGATTTTCACATGGCTAGAATTTAGTCAGTCAGTGTTTGCCCTTGTGCATATAAAAACTGTTTGAGTGTCTACTAATTGCTTCTTACCTTCACTGGAGGGACTGTATTTTCCGAGAGCTGACCGAACTAGGGAGTAGGAGACAGTTCTGAAAACTCATATTTGAAGACCAGGGTTGGTACACATGGGTTCCACTTTCAACTTTTGCCCTTGCTGTCAGTTTCTGGAGCATTTTGGAGCAAATTGTGGGTGCCTTCCCCCCCCTCCATCACCTCTTACTTTAGCTCAGAAAGCTATGCTTTCTTTACTTGAGAGAGAGGGATGTAAAACTGGTATTTTAGATATAGAACACTGAGGATGAAAATGTCCGTTAGATGCTGTCCTTTGCCGGGGCAAAGCTCGGCAAGATTGAGCCTGAAGTAGTACTGTGCCAGGCATAGTTCCCTTTCCTCTCCTCCATTCATGTGCTCCTCAACAATTTTTCCACTATCTACTTAAAACTCAATAACAAAAGGCTGAGGCTGAAGAAGCTCCACCTGGGGAACTTAAGGTCGAGGAAACCCCTGCTCCTGCTGCTGTTATGGAAAAGGAGGCCGTCCCTGGTGAGCCTGCCGAACGAGCAGAGCAGGCTGTGGTGAGTGATCTGTCCCCATGCCACCTCCCGGGCCTCATCTGAGATTCACCTTTCATCATGGTGAATGTGCCTGCTGCATTTTAGCCATCCTTTCCATTGTCACCCTCCTTGGCTGGTTTCCCCAGTGCCTGGCTGTGTCGCAGCATGCCTCTCCAGCACTCATCCTGCTTTCAGCCCTAAAATGTCATTCCTCTTATGTTTCGCATTTTAGACCGAAGTTCAGCTGAGTGATTGTAGTTTCACAGGTTGTTTGATTCCAGATGAACTTCAGAAGGGGAAAGAATTGATGCCCTTTTTAAACGGCCTTATTAACAGTTTTCTCATTTCATTTCAAGCTCTAAGCCAATCTGTGGCTTGTATGGTCCTTACTAGAGAATGAAAATTCCAGAGGAAAAAGTGACTGTAGTATAAATGTCTTCGAGACTCATGGTTTTAGAAGCCAGTTGTACAACAAAGGGGAAACTCCAAACACCAGTTTGGAGATTTTTTTTACATGCCAGCATTCAGGAAATGATGAGAGGAGAAGAAATTACAGGTCTGCATGAAGAACGAAGTAGGGCACACAATATCACTAAAAATTAAGAGGTGGTCTGAGGTAGTAGGCATGGGATTTTACTGCTAACTGGCATTCCTTTTTATACAGATATCTCAGTGAATATCCTTTTTATCTGAGGTTCCTCTTCTACATACTGTTGTCAGAAGGTCTTGGTGGTGGATGATACCCACAGGCTAAGAAACTGTGGAGGAAAAATGCATCTGTTTTTGTAGTCTGACAGCGTTCATGCTTTCCTCAAGGCAAGAGCATGTTCAAAGGCTCTAATGAGCTCTTGCTGGTAGAATATGCAGATTACTACTGAAAAACTGGATGAAAAAAAGAGATTGGGTTTTGTTAGTTCTTCTGCCACAGAAGCTGGTGTGTATAGCTGTGCTCTTCTGACTATTGAGCCCAGTTTGGTGTGTAAGCTTGCTTGGCTGCACTTGGCCTTGGGGGAGTCCCTATGTGTCTTCAGCTGCGAAGCAGGGATGATGAGACCCAATTCACCATAAAATTAGGTGGTTTTCAGTAAGCACTTGATACACTGCCACATGGAAAGCAATATTAAGCTAATGTAGATGCAAATTAGCTGAAGAAAGTGGAAGTAGCTATAGATGCACATATAGATGTGGCAGCAAAGAGCATGGATAAGATATCCACTTATCAGATAGGAAGCTACTGTAGCATTTCTCGGAGCATCTCTGGAGCTCATTTTTATTAACCACAATGGCTTCAACACCACAAGGCTAATGGTGACATTTATTGATGACTCCAGATTGGGTAGTGTCATTGACTTAGAGGATAGCATTAAGCCCACTAGCTCTACCTATTAAAGATAGGTTCATTGTCTGCTGGCAGTGTTAGACCTGCTCAAAAGCTACAGGTGATATTATGGAAAATATCTTCAGGAGAAGGAATTAGGTACTAGCATTGGTTGCAACACTGTGGAATGCAGAAGTAGTTTATTAAAGACTTTCTTAAAGATTAACTGATGAGTTTGCCTGAGTGGTTTCAACTATCTGTATCACAGGATTAAAAAATGGTATCCAGCACAGATGATACAAAGAGAGAGGTAAAACTTTAGTTGTAGCACCTGCCTAATTCATTCTTCCCTTGGTCCTGTCTTCCTAATGGAGGAAAAATAATTCATTGTGTGAGGAAAGGTGGGCAGTGCTACATGGGCTTTTCTGCAGGACTTTGGGGAAAAGGGCAGATAATACCTGTCTCTGTCCAACCCTACCCTTTCTCTGTGGACTCCTAGCAGCAATGCACCTATGGAGGGAAGCAGTTCCAGTGTGTTCCCCAAAACTACGTTAGAGTTTAATTCTGATTACATTTGCATGAACTTTGAGTATTTTTAATTGGCTTTTGCTTGATTCCACGGTACACACTGGAGCAAATTACTTCAGGATCATCTTCCAGTAACATAACTTAGTGGTCTATGGAGACGAGGCTCTCCCCTCCTGTGTGCTTCCTTTTCACTTGATATAAATCACAATAATAACTTATTAACTCCATAGTAGGGCAAAGAATGGCATTTTCTATGTGAAGCACATAGTTTTTGTCAAACTGTTGTGCGGAGTGCCTCATGTAAATTTGGTAGTTTGAAATAAAGATAGATGGAGGGAAGGTGGAGAGGGAAGGGATAAGAAATCAGTCGTTGATGATTTCCTCTCTTCCTGTAATGTCAGGGAATGACGTGGAAGAACAAATATTAATGAAGCTAAAAAGGTGGGTTTATTTTGATTATCTCTAAGGATTTAAGGAAGAAAAAAATGTAAAAGAAGTTCCCCATTTTTCTAAGAGGAAACCAACTCCTTTTTATCTTGTAGTAAAGACAAAGCAATGCTCTGAAGCCTGTTGCACATCTTAAGCACTAATTAAACAGGTTGTGACTGCAGCACCATGCATTTGCTTGTTGGTTGACAAGACCTTTTCAGGCGATCCATTTTGCTGCTGAGGAGTTCTGGGTCTGTGGTCTGTCACCAGCTGCTCTGGCTGAGTTGCAGGACTGCAGAGCTGTTGTGAGAGAGGCAGAGAGAAACACAGCGCAAGAGAGGTGATTTAAGAGCAACCCAGAAGAAATAACATAGGCATTAAATAGAAGTTAAAGAGTTTTGATTAGGTTTGTTCTTGGTTTTTTGTTGCTTATTAAAAGTGAAGTTGTCCTTGCTAATTTGGGAAAATAAGGTAGAAATGTAGATTTTAGAAATGCCTAAAATGGAGTAATTCTGCATTTGGCTCTGAAAGGTTGTTATTTCAGGAAGGGCTTTCCAGGACTTGCAAGGAAGAGTTTTGAAGATTAGGATTAATGGCAAATATGATCAAAGCTAAGGAAAAGTACACTGAGTTGCAAAAGATTAAAACATCATTTCTCAATGTTCTGCATTTGTTTGCTTTATGAAAGACAATTTGCTTTAAAAGGGAAATTGTAAAATACTGATAGATACTGCCTCATGGGGAATCTTTTATCAAGTTTAGTTACTTCCAGTTTGGAGTGACAGCCACTTCTCAGTTTCACTGTTCTATGGTAAGTTTCCTGTCACATCCCATTAATGCAGAAAATTTATGGCATATGTTCTTCATTGTAGGAAGTTCACAGTAAGTTTTCTGGTAGGATGTTCATTGAAGTTATGGAGAAAAATGGTCCAGGGGATAGGGTACCACTTGCCTCTCAGGGCATTTTGGATTCAGTTACATGCTGTTTCATAGTCTGCCTGATCAAGATTGCCAAAATGCCATTAGAAGAGCTTGTCAGAACTGCTGCCTGTGATCTCATTGCATATTTTTGTCTTGATCCTTCAGGTCTCAAATTCCATAGAACAAAGTTTTTGTTAGTAGCTGTCAACAGCTGATCTTTTTTGGGGAGGGGATAAAATGTTTGGTAATTAAAGGCACAGGATGACCATGTGTGCCAACAGAAAAAAGTTGACCATGGTAAAAAGTTCATGCGTGGAATTCTGTACACAGAAACAACTGTGTCCCTGTTCCCTTAGCATCCCTAAAGGCTGCTGTAACATCCAAAGAATGGTCTAAAGGATATAATGCAATAACCACTGATTTATTGCTTTTTCAAATAATACTACCCCTCTCAACACATCAATTTTTCACATTCAAGCAAAGATGACATGAGGACATCATAATAAAGTGAAAGCTTATGGAATGTTATTTCCCTTTCTTCTTCAACTACATGTGAGACATAGTGCCTAGAGCAGAGCACTGTTCAAAGATCAGCTTTTCTACTTCCATTACTTTCATTAGTTTGGAAAGGGCCTCTCAGTTCTTTGGGCCTGCCTGGACTCTGATCCCATTAAAGCAGTCAGATACTCAGCTAAATACTGTCAAAGCTGTGTATAAGCATACGTGGAACTACCTTCTGATAAGCTCTTTGCAGACACTGAGCAAGTACAACAGAGGCCAGGAAACAGCCTGCAACTTCAAGAGTATCTAATTACGGTTGAATCCCACTGTAGGTACAATTCACAGTGCCCAAATAGTGGAGCATGTATTGTTTCGGAGGGCAGTACAATGGTTAGATACAGAAGAGCAGTCAACTGTGTCCAGATTTTGAGGGTGAAGCTAAGTGCAGGTGCACAACTGGAGCATAAGGCTATTAAAAATATATGACTCTCATATACAGGAGAGAACCGATGTAGAATAGTGTCATTCTGTTGAAGTCGGCAGGCAATTTTTCTCTCTGGAACCAAGGTGTTAGTTTACTAACATGTTATTTAGTCATCCTTTTTAGTAGGCTTTCATGCTCTAAAAATGATACAGTTTATGCTACCATGCCTCTCTTCTCGAACTCCACTATCCACAAAATGCCAACTTCCAGCTAATCAGAAAAGCAAAATGCTACTAATTTGACTAGTACACAATAGTCACATTAACTTTGGGAAAGCCCAAGCTTTGGGAAGTAAGAGAAGCTCTCCTTACTTTCACCTTTCCAACCAAAACTGGGCTTTCAGTTATCCTGGAAACCACTTCTCATTTAAAAATATGTATATGTATATTTTAGATTCTTCTGCAAAGATACCCAAAGCTGGGCTGATGGAATATGGGATTCTTACCAGAGAATATTGCTAGGGAATTATTAAGAAAATGTCAGTGACTGACACATTCCTGACTTTAAAGTGTAAGATTATGATAATTTCTGAAGGTAAATTGTAAATACAGCTGATGGCAGAAATTCAGAACTATTTAATCTACAAGTAGGGAAGCCATCTGACTACCCAATTGCAGTTGGACATAAAGCCTTTATGGGCAACAGTACATCTCTGCTGTGCAAAAGAAGAAGATTTCTCTGGATGGCTGTGTGCATGCCTGCATCACTATAGAGTATGAAATATGTATATTTTCCTGTTGATATTTGTTTTGTTCTATTTAAGACCCTCTACAGTCTACTCAAACTTACTATAAAATTGAGGACCACATGGCAGAGGCTTGCCATGTTCAAAACCAGTGGATTTAATAATTTTAAAAGAAAGTTATATAACTGCAATTTTAATGGTGATAAAGCTGTAAGAGGTTTCCATGGCAACACCATTGTCAGCAGCTGCCTTTCCCTGGCATCTGGGCATGTTTGGGGCTTAGGAGGTGACTGCAAGTAATACTAGAAGATTAGAGTAGAAAAAAAAGAGAGATATGAAGTTTGCATATAACTCATCATTCTTTTATTAGAAAAGAAACATACAACCGTTTCAGCTGAAACTTCAAGAAATTTTGGAGTGACAGCTGTGGTTGTGTGAAGGCAGGTAGCTGGAGCCTGAGTACTTGAGGTCTCCTAATTTCTGATTGCTAAAGCAGATGGTCCAATCCACCATGCCCCCCACATATATTTGCATAACTTCTTTTCAGTCTTACAGCTCTTTAGAAAAATCTGACCTAGCTATGTTTACAAAGCAGCCTCAAAATTTATTAGGAAAGTGGGTTTCCATAACAGGTCTTTGACTTGTTTTTGCTTAGCAGTGCATCTTTAGAAATAGCCTGTGTCTGCAGAGAGTCAAACCTGAACAGCAAAAAAAGCACTTCCAGCTGTTCCAAACAAAGCCTGCATTTTAGTGATTTTGACAGGTTTTTTTGTCAGGTACCAGCTTATTCTGCTGAATATGGACCTAAAAAAAGGTGATTGGGCAAAAAGAATTCTGAACTTTGTGACCCACCTGTTTTGAAAAGCCCCTTTACATGAGTTGCAGTGCACCATGAGTAGAAGAAGTGTTTTACGAAGTTTACCTTGAAGCTCTGGTGAGTTGCAGGAGCAGCAGGAGGTCATAATGGAAACAGATTGAGTCATGGTGGGAAAAATTTGATCTTGATGGAAACTGCAAGGTTGTTTAATAAACAATTCTTCAAAGCTGGTGCTATTATGAAAATACTTGTAATAAAAGAAAATAAAATTGTCCTTAGCTCTTGGAGTGTGATGATGATGACATACTTAAAGCTTTTCTTTGTTTAGCGTGCAACTACTTCTATTTCAGATTATATGTGGCATATAAAAAGAATCTTCCTGCTTGCTATATACTACCCCATTTAGCCAGTCGTTTCATTACATTCCATACCTGGCATGCTTCCATTAGCTTGATTAATACCAATTCCTCTGAAGCCATTGCCTCAGCATGACCAAGGTGATGATCATATTTCCTCTTCATACAGGAGAGTGTCGAGGCGGGGAATAAGGAGACAACAGGAGTTGCTGAGAAAGAAAATGAGGTACATAGGAATAGCCTTGAGTGTGGTTGTGCTTTAATGTCTTCAAGAGAATCGTGTAAAAAAAATTGATTTGTCATTTGCATGTCATCAGTAGGCAGGCCAATATGATACAACTGCGACCTGTGGTATCTAGTCTACAGATATATCTGTATTCACGGCATATATTCTAACAGATCACTTCTCATTCAGTGCAGGATTTGCCTGAGAAACTCCCTGTTGTAGCAGGATAGAGTCATAAATATTTCAGGGCAGCAAACAAAGCAGTTCCATGGCAGAAGGAACTGTTTCTCTTGACATTTGGAAATATGCCAAGTATCTTTGGAAAGATTCCAAGTAGCTTTTACAGTTTTCATAAGGTTTTTTGCCTAACCTTCCTGCAAACTTCTTTATAAAAAGTAAAAAATCCTTTGATTAATCATTTCTTTTTCCTACCACAATATGCCCTAAGCTAAAACACATACTTGAAGATAATCATGAGTGGGTTTGCTAAAACACAATCTGGCATCGTTAGATACAGTTAAAATCAAATGACAAAGACAATGAAAAGCTCAATGGCATACTTTAAGCTGTGCATGTGTGGACTTGAATGACTGTATTTTGCTTATATTTCTTCAGGGGTGATAAAAGCACTTACTCTGAATCTTTGTATACTAAAGTGAACCTATAATGTGTTCAAATGTGCACAGGAGGAATGGCTGCATATTAAACACAGGGATAGAAGTAAGGACTGGGAAAGAGATTATATTACTAATCATTCAGGATTTGTATCTCAAGGTCCTGGCAGCCTTCTGTTTTTGTTGTTATTCGTTTTGGTGCCACGGTATATACAAAAAGATTGTGAACTGGTCTCTGTTCACTGGTTTCAGAACATACTAAGTTCAGCTGTCCACGCTTAGGTTTGTTATCCTACTGTAAAATAGCACTAACTCTGCTAGAGTCGAGGATGTATCTGTGGCTCTATGCCAATGTCACTGGGAAGTGAATTTGACACCCCCTGGTGCCATACTCCTCAGCAGCACTGTCACATCCATGTAGAAAACAGTGGAATTGCATAGCAAGAAAGTCGAGGGTGGGAGTGGTAGATCAAGCCCAACTTTTTGTTGACAAGTGTTGTGTTGCTCTTCTAGCATTGGCTTGTCACTCCCAACAAGTCTGGTCAAAGAAGAATCATGGAAGAAATGCCTCACTGTTCTGTGAGCAGCAAGGCTAAGACACTGAAATCTTTTTCCTTTATTCTAATGCTACTTGTTCTTATAAAGTTGAGATCTCTTATCTGAGAGTGAATTTGACTCTGTGTTCTGTTTAAAATAGCTGTTTAAAACTGTATTATTGTATGCAGAAGAGCTGGCATATGAGCTCAAGCTATTTGCTAAGCTGATATGTGACTGCCAGTGGAGGGTGGTCCCTTTGATACTCAAGATTGCATACAAATTCTTCAGTACTACCCCAAAATCTTTGTAATTGATGCGTTCCCTAAAGCATGATGATTGGTTCCTCTTGACATCAGCTAGCTTAGCTGGGATTATAACCAACTGCCATAAAAATTACCCATTCCTGTTCTAAATGCAGCCTTGGGGTAAGAACTTCAGCTCTGGAAGACCAGCATAGCTCAGGGAGCTCCTCTGGCAGACACCAGTGGCAGGTTTGGTACCCCTCCTTCTCCTCACCCTGGGCTTGTTCTTACTGCTGCTGAATCTGTGGCATTGTACTGAGCAAGGTTAAAGGGAGTACAACAGTGTGAACCAGCTGCATCCTGTCTAAAGAAGAATTCACAACTGTGCAATTAGTCAAGTGGTTCTATCATAGACCTCGTTATACTGGACAATCTGTTCTTTGTCCCCTCTGTGGTAGGTATAATGGGACAACTGTCCAAATTTCAATAATACTGCTAGAGATAGCTGATTTGGAACAATCTTAGAATGTCTAATGTTATTTATGACCTATATAAAAGAGATTTGAAGGATTGGTTCTCAATATGAAGTAAGGTAATATACCTGTATCTTTAAGTATGTGGTTCAACATAGCTGGGTATGAATTCAGCCTCCTTCTCTTTTTTTTTTTCTCCTCTGTACTAATCAAATATATTTGAGGCTGAATGTAAGGTTCATCCTGTGCTTCCTCACATGCCTTTTTGTAAAAGTTGTTTTTAGTCTTCTAGCTTGCATTGATTTTGCACTCTAAGACACAAGACAAGAACAAATGATTATGCAATTGTAAGCTGTGGTTTGCATTTAGTGACTTACGGCTAGAGGCTGTCAGAGCATTACTGCAGGGCATGTGTGAGCTGATTCGTGTAAATTAGTATTCTCCTCCTTCATGAAATAAAATGGGCTATACAAATCCAATAAATAGAAAAGGAATTGTTGATCCTAATCACAACAAACAGCAAGATCAATTTCTGCAGCATGCTGTTAGAGGTGCATAGTATAAAATCAATCTGATGTGCACTCTATTCCCACTCTTTCCTACTAGCCTCTTCCAGGATTTTTACACTCATCATTTATTTGTATATCTTCTTGGGTCAAGGCCACTAAAATTGTTAATAATATAAGTGGCAGACTTGCATGCCTTACAGGAGAAGATGTCAACATCTGCCCATGTCTTTTGATGTTACTTCTTTTTACAATAGAGCATCCTTCATCAGCATCATTTTCAATTTAAATTAAAGTTCCCCAGTAATGTCTACAAATCCTTTTAGTGTTTTCTGCCTTCACGGACTCTGGGAGAATTTCTTTATCACATCAATTAATAGCAGCAAATAGGAGTAGTGCTGAATATTAAATGTTGCTAACAAACAATGCCAGAAGAGTGCCCATGAGCAGTTGCTGAGTTCAGGTAGCAGTTAGCCTCGCCCATGGGAAAGAGGTCAAACTGAGGAAACAAAGAGCATCAGACTGTTAACTGGAGATCAAAGAGATCAAGCTAACTGTGGCTTGACATTGGTACCTCTAAAACCATTTTCCTTCAGTGTTTTTCCTTGAACTATCTGCCATAAGTTAAAAATTCCATCTAGAAATTAATGAGATTAAAAGAACGAGTTTTTCATTTACTTCCCACCCTTTGAACCTTAAGACTAATCCATTGTAAGTATATACTCAATATGCTACTGTAAGCAGTACATAGCAATATAAATGTTAGGGTGATACATAAATTACAGTAACAGTTTCTGCTGGATGAAGGATTCAACACTGATCTAGTAGTAGGCAGGTATTTGTCTATCCATCTTTCAAGAACTGGAAGAAATCATGCATTAACTTCTCATTGTGGACTGATCAGAAATGGTTTAGTCATATCCAGACTGAATGGGCTTTTATGTATCTTTTTATACTGACATAAGTCTAGATCTTTGCAGTTATATTTTTCCTGATCTTTATTATCTTTATTCAGCTGTAGAATATATTTACTTATCCTGACATAGCCTGATTTATAAGTCTCTCTATTAGAAAGGAGTGTGTAATTAAGATTACAAGATTACAAGATTTTTGAAGCCAACCTAGGTCCAGAGGTAGCTGACTAGCTGGAGAAGGCTTGGAGCCTCTTCCCAAGAGCAGATTAGCAGGGTCCTGTGGACCCCTTGGACAGCTTGTAAGCTCATCCTTAGCAGAAACCAGTGGTAAATTTCTTTCACAATACAGCTGGATGACAAGAAAAGGAAAAAATACTACAGCCTTGGCAAATGGTTACTTCACTAGTAACTAGTCCACCTGAGAATTCTTTTAAGTGTTGCCTAGTGAGATTTCATACGTCTTTCTCTTGCCTGTTACTCGGCCTCTCTGCACAAGCTTGCCCCCAGTGCTGCTCTCCTTCATAAATCCGGAGGAATACCAGGGAATTCAAGACCACAGGTCAGCGTCACCCAGGGAGGTCACAGAGCAGAGGCGGGTCCATGGTCTCTCCAGCAAACATTGTAACTCATATCCTGAAAAGTCTCTCCCTCCTGTTGTTTTTAGGTGGTACCTGTTGATGAGGGGGCTGCAGCATCAGAAAACAATGTGGCCATGGCAGCAGGAGCTGATGATGGCACTGCTGCCACTGAGCAGGAGGATGCTGAAGGTGACAAACCTCAGGGAGAAGAAAAGGAGTCTGATGTGTCTCAGGTAACTCATGTCAGTGCATGGAAGAGAGTTTTAGGGGAACTGGGACAGATTTAGCAGTCTTAGAGAGGCAAGGCTACTGAATGTCTGTGCCCCCAGGTCTGACCAGTGACAAGGCTGATGTTCTCCTGGGATAGCCCTGGGAGGGGCCACACAGGATATCCCTTCTTCTGAGTCCTTAATTTGCATTGTACCTGCCTTTGTGCCCCTGTGTTTCCCTGGGCTTGTGGAGATGGGACTTGATGGGCTGATGGCTCCTGTGCTGGGCCCTGGAGCAGTATGGACAGTGTATTCTTTGAGCTCCCCCTCCTGCTGTTGTCTCTCTGTGCCCCTCTGTGGAGATGAGATTTATCACATAACAGGGCTTTCATGAGAACTAGACAGAAAAAGGATTGGATTTTTCTTGTGTCCTGACACCATGTCCCATTAACAGCATTACTTTTGTTTTATGTAAATATGGTGGTTAAGCCATCTATCTGTATCTGGCCTGCCACATTTTGTTCTGCAGTCTCTGAGGAGCTGGTGAACATGTACTAGAGCAGACCCTGCAGCTGGGCACCAGCTGACCTGTTGTCATTGCATGTTGTATTTCTTCTGTGCTCCAGAATAATATGATCTGTCAGGGAATCAGTGAACATGTTTTTTTCAGGTTGGATGCTCCAACAACTTTTATTAAATGCTTTTATTCATTATTGGTGAGATGCTACCTGCTTAGCCTCTTTACTTTCTCTGCTCCCAGTTACATGTCTGTAAATCAGGAGAAATCCCCTCAATCAGTCAAAGAAATAGGTCATGTTTCCTCTTTTCATCACCTTTATATCACTATTATCCTGCTGACTTGAATTTCTAAAGAAATACAGGACAGTGACTACTGAAAACAGTGCCTTTATCCAAACCTGCCCAAAATTAAGAGCACAGTGGAGGAGAAAGGCCGGTTAATTTCCGTGCACACTGAAAATGAAACCCAAACTACCTGCAGGGCATTTTTATTATTTATTGCAATAAATTTTGGAAATAGAAAGTAGGCTTAGGAGGACTAAGGGGAACAGTGAAAACTGAGAAGGAATTACTCCTTTATATTCTTGCACAAATACTGTTTTCTGTCTTAAGAATGGACTGTGGAGAAAAAAGAAATTTCCAATATATGCCCCATGCAATAAACCAACAATAGTGTTTTCCTGCTTGAAATGAAGTACTAAATAGTCTTGCATTTCTTTGGGGGGGGCGGGTCATTTGTTTGTTTGTTTTTCCCCAGGAAAAGGTCAGCAGCATCCCTTCAGTAGTAATAGAGCCAGCATCAAACAACGAGGGGGAGGGAGAAGAATACGAAGCCATCGTGAATGAGTCCAAAGATGGCACAGCAGAGATGGGCACTCAGGGCACTGACACTTCTCCCAGTGAAATTTCCCAAGTTGGAAGCGATCAGAAACCTGCTGAAGAAATCCAATCTGTACCTTCTAAAGATCAGCCTGTTCCTGAAGATGCAGGTTCTGCAATGCCGCCTGGCTTTCTCTATAAGGTCTGCTTTTTCATTCTTCTTTTAGATATCCCTTCAGTGGATTTGTCTGTCTGCACAAGTAGTGTGATGATTTCTTGAGTTCAAAGGATATTTAATTTATCAACCAGACACATGCACACACACATACACACAAACACAACTCTAATATTGTGGAGTTGCTTCATAAATGAAGTCTGAGAAGATACATTTTCTTCATACTGTTGTTGCTGTGAATATTCTTATGTAGCTGTAAGACTCCCAAAGTACAAGAAACCTTTAATCTCACCAAACAACCACTGTAAATTAATACATTGAAAAAAATTGCTCTGCCACAGAGTTAGTCAGGAATATTGTTGATATATGCTAATGATATATTTGATATGCTAACAATATATTAGTCTCTAAGGTCCCTTCTAAACTCAAACCATTCTATGAATCTATAAACATTAAAAAATGGCACTTTTCTGGCCTGCAAGTCTGTAGAGGAAGTACTGTTCTGTTGAAACCCATGGGACTTACAGTTCATGGTAATGAAGCCAAAATGTCATTCTGTAACTTTAGTAATATTATAAACTGTTAGGGTAATCAAACAGAAAAGTTTAATGAGGCATTAGAGAAATTCTGTCCTTGGCTGGCAAGACCCCCAGGGTTTCCTGGTTCACAAGGTTCTTTGATAATTCTTCTCACTTCAGAATCACTGAGCAGCAGAAAAGCTCCTTGAGGATGGATGAACTTTACATACTTCCTATTATAATTTGCATAGTTCAGACTAATTAGTCCCATAGCACTCCATAAGTATGCCATTCCTCTTGGTTTATTCTCATTGCTCAAATATTTTTTTGAGGATAATGTTGAGCTTAACATTAGTAACTGTGACTCAGACATTCTGAGTTCATCTTTTGTTTTTCATCACACTTTCTTGGGTCAGATGTAAATAAGGAGAAGCAGAATATATGCTTGCCATCTGGTTTGCAATGCCACTTTCTTTCATTTCACATGGAGTGCTTTGAGAAAATTAGACTAGCTCTCTTTCAAGGAGAGATAGCATTTACTTAAAATGGTCTGTTCACAATAACATGCTGATCATGCCAGTGTTTTAATAATCAACCCTTTGAAAGGTAGATATTTTTGGCACACCCATGTGCCAGTATGTGCGAGCTCCTTCCAGGGCAAACATTAAGTAGGATTTCCATTACCTTTTTGATGACCTGTGCTGTAAAACCGACTCAAATTTCCGTAGATGTTCACAAGGAGAACAAAATCAGTGGCCACAAGAAGACAGTGAGAGCATCTGACGTCATCAGTTCCTGGGAATCTTTCTCAATTTTATTTGCAAAATTCGGCCAAAATCTCTCTCTCAGACTTCGTAATAATAGTGGGGAATTAAAGGAAGTTCCTTACACAGGAGGAATGATGGTGGCAGGACTAGTCCAAGTGGCAGGACTTGTGAGATGTTGCAGTATCATCTGTCCTTGACATCCTGTAACCTTGGGAAAGGACCCTTATTTTCCTTAGGAAGACTTAAGCTGGCCATGCTTCTAAGGAAATGCACAGAAAACTGTGATATAAATCAATGACAGCATGAACAATTTATGCCAGGTCAAAGCAGGTGATTCTACTCTGCTCTCATGAGACTCCACCTGAAGTACTGGGTACAGTTCTGATGTCCCCAACTTAAGAAGGATATGAAACTGTTGGAGCAAGTGTAGAAGATGACAACAAAGGTGATAAGAGGACTGGACCACCTGCCCTACAAAGACAGGCTTAGAGAGTTGGGGCTGTTCAGCCTGGAGAAGAGGAGGTTGTGTGGAGATGTCATAGCAACCTTCCAGTATCTGAAGGTGGCCTGCAGGGAAGATGGAGAGGGACTCCTTGTCATGAACTGTAGTGATAGGATGAGGACTAATGGATACAAACTGAAAGAGGGGAAATTTACGTTGGATATTAGGAAGAAATTTTTTACTGTGAGGGTGGTGAGACACTGGAACAGTTGCCCAAGGAGGTTGTGGATGCCCCAACCCTGGCAATGTTCAAGGCTAGGTTGGATAAGGCCTTGAGCAACCTGGTCTAGTGGGAGGTGTCCCTGCTTGTGGCAGGGGGGTTGAGACTAGAGGATCATTAAGGTCCATTCTAACCCCTTAAAATTCTATGATTCTATGATAATTTGAATGTACCTGTCTATAGCCATATGTTTGCATAAAGGTGGCTTTTTTATTTTTCAGTCAAGATTTAACAGGTAATTTTGTTGAGAAAATGTATCTCCCTTTAGATCACATCTGTATGTTTGGTGTTATTTTCTTCAGGTTGAAGTTCTACATGATTTCGAGGCAGCTAACAGTGATGAGCTCAATTTAAAACGAGGAGATATTGTACTAGTAATTCCTTCTGAGACCACAGCTGATCAGGTAAAAACATGTGGTTCTTGCTTTTGTTGACATTTTAATTTGTCTCAACTTTTTTTTTCTCACAAACTATAGTTAATGGGATTGCATATTCAAACTGTCATTAGTGTAAGAAAAAACAAGGATTTTAATTTTGGCTTTTTACTTGGTTTCATCTTGAGACTAAATGACACAGTTGACTGTGAAGTCCCAGTTGAAGTCCCAGTTGAAGCCCCAGATATATGCTATTGGCAGGATCTGACCCTAGCATATTTTCTAGGGCTTTTTTTATGCTACATTGTAATTGATTTATACAGACAGATATGCTCGAAGACTTAATGCACAGGATGATGTACAAACTGTGCGTAATGTTGTTCTATATAATTTTGTCCTAACATTGCAGTAGAACTGATTACATGCTCCCTAGATGTTCAGAGTTTTTATGTGTGGATTTGGAGAAATAATACAAATTCACCCACTGAGAACACACACAGATTGTGCTGTCCCATAGTGTAAAGGTATGGAGATGCTACTGTGTGTGCTGCGTGCCTCTGATAAAGATAACTTTGCCCTCTGAAAGCCTGAACCTGAATTAAACAAAACTTTGATTTCATTTAAACCGTCTAATTTTGTTTTAACAATGCATTTCAGGTGAATTTTTAAACTATTGTATTCCGTATGTCAAACTGAATTCCAGTGAAGTGTATTGAGAAATACACTTTAAAAGAGAAGATTGTACTGCACACTATTAGCACCAGCAACCCCATGGGCATCAGTTAATGCCTGTGGTGTTGGTGAAACTTCTTCCATTGATTTGGGGTTTGAGAGGTGGAGGACTGCTTCTGCCTAATCAGGTAGCTAAGAGCTGAATGAAGAATATTTCTTAAAATAGGCCTAAATACTAATGCCTTAAGCACATATGAGTGCTGGGAACTATGTTTGAAGTTGTTTTGCAGGTTGATGCTGTCCAAAGGTAGGTAATAATCAATGTTCATAATCTCAGATGAGCATTTTTTTAATTAAGAGACAACTAATTGTTGTTTGTTGGGGTTTTTTTTTGGGGGGGAGTCTTATTTCAGAACAAAATATTTTCATTTCAGCAGGCACTTAGCTCTTTTTATAGGGATAGAGTCTATTATCCTTACTCAAATTATGCTATGTCTTACCTCATCAGTAGTTTACTGGATTTCATTATCAGTGTTCGCAGAACAGGACACTGCTCTTAGTATAGCAAAATATGCTCTCAGTCTTCAGACTGTTTTTTCTAGGATATTAGGTGTTAAATATGCTTTATCTTCACTTGATGAGTCTATGAAGTATATTCTTCTTCTGGTAAGAAGAAGAATTCTGTTAATGCATCAGAATTCTATTAGAATTAATTGAAGTAAATTGTGTGCAATGGTGGAGAAAATAAACCTGTATGTATTCATGTTTCTGAAACCATTCTGTTCCTATCTTTATTACTTGGTGCATCTTTGCCCTCCATGTTTAACATCACCATAAAGCCTAATATTTTTGTCTTTTGCCAGGTACTTTGTTGATTTATATAGAGGAGTTTTATCTTTGTTATTCTTTTTTAGTCTTTATTCTCCTTCAAAATTGACCTGTCTAAAGCCATAATTCTAATACAGCTGGTAACATCAGCCTGTGTTCTCCATTTAAAGCAAGCCAATCCCATCCAGTGGCTTTTTCCACTAGCTTTTAGTTGAAGTTATTATCCAGTAAAACTGTGTATTCCTTCATACAATCTATGCTGCCTCTTCTAGAAAGCTGCAGTTCCTCTCTCTCTGAGGTATTTCATGTGCTTCAAAAACATGTCCCCAGTTAATTGTATCCAGCCAGTGCCATGTATATAAGCTGGATCTGCTTTAATGATCTGCTTATCCGGGGGCAGACAGCCAGTGTACTGCAGCACATGCAGCCACCAAGCAAATGACTCGACGGTGTATGTGATGATCTGTTCAAGCTACTCTGTGTCCAGGTGTACAGTTTGTGCCATAATAATATGGCTGCATTAGAAGTTCTGTTTGTCATGGCTTTGCTCTGCCTCCTGTTCTTAAAAGGAAAAAGGTACAGAGTTACTGAGTAAGTAAAATGAGAGTAGGTTGATCATTTTTAAAAATACCAGATTGATTTTATCCCAGGTAGAATTTATCACACCTAAGAGAACCCAGTACTTTCCAATAAGAAATTTCTCTTTTGGTTGCTTGAACTGCTGGTGATCCGTTCACAATTTTCCTTGTCAATTTCTGGTTTGGGTTCCCAGGAGTTTTTGGAAAAATTACATATTTTCTAGAGATGGTAACTCCTGAGATTGCAAGAGCTCTTATTTTTTCTGACTGCTAATACGTGAGTGAGAGAAAAAAAAATCTTGGAAGAAAAAATTAAGATTCAAAACTATTTTTCCACCATCTATGATACTGAGTTCAGCTAGGAGTTAGATGGGGCTAAAGGCCATACCATGTGCTAACAATCATAAACACCAAATCTTTTAGCCATGTGACTCTGAAACATCTTCAAGTCTGAAGCTCGTAGTGAGGAATGGGGTAGACATGAAATTTAAGAGTCTGTCTTTTTCTTTGCAGGAGGCTGGCTGGTTGACTGGCATTAAGGAATCTGAGTGGCTTCAGTACAGAGATGCAAATAGTTATAAAGGACTTTTCCCAGAAAACTTCACACGCCATCTGGAATAATTCTCCCCAGCAGATGAACGTGATATGAAGCTCACTCAGTAGGTTTTTAACCTCTTTGAAACACAGGAGCCCATCTTTTTGTAGTTTAAGCTGTTAATGGTTTACAGACTGGTGTCAGACAAAGCTTGTTGGAACATATCGAAATGAGCATGAATGCAAACAGTTAAGCTAGCAATTTCTGAAGCAGTACGTGGGAAAAAAATCAAATAAAAAAGAAATGTCCTTATTTGTTTATAAGTATGTGGCGACAGGTTTGTTTGTGCTTTGTCAGAGCTATGGTGATCCTGTATTTGGTCCTTTCCCATGAAATCTGAAATTAGCTTCCTGAATACCAAAACCTTAACTTCTCTGCACTAAGTGTATTGTATTGAGTTGCACTGCAGAAGATTTAATTAATTATCCTGTAGTTATGAGGTCAAAGTATTATAAGTTTCATGTGTTTAAAAAAATAATTAACTACTGCAACATTTTTCAGTGTTATTTTTGGACATGCATAATATATATACACGAACTTATATGTGTATATATAAGTGCATATGGCTATATATGCATTTTCACAACTTCATGGTAGTTCTTTGGCTGTGTAGTATCATCCAGTACATGCATTGCTCTTTCACTGTCTGGCATAACAGGAAAAGGTTTTGTTTCAAAGCAAAACTAGCTGCTCCATTGCCAAAACATATTACAGTATCTGTGTTTGTAATGTGAAATTTTCATTCTTAGATAATGAATAACATCATGTTCAAAGCTGCTAACCTTTGAGAAGGCATGGCTCGGTCTCCTCTTTCACTGCAGTAGTTACAATGAGATAAATCTGGAGGAGAAGCTCTTATGATGCTAATCTATACTTTTTTATTTAATTGGCTGAATAGATTTAAAAAAAAAGAAACAGAACTAATCTCTGAGAAGAAATAAACACAATATATTTTCACTATATGTATTTATGCAGCTTACCTTTTAAAGTAAGATATATAATGTATCCTGTATCAAAAAGTCATCTGTAACTTATGTTTTCCAGTGCTGTGTCATTAAAAATAAACCTTTGGTCCAAAGAAGCTGTTTCATCTGTGGTGCTTTCGAAGTGTTTTAACACTGAAGTCTGTATTGTTTATACATTGTATTATATAATCTGGTCTTAACTTAATACAGCATAGCAAGTGCACTGTCTAAATTCTTACTCTCAACCCTAGTTGTGGCCAGAATTCCAAAAGATCTGGACCCCAGATCAGCTGCTTCTCCTCCTGTTCCAGACTCTTACCACTGGCTAATATCTGTCTCCTAAGGAAGGGAGCTTGTCTGTGCTTGACCATCACTCAACTGAAGATCTCTTCCTCTTAGTAATTTTTCACTTGTTCACTTATTTTATGTGGAAAGTAAGTTCTCCATGAATCTGGAATCTGCTATTGTGTTTGCTGAGGAATGGAAGCTGCAAATATTCAGAAACTTCTATATTTTCCTAGGAATTTAGTTATTTTTCATTATATTTTCATTGGGTGCTTGGTATGTGTGCAGACAATATCTGTTTCCACTCCATCTGTTAGATTCACTTGAATAAATGAGAGGTTGTGTCTCTCGAAGAGGAGAAAGTTGATTTTTCTCTGTTTTTCAGGATACAATAGCTTTCAAAAGCAAGTCTAATGATAGCTTGTAGAAAGTGTTTTGTGAAAAAGCTGAATGGCTCAACTGTGATAGCTGGGATTTTGGCTTTGAAATGTCACAGTGAGTCTAAGGAGATTACAGGAAAGCTCTCTGATTTTCTGGTAATTCCTTCAACAGGTTTGTCAAGGGACAAGAATCACTCCAGAGACACAACTTGGTTTGGCTATCATGTTACAATTCCAGACTCCAGTGCACCATTTTGAAGTGGTTATAATAACCTATTTCACCTGGTTTACAGTGATACTCTGATGACCTCCAGGCCATTTTTCTGCTTAACTGCATCTCAACACTTGCATTTCAGTAATAGGTGCTCTTCAGATCAATGCAAAAGACCAACACTGGCAATGGAACCTCAGTTTCCCTGTGGACACCATGTCACCACTTCTTTGAAAGGGACCTACAATCAAGTGAGACGATCATGTGTGACAGTCCTAACCCTAAGGACACTATGATCAACCCAAAGCATTCCTTTAGCCATTGTCACTGGTGTGCAGTTAACATTATTATGTTTTAGAAGTATCCGTATCAAAGACAACACCTTCGGCCTTGATTCTTCTAATGTCCTTGGTACAGCACAATATGCCAAATCCACGGAGGTGTTTGCAGCACACTTGAGATTTTGCATAGACAGGAAAGGTCTCTGGTCTACAGGAAAGAGCTTTCATGGTTTCTTCTGCCATGCTTTTCAGAAATACCTCTTGACTCTACTCTTCATTTTTTATTTCCACCTCTGTATAAAGAAAAACATACATTCAAAAACTACAAAATGTCCACATCGCTGCAAGGACTGTCATTATTTGTTGGCAATGGGATGTACTGATAATGTCCCAAAAGCCATGCTATTGCCCATGATGTCTGTGTCATTTAAGTGCTGCAGGTGACTGTGTGTATGGCATACCATTCTGACATTGAGTATATTTTCACATCTCACACATGCACCCCAGAGCCACAAAGCAAGTGTCCTGCAGAAAGGATAAGGAAAATTATTAATGTTGTATCTTTAAAATTCTTTACAGAATTCCATATACTAAGATGATTGAAGTCAAAGGAAGGACATTGATAAGTTAGCCATGAAGGTTAATTTTCCTAATTTTCCCTTCTAGCAGAAGGAGCTCTTGAATAGAAATGTATTTCTCATTTTGGATTAACAACCTTTTCTTGTATAAATTTTTTTCTTACTCTAATTTTGTTAGACAATCAGACTTATCTCTCAGACACTTTTATGTCTGTGTCTCCCGAGATGAACACAGTAAGTGTATTTCTCTGCAATCTATAGAACTTTATTCTACAACAAGCAAGGGAAATACTTTCCAGTATGTTCTGCTCTTACATACCAGTGATACGCTTTCCCCCTGAAATTATATTAGACCAGAATTATTTCTCCCTTTTCTTGGATTTTTTGGATTAATACACCATATTGGACTTTTCAAATTACTGAATTTTGTGCTTTTGGAGTGATTGTGAAACAATAGTCCATTGTATCTTTTTGTTTCTCTAAAGATTTATTTATGCCTAAGAGAGCACACAGTACTAACCTTGTAGAGCAGGTGTAATTTCTAATTCCACATAAAATAAACCCTTGAAAGATTTAGGGATCCAATCTCCTGATCCTGCAGACTGATTATGCATAGTGTGGCCTTGAAAGAAAGACAAAATAACTCAACATGGAGGAACATCTCATGTGAATGAACAAATAAATTGTGTATTTGCAGCTCATCTATCTGCTTTACAACCTTGCATCAATAATGAAAAATGCATAAGCTGAACAACACTTCTGTCCCTTCTCACCTCCTCCTCCATCTCCTCCTCCCCTCCCCACCTCGCTCCATTTCTTCTGCTAGGTGCAATTGTCCCTGCCACAAGAAGAGGAAGGGGAAACTGGGGAGTCCAGTCCTACTCAGATGGCATTTGATTCCAGGATACTCTGATTGAAATAAATCATAGTCTCATTAAGGTCACACTTAACAAAAATTGCTTAGTGTCTTGCTGACTCAAGACAAAAAGCATCAAAAGAAAGCCACTTTGAAGGGTAGGTTGGATGGATGGCGTTGGGAAAGAGCAGCTGCTTGCTGTAGGACCCTTTAGAAGGCTGTCCCCTCTTGCACACCCCTGTGCAGACAGAGCATGAGCAAGTATTGCAGCTGTAGCAGCCATAAGTACCACAGTAGCTAAAAAACACCAGTTTGCAGCTTGAAGTACAAAATCAGGTTTTGTTGTTAGTTTTTCAAACAGATTTAGAAGATCTATCTTTTTGTATTTAGAAAGCTAAGGTACTAAGATGACAGTTGATGAAACACCACCTGATAAGCCAATCCTCGAGAGCAGAGAGTAGTTCAATTAATTAAGCAAGGTCACATTTGTGAAAGCAGTGCAAAAGAGCATGAAGGTGGTTTTGCAGCTGACTGTATCAAGCAGTGTTACTGTTAGCTCTGTATTTTCTGGAGACAAGACATTTGTTGCAGATTAGAGAACTTCAATGGACTTGGTGCTAGCAAGCCTGTGAAACTACATGGCAGCCCCTTTGCTTCTGCTTTAAACCCCAGCCCTTTTTGAAGTAAAGAAATCCTGTTTAATTGGGAAGAGGAATTTTAGGAAATGGCACATTTTCTGTCCAGGTTCAGAATTAGAGAATGTGAAGTGGACTATGGTTTTGGACACAGCATCTCACTAAATGTGTAGATGTATAGGTCTGTAATAGATAGTTACTTTTCAAAGATTCCTTCCTTAGTTATTTGTGTGAGTTGACACAGGCAGGCAGCCACAACCACAGAACCTCTGCTGAAATGCAGAGTAAATTTATTTCATTACCTTGCTAACCAGAGGATCCCGAAGCAAGACCCCGGTGGAGACACAAAAGCGGGAACTCAGGCACCGTCAGGCTCGGTCCATCCTAGCAGGTGGTGGGCCTGCTGTTTGCACCAATTAATCAAGGGCCCATGCACGCATATTTTACCACCATGCTGTGATCTCCTCTGTGCTTTTTGTGATCTCTGAGCTTTGATCTTCTCTCTCTATTCTCATAGAGCTCAAGCATGTCTGTGAGAGTGCCTCCAAGTCTCTCAAAACACCTAAGTTACCTCTACACAGATATTCTACTTCTCAGACAGAAGATAAGCAGCAGTAGGCATAATATGTTTGGTTTTCCATACTGTTACTTTCCAGGCCTTGGCATTCCTAGCTGCAAGGTCACTTGAGCAAATCTACCATCCTCCTCGTCATTCTTCTACTTTTAACCCTTTACTCCCAATAGTGTTCATCCACATGGTTTCAGCTCTAATGCTCTTTGTGCACTGTATCTCTGCCAGTGTTTCGATTAAATCTCTGTTTTTCTTTCACTCTGACCTGTTTAATCAGCACAGAAGCATCTTATGGGATAAACTACAGCATTTTCCAAATGGTGTCTCCTGTATCCAGCAGAAACACCAAGTAATTAGCATTAATTTGGAAAAGCTGAAATTATCCCAAAGAGAATTGTGCTCCATATTCAGATGCTTAACAGCAGTTAAAGAAAACTTTAGTGAAAGAAAATACCCAGACAGTAGTAAAAATACTACGTTGTATGTATGCAGGATTTCTGTCCAGCCACAGTCACTAAATGCAACGCAGAGAAGTACAAAGTACCATGTAGCCATCAAAACTTGAGTCTTCAGGAGTCAGAGGGACCCACATCTGCTGAAGAGAGTCAACAAGGGCAAAATCCTCTGTGTCCTCAACCTGGTTTCAGAGGAGAAAAGAGGCTGGGTTTTCTTTTGGTGCTATCAGAGCATAGGCTTTGGTGTAAGCCTGGCTAACCCCAGATCACTAACAGTGAATCTATATTTTCCTAGACAGACTGCTTATAGTACAAGGTATAATAGGATCAAGAACATCAAAGCACCAGAAAGGTAAGTAGTTATATACTTAAATTATTATATTTCTAACGTACGCAAAATCATAGATTCAGCCAGGTTGGAAAGGACCTCTGAGATCATCAAGTCCAGCTACCACTGTGGTTACTAGACCATGGCACTAAGTGCTACATGCTACAGTGGAGAAAGTGAATGTACTCCAGATTTCCTATACTTTGTTTAATTCAGGTAATTATTCATAGGAAAGCCAAATTCTCTATATTAAAGTATTTAAATTTAAACACATTGAGTTGCAATGGAAGAAAGAATCTAGCTGTTTGTCAATGAATGAAAAAAAACAAACCAACATGTAATCTTGAGAATAAGCTTTACAGGTTAACACACAATTGCCAAATGACAAAGTCATGCAAAATTCTCTGAGTGGCTAAAATCTAACAGACTCCATACCTGGCATGGTGCTGTGACTCCTGAGGTGTCTTAGAGATGACATGACAGTGACAATTGTCCATAGTCATTGGTAGGGATTCAGAACCCTGCATTTTAAACCTATAATATGTTTCACAGGAGAGGTGGTGTAAATGCTGAGGATCTTGGTGTATCTGCCAGCCCAAGAAATAATATTACACTACTGTCCACCTAAAAACAACTCATGAAAATTAATATGACCCATGTTCAACTGTTTTTCTTAAAAATTTCAGAGCACTGTAGGAATTCTTAGCATCCATCCATGCCTATGTATGCTATACTGATCACATGGCTGCTCACAGAGCCTCTGAGGGGTTTACTCCTTTATACCCAGCAGAGGGTGGTAGATGCTAGAATTTGCATTTGCCAAATTAACTGTCATTTGGATCCATCTTCAGCTATGAGTTTGTTTCACTAACATCTCATTATCTGAAGTTGTCTCATACCTGCAGACACACAGAGAAAATTTGGTGCAATAACAGAAGAAAAACCAGTTTGTAACTGGCTACTTCGACCCGCAGGCAAACAAAGACAGAAAACTATATTGTCAATCTGCACTGTAAATCATTACATCAATATATCCTTGCATCTCATACATGTTAAAACTCATGCTGTATACCAAACATGGTAAATCTGCACCAAATAATAAGTTATTCAGCTCATTCAATTTGAAGTGACAGTGTTGGTTTGAGGAAAAACTAGTTTTATATGCTACTTCTGCTTGAAATAATTTTATAGTCTACCTGTGGTTAAGTAAATATCTAAATTATTAACTCTGGGAAAATATTGTAAAACAGCAAATAGAAAAATTATCCTTCAAGATTCTGTAATATGCCCTGCCTCTGCAAAAGATCCTGAAAATATTTAAATATGCTAAAGTACCCAAGGCCTGCATTGCTCTGCCTTTTGTACAAAAGACAGAAAAAGCAAGCATAGACACATGAGCCAGCAGAGACCTCCCCCAAACATATCCTTAGGGCCAGTTCCCAAAGGGATGCCTCTCTGGCTGCCTGTGTGAGTCTCCTTCTGCTTAGCAAAGCCTGTCATCACCCTTAGCCTCATTGTGGCAGCTCCACAGCTCCCTTTCCTCTTAGCTCTCTGTGCTGGGGCCTGACAGCCATCCTGGCCTCTGCAGGCTAGGAAAAGCAATGGTGCAGAGACTGGAAGATGGAATAGTAAAAACATTTCCAGCTGGCTCCCCTTAGGGGTGTCAGGCTCCTAGATGGGGCCTGGCATCAGTTCTCTTTGTTCTGCATCAGCCTGAGAACATTGGTAGACAGTGAGCAGCAAGTTTTATCAGCAGAGGAAAGGACAGTCAGATGGAGTAACTTGGTTTCTGAGTTAGACACTCTTGGCAGAGCTTAGCAGGTTTAATGGTTTGCAACTTGGTACTATTTTTTGACAGATTTCAAACTCTACCTAATAAAGAAAGGAAAGGGAATGAGTGAAGTTTAATCTAATTATGTTCACATCATGAATGAGCAGATGAAAACAACATCTGTTTTACATAACATTTCTTTGGCTATTCAATCAAATATTTTACTCTTTAGAAATTGCCTTTTAAGCAAACCCTCATGCCCTTTCAAAGTACTGAAAAGTTTATTTGTGTGTCAGTTGCTTTGAGTCCATTACTGGGTGGCCACCAAATGCAGTGGTTGTGGAGGTAGATTCAAGTGGAGGGGGCACCTTATGAAATGCTGTGGTAGTTTCTCATTAACATGACAGATTTCCAGATTGATTGTTGTTTCCTTTCATCCAATTTGAATGCTTGAAGGCTGCAGAGGTTTGTGCTCACTTTGAAGAGGGCAGAGTTAAATATCTTTGCTTTCAGTGCTGATGGAGAAGCTGGCAGTGATGTTATAGTCATGATTGCTCATGGCTGTTCATGAGCCCAGATTAGCACAGGATGTCATTGTCTTTCCCTACAGCTGTGAATGTTACTGGAAATACCTGCATAAGCTTTTTACACTCTTTTACATACTTTAAGGTGTAATGATATTTTTCCTGCATCAGAGGGAGTAAGTAACACATGCACGGATCAGATATTTTGCTTTAGTCCTAAAAATGTCCAGACTTTGCTTTCCTAAACTTTTTTTTTTTTTTTTGATCAATGAACGTTTTTCTTTATGTTCAATCTGGCCCTCAAATCACAGGGACCCCATGAAACCAGTGATGAGGATTTCTTAATGCAATCTCAGTCTCCCTGCTCACCCTCCAGGTGTGCTCTGGACCCTTCACCTATTCCAGGAGCAGCTTCCATCACACTGCCCAATCACTTCCTGAAGACACTGTAAAATTTATATACAAAGTAACTGGAGGTTCACCTACATCCACTGGTACCAAGTGTCACCTGGGACCTCTTCCCCTGGTCTGTATCACTGTTTCTGGGTCTGATATTAACTGGATTCATAAGTTTCCCCCAAAAGAAATATCTTGTCTACCCAAACAAAGTAATTTTCATGCTGCTGGTGCATGAGCTGGACAACAAGTCAGCAGGTGTCATCACTGCATGGTGTGGGACTGCACCCACAGCCATCCCCTTAACCTCTGCCATTTAATGCAGCTGTAATGTGTTTGCAGAGGAAACACTGCACAACACCATGAACTTTTTGCTGGAGAATTGCCAGCTTCTTTGCCTGGACATGGGAGAACCACAGGCAAAAAGGTCAGGAAGTGCTTGATAGGGACCTAGGGACATCCAAGACAGGGGGAAGGAGGAAGGGAAAAGGGCCATCCTCAATGACTAAGGGGAAGGAGAGAATTTTGGATTAAATTGCTGAGTTTATATGTGCTGTGGCAGTTCCCAAGTTTTACCCAAGGAAAAGGAATTTCACAGATGCAAAATCCAAAGAGATGAAAAAAGAAAATTATGTGCAGATGTGAATTGGGAAAGGCAAAGTAATTGCTGGGGAATCCTTATGAGGGAAACTCACTTCTATCTGAGAGTCTTTTGCAAACTGTCTTCAGTTGAAGACCTGAGCAGGGGATTGAAGGGACTGCATAGTGCCTGTAATTTCCAAGGGGCTATTCTAGGAGCCATATAGCACTGTCTTGCTACTCCAGAGCAATTCAATATAAGTGCAGTCTTGGAGAGAATTAATGAGAGGTATCTTATGAGGTATCCTACTTTGCACGATGCTGTCCTTTCTTCCTAGTTTGTTGACTCTTCCCTCTCAGGCTGTTGAGTGATGTGCGGTAAGCCAAACAGCTGATAAGCAACTGAGAGATGCTGCTAAGCTATGGTTTATTTACCAGATAAAAATCAAGTGCAAACAAAAGCTATTTACAGAAATGTGAGAGTTAAATATGTACTCTCAACAGTCTTTATGAATTTGTAACAAAAGTTTCTAGAACTACAGGGAAATTTTAGGGCACTGGTCAGATCCTGCAGTCCATCTTATTCTTCATGTATTCCTTATATTGTTTCTATGATAATCTGGTTTTAGCAGTCTTCAAAGACTGCCATCATCTCCAAGGGGAAGTGATGGGCTACAACCTGTTTTATCTCAAGATCAGGACATTGTCTTGATTGACAGCCTTAATTTGATGTACCAACAAGGGCTAGAGACATGGAGCTCACTTACTCTTCCACAGAAGAAAAGGTTTACCTTTTTTTACTGCAACAGCTAAAGAATGCAAAGCACTTTGTGAGATTAACAAAAAAAGGGGTCCTTATCTGAATATTATTTACAACTAACAGTGATGAGGAACAGAGAAGTCAATGCTTCTGGAGTTGCTAAGGGCTGTGTAGATTCAGGCTTTCTGAACAAAACATTCAGTATTTTATTGCCTATTAGTTTGTAAAGCAAATATTTAAAGAAAAAATCATTCTTGCATCAGAGGGTAGGTATTTTTCAGATGTTGAATTGCAAAGAACTGGCTTCCCAGGTGTACCCTGTGTTTGTCTACATAAACCAGCAAGAGCCAAAGGGTAGACCAGGATCTTTACTGGAGCAGTCCATATTCTTCTTCCAGCCTATGCTGCCTCTTATACCTCACATGGAGTGAGTGGTCAAGGTAAGAAAATTCTAGTGTGTATGTCTCCAGCACCAGTGATGCACAAGCCCTGGACTAATGCAGCACTGCTGTTGATCCTACAGCTTTTTGTAGTCCTACAAAATAAACTTACATAAGTGGTTTGGGGCATTTTTTTCACCCCACCCAGAAAGCAACAAACGTTTCCAGTTGCAACAGGTCTCCACTTCTGACTATTTTGCTATTCATACAGGAAACCAGCAAAGTGTTCTTTAAAGATCTAATAGCTATGTAAGCCAAGTGCTACATCATGAAACAATAGACAGTTGTTTTGGTGCACTTGCATTGAACAAGAAATAGTTGCACTTCTAACAGGTACTTTTCACAAACTTTGAATTGGTAATGGCATTTTCACTGCTGGGAAGAGCAGAGTCCCTTCTGAAGACTATTTTCTGGCTTGCCATCAGTGAGAGTTCTCAGCACTTTGCAAGGTGAACGAGTCAGCCAAAGCTAAGCAGAAATGAGAGGAAGATTCCCTTACCTCGGTAGGGTTTGTAGTAAGCCAGAAGACAGCCACGATGCTCTCCCATTTTGTTCAGCTCCAGCTCGAGTGGAAATGACCAGCTCTCCCTGCATCTTGGCTGTTTTATGGTCTGAGAAAAAGGGCTGGGTTGACTCTGCTGAAGTCAGTCGTGTCTTGAGTATTGACGTGAACGGTAGCAGATACAGATAATTGAAAGGAAGAAGAGAAAGAAAGAGAGAGAGAGAGAAAGAAAGAGAGAAAGAGAGAAAGAAAGGAAGAGAGAAAGGGAGGAAGGGAGGAAGACACAGTCAAAGAACTAGGGAATATGCAAACCTGCATTCAGGCATCTCCAATGCAGCAGAGAACAATGGGGTGGGGTGACTGAGATGTGGAGTATACTCCTTACTTATGTGAGATGGGCGGTGGTGTTCCAGATAGGCCTAAAGTCTCTTAAAATTTGATGAATGCACTCAAGCATTTCTTTACAATTCCTTCCTTGCAATGCACACCTTCTCATCTTGTCTGCCTTGGTGAAAGCCAGCTAACATGGTTTTCATGTTGTCTCAGCAAGTTGTAAGTTTTGAGCAGAGGAAGAATCCAGCCCTGAAGGTAAATATTTGTCAAGATAGAGGCAGCTACAAAAAGACTGTTGGAAAGCAATCCTTGCTACCTAAATTCTTACTAGTCACTGTAATTGATTACTGTGCATTTGAATGCTTTTACATACTCTTCATACTTCCTGTGATACACCTATCAGTTGTATCAATGCAGAAAGTACCATGAAATTGTTGACTTAACATTTCCTAGCTAAAATCTAATTCAGTTCCCCCTGTTCTAGAGCCTTGATGTCTCAAAAACGGCTCAAATAGGCTCATCAAAACCATGTGCTGGTTCTCAACAATGAGCTGAACTAAACAATTCAAAGTCAGACTTGCTTGTTGACAGACTTGTACCATTTAACACTATGAGCTGTATGAAGGTCCATACATTATGGATGATAATTATGATTTTACATCATATATGAGAGAAGCCCCTACTAGAGTTTGGGGTTTGCAGGAAGAAAGAGTAAATTTTTTTATGTTTTTGTTTTGGTTTTGTTTTTTTAATGTTTGGTTTGTTGCTTTCCTTACCAGAAAGTCTTTTGTTCTTAAGAAGCTGATTAGGAGTAATTCAAGGTTGAAAACAAATACCTATGTGTAGTTTGTCTCCAGTTATTTGAGTGTGTTTGAAATCCTACTGAGACATGTAAGAAGATTCCTTGAATTTTTTATATGAAACTCAAATCAATTTTGGGGGCAGAAATAGAAAGTGTGGAAGTGTGGGAATTACTTGGCGGTGCTGGGAAAATTATATCTTGCAACTGATTTCTGCTTTAAAAAAAGAGAACCCCAAGAGCACCAGTATCAGTAAACTGTCATAAATTTGCAACGGAGATGGGAGATAGCTGTGGAAGAAGACTGCTCATCAGCAGGTTTCCAGATCTCAGTATTGACTTTTTTTTAGAAGAGTTTCTGGTTTGCCTGATTAATGCCAGCTGATATAAAAATACTTAGACCCATGTGCTGCATTTGTCCTGGGAGTCTTCACTATTTTGATTAAAAAATCTAAAACTTAAACTACATGAAATGCATAGAAAGCATATTCTAAAAAGGACTCTCTTGCCAGTTTGAACATGTAAGAACATGAAAAGGAGCACATTACTTCTGAGGGCATGCAGATGTCATATAAATTTTGTACTGCAAAACATCACCATTTAAGCTAGATAGCTAAACATACATTCCTACCAGCTAAAATTTGTAAGGGTACCAAGACCATGGGAAAAGCCTGAGGACGAAGACAGTGGCCTTGGTAGGCTGAGAGAAATCCCACTTTTTCAGTTCTGTGAGAACCAGCAGCAGTAGGGCCAGGTAATGGAAGATATTTGGGGGTCAGGCATACTTTTGATGTATATTTTTGATATTTTAATTGATGGAGTCATCAGTAAAAGTTTGAAAACACTGGAGCTGTCTTTGCTGTACTGGGTAACTCCAAATGCTGATGGTATGAACAGGGATTTCATGTGGAAGCGATATTACAGGATCCCATTTGATGTTCTAGGTTCAAAATGAATGGGAAAAAATTGTTAGAAGAAGATTTTCATAGATATGGGATGAAAAATTATCCTGCACTTAGAGTCTCCATCATCTCAGTCTGTAAGAGAGTTAAGAAATGAAGCTGATCTCTGTCTAGTACCTTATGTGGGGAATACGTCTCAGAGAACAGGGATCAAACTAAAACAGGAAAAGAAATAAAGAAAAGATGACCCTACTCATCATCCAAGAAAATTCCCTGTGGAAAAAAAGGAGATAAAAAAAGTTTTTCTCCGTAGTGAGTTCTCCTCTTACAAGGGTGGGGGTGGGATTTTTTTTCCCCTTCGGTTTAAGCGTTAACCAAAGGAAATGGTTTGTGCGTCATTATTTAACACACACACAGCTGGCACAGCATCATTGGATGGTTTTCAGCCACTCAGATCTTCTTCACCCACTCCTGAGGCTGGCCCTGACCCTATCCCTGTAAGGAAGCCTTAAGAAGAGCAGTGACAATGTGGTTGCTGAGCACTTTCTTCCTGGCAGCTGTTTTTTCTTGTATGTGCCCTGCTCATCCTGCTGCCTGCACATGCACCGGTGACAAAGGGTATGCTCTCTTAGCTTTATGCCTCTAATTTTTCCTCTATTTTGCCACAGGTGGTTCTGCACAAGACTTGCAGCAAACCCCCATATCCGTCACAAAGCCAGAAGGCAAAACAGTGCTAATCAACTGCCACGTCTCCAGCCCCGATTTTATCAACACTTTCATTCACTGGTACCAAAAGAAGGCAAATGAGGCTCCAAAGCGTGTTGGGTACATATCCTCCAGGGCTATCCTCGAAAACCAGTCAGATGAGAGGAAGTTTACTATTGAGAAGGATCTCAGCAAATCTGTCTGCACCCTGACAGTGAGCAAAATAACTCTGCAAGACTCCGCCACCTACTACTGCGCTAGGTGGGATGCACAGCAGTAGAAAGCCATAGGGGACCTGCACAAAGACTGCTCTGCTTTCCAAGCCAGATCCTGCAGTGTTTGCAACGTGCAGGAACATCACCACCCTGCTTTTCCCACCAACCTTGAATCAGATTATACAGGCAGCCAGATACCAAAGATGCTGCTGAGCTTTGCAGATGCACACTACACCCAATACCAGCAGCGTATTTGACTTTGCCAAGAGAAAGAGCATTTTTATAGGTCTGAATGGACTGCCTCTCGGTGGGTTTACAGGATGGCACAGTAGTTTACCTAAAGGCAGGAGAATCCTTTCTATTCCCATTACCCTCCAAGCTGAGTTGTAGCATTGATAAATTCCATTTATCTTTGGAATAATCCCCAGTTACATCATTTGTGTGGCATAACAGAAGGATACAAGTGACAATAAACTTGAAGCACCGCTCAAGACCACAGATGTAATATACCTGTTTTGTGCTTCCCTGTCAGTAGAGAATCTGGTTTTATTTTCTCTTAGTTTTCTGTTTAGAGTTAATCAAACCTTCAATTAGGTTAAAACACAAGTCTCCTTATTGACTTCAGTGGGGCTTCCTATCCTACAGATGAGTGCAGCTATAGAACAGATATTTTTATTTTTGTCAACAGAGAGTCATTCATATAAGTTATTTCGGCTCTTTCTGTTTATGGAAAACTGTAGGACATCAGTTACTAAATCTGTGTGAAAATTCTTGAAAAAAAGAAAAACTA
>JAWWLV010000088.1:50146762-50163289 GCA_035041135.1 Platyrinchus mystaceus | reverse complement strand
CTTGTCAGTGAACTTGCTGAGGAGGCCTCTGTCCCTTCATCCAAGACACTGATGAACAAGTTAAACAATAATGGGCCCAGTATTTTACCCTGGGGGATACCACTAGTGACAGGCTATAAAATGCTCCATGGAGACTTTATTGCAGCCTTGCAGTACTTAAAGGGGGCTTATGAAAATATGGAGAATGACTCTTTACATGGGCTGATAGATGGTTATAGGACAAGAACAGTTTCTAACTAAAAGAGGGGACCTTTAGATTAGATATTAGGAAGAAGTTCTTTACTGAGAGGGTGGTGAGGATCTGGAACAGCCCAGGGAAGCTGTGGATACCAGATCCCTTGGAAGTGTTCAAGGCCAGGTTGGATGTGGTCCTGTGCAAGCTGATCCAGCTGTGTGATGTCCCTGCCCACGAGGTCAAGGTGGGAACGAGATGATCAGTAAGCTCATTTGCAACACAAATCATTCTATTATTATATGATTCCATAATGTTCTAGGAAAGACTGGTGAAACATGCTTCTGGGAAGTTTTGAGGTGTCTGAGGAGAGGACAACATCATTGGGATGGGCCAGATTGAATAACTTGAGTTTTTATGTGTGTGCTCAGTAGGTAAGTCTGAAATGAGTTGTAGTAGGTAGATAGATGAAGAAATTTTTTTCAGATTGAGTATTTTATGTCCTTTCTCCACTGTTACAGCTGTGGTTTAGCTTGTCAGTAAATTTAACACCCTTGGTCATAGAGAGTTAAGAACAACCACTGGATGTGCTGAATGAGTCATTTCCTCCTCCTAGTCATTTGATGCTTTCTCCACCTAAAGGGCACTGTAACATTTCTGCCTCTATTTCTTTTCCAGGTTTAATCTGCACAGGCAGCATGTTACTGCTTCCAGTCCTTCTTGCAACTTCATTTTGGTCCTGTAAGCTCTTTTTTCCTTTCCTTCCTCTGTACAGTGAATACAGTCTGGATTCTAAAGTCTAGGAGCTTGTCCCCTCACATAATTTCTCTGCTTCCACTTCCAGGTGGAGACATGCAGTCAGTGCCAGTGCAAACCCCAGAGGTGCACCATGAGATGAAGGGCAAATCTGCCAGCATATCATGCCGACTGACGAACAAAGACATTGTGCACTGGTACAAGCAGCTTCCTGGAGAGCCACTGAAGAGGATACTGTACTTGTCAGGACATACAACTGCTTTTGATGACAACAATGATAGAAATAAATTTGAAGTTCAAAAGGATCCTACTCAGCCCTTATATGGTCTGACGATAAATTCTTTAACCCCCAGGGATGCTGGCACTTATTACTGTGCATACTGGCTCACAGCCACAGTGTTAGTCGATCAAAGATAAGCCATACGAAAAGGTACTCTGTGCTTTGAACCACAAGCTCTGCACTCTGCAGCAAGAGAGGAAAAACAGCATCTTATGACAACTATTAAATATATAATGTTAACAATCTGTATCACTTCAGTACTTACACGCATCTGCAACATCCAGAAACTGGAGTCTTCCTGTCACTTAAAGGTAAATATATGAAACACTGCTCTTAAAATGAAGGCTTGATTTTACTGAAAGCACTCATCTGACAGTGAACACAGCCAGTCTCTGTGTGGGAGCTATAAATCTCTGTTAAAATCCTAGCAAGCAGAGCAAGGTCTCCATCCCCTCAGTGCTTTCTTTTGAAAAAAAAAAAGACAGGAATATGAAAGAGGGAGAGAAGACCAGGTGATCTTGCACATCCTTCTTAATACTTTTCTTTTGTCTTGCTTTGCATTTCAGTCGCTACAAATTCCTACAATAGACCAGAAGACCTATTTTTATTGTCACAGTTCCTCACCTCATGTGTCCAAGACATAACTGAAACCCTCAGCCATGAGCTATGCCCCAGGCAAGCAGAGCCTCTCAGAGCCTTTGGGTCAAGTGTACTGAGTTTTACAAATCAGATTCTACAATCACGGACTGGTTCTAGAAAAGATGGCATTTTCCTGGCAGCTGGTCAGAACACTGATACACTTTTATGTCTTCAAGTTTCTGAATTAGGTTAGAGTGCACATGTTCCATATCCTTTTGAGATATTCTTCTAATGCATCTGTGAACTTTAAAAATGGAGCCCAAATACCTCCATGGTGATGGGTTTACAGCTCCACAGGCTCTGAACACTGTTTTTCTCAACTTTCTGTGTGATTTGAGTCTATAATGTCTTGCTATAGATGTTTCTGTCCTCCTCAACTATTTGAAACCTAGGTTGTACTGCATGTGACCTCAGATGTTAACTTTAGTCACCTTACCTTTTGTCTTTGTATCCTTTGGTTCTGAGGATTTCTCACAACCAGAGAGATTTCTGGAGGGAGTTGACAGCAACTTCCTGACACAGGTGACTAAACAGCCAACAAGGAAAAGTGCTCTGCTGGACCTCCAGCTCACAGACAATGGAGAATTTGCTGAGGATGGAAAGGTCAGGGCCAGCCTTGGCTGCAGTGACCATGAGCCACTGGAGCTCAAACTCCTGAGACAAGGCAGCAAAGCAAAAGGCAGGACCTCAACCTTGGACTTTAGGGGAGCAGACTTTAAAGTTCTTCAGAGATCTTCTTGTAAGGGTCCCGTTGGATACACCCCTGGAGAGAAGAGGTGTCCAGGGGAGCTGCTTGGTATTCAAGAGTCTCCTCCAAGCTCAAGAAGGGATCATCCTGTCAACTAGAAAATCAAGTAGAGGCAGTAGGACTCCCTCATGGATGAGCAAAAAGCTGCTGACTGAATTTAGGCATAAAAATACAAGAGGTAGAAGCAGAGACTGGTGATTCAGGGCCTGCTGTTCAACCATGCAGGTATTTCACTAAAGAAGTAGCCCAGCTTGAATTGAATTTGGCAAATGATGTAAAGGGGAACAAGAATAAATTATACAAATAAAGCAGTAGCAAAAGAAAGACTAGGGAAAGGTGCTGAGTAGGGCAGGGAAACTGGTGATAAATGACATGGGAAAACCTGAGGTACTCAGTACTTCCTTTGCCTCAGTATTCATACAAAAAGAATGGCCTTCAGGAATTCCTGGCCCCTGAGACCAGATAGAAAGTCTGGAGCAAGAAAGACATACTCTTTGGTGGAGGAGGATTGTGTTACTGAGCACTTAAACTGAACACACATAAGTTTGTGGCCCCTGATGGGATGCACACCCACAAGTGGTGGGGCAAGCTGGCCAGTGCCTCTGCAAAGGCTCTCTCACTTATCTTTGAAAGCTCACAACAATCAGTAGGTCTTCTTGAAGACCAGAAGAAAGCAAATGTCACTCCTATTTTCAAGAAAGACAAAAAGGAAGACCTGGTTAACTACAGGCAGGCTATCCCTATCTCAATCCCTGGGAAGGTGATGGAAACTGCTTGCAAACACAGGAAGATAAAGACAGTCATCAGGATTAGTAGCATTGATTTACAAAGGGGAAGCTATTTAGATAGCTTTAGATAATGAAGCACTCTACAAAGTGGATTTTGGCCATTTCATCTCTGACAAGTCTATTTAGTGATAATTGAAACTTGCAAAGTTATTTTGTAGAACACTATTCTGGCCAGTGCATGTGTTCTCTTGGCATAGACACCATCGTGTTTGGTCTGCAATTATTCCTACTAGGAGACTTACTGTGTTAGAAAGCTACAGTACAAAACCTAGATAGTGTCTGTAAATTAAGCATTTAATTATGTAAGATGCAATCACTGCCATATTTCTTTACTCTTCATCTGGGATGAGGTGCCTGGGAGAATTCTACTGTCTGATCAGAAGAATATCAATGTACTGCTACTGTTTCATACATGGTAGTTTTTTGCAATAGGGGCTTGATTTCAGGTCCTCAACATACAATTGCCAGTGCAGTTTTCTCTCTGATTAACTGCAGTTGCCCATGCAGGAGACTGTCATGGGATGCTGCTAAGATGAGCAATCTTTTCCTCTATCCTTCTCCCCACTTCACCTTAAAATCTGTTTCTCAGCTCTCTCCTCCTTATCACTTTGTTGTGTTCTGCCAGTCTTTAAGTAATTTCTCCTTCTCATCTACCTCAGAGTGGCCAGACACAAAATTAAACAGGCTTTCCTGTTGGGAATAAGGGGACCCTTTCCATTGCCACCACTCAGAGGCAGGTGTCTCTCCTAGTCTGACTCTTCCCGGAACCCTGCATTCACAGGCACTTTTCCAAAGCACTTAGCAATGTGTGCTTACCACCAGCTCACTGCATGTAGCCAGCTGTCAGAAGGAGGGAGGTTGAACAAACTCATTTCCTTCGTGCCTGGTGAGCTGCAGCCTGGGCCCACCCGTCACAGGGGAGACCCTCACAGCACCAGATCATCTCATTAAGAAGTCTCTCTGCCATGGCTGTTGACAGCAGCTGCTCTCTTTTGTTTTCCAGTCTTTTTTCCAGCCAGTGTTTTCATCTCAGCTGAGCTTCGAAACTGAAATCCTGTGGCTGTGCACTTCCTGCCACAACCTAAGCCAAAGTGGAGGCAAATCCCTGCCGTGCAGCTGCCCCGGTCGCTGCAGGCTGATGGCCTTAGCTGCTTTGGTGGAGGGCAGCACCTGCTCAGGGGCCCCCCAGTCACTTCTGCACTCTGGAGCTAGGTGTCTAAGGTGAAGCAGAAAGGGTGGTTCCTAACAGGACCCACTCGGACGCTGTGCACCTCTCTGCACCCCTCGGGTGATGGTACGCACTGACTGCCCACCAGGGCGACCTCCAGGCTGAAACCTTCGTTCCATGATACATAGCTGCTCTCACTTGCAACCTTTTCTCAATTGCTCTGACTAGAGTTCAATAGGGCCACCGTCCTTGGATTTATCAATGTTTTTCGTATTTACTTGGAAAGCAGACAGGATTACAGCCTTTTAACCAATTTTAGCATGTGGCAGTCTGGAGAGGGTTTTCTGCAAAAGCACCCCATCCTCTTGCATATAGAAGAGCCATCGCTGAAGACCGTCCAAGAGAGTCACCTCCTCCTTTCCGCACAATGCAGTCCCTCCCCATCTGGGGTCCCTTTCACTCTCCTTTGAGTCTCCACAAGAGCAGAGTGTTGCAAGCAAACATGCTGCTGCTGGCAGCGCTTGTGGCCACAGCCACTTGGTCTTGTAAGTACTTCCTTCTTATTCTACCTTTCCTCACAGGCACTCGTGGCTATGCTAACAGGCATCTTTCACTGAATTCCAGCTAATGACATCATTTCTCCTTTTTCCTAGGTGGATTTGCACAGGAAATTCCCATACAGAGTCCTATATCCATCACCAAGTTCCAAAAAAGTGCACGAATGACATGTGAAATTCAAACATTAGGGGCAAATTTTGATGGTGCTGTCATACACTGGTATCTGCAGAAGGAGGGTGAAGCTCCAAAGAGGCTCCTGTTCCTTGCAGGAGGAAAACCTACTGTTGAAACTGGCTTTCAAGCAAGAAGATACACAGTTGAAAGAATTTCTGGCCGGAGACGGTGTATTCTTACAATAAAAGATGTAATTCCAGATGATGCTGCTACTTACTACTGTGCCTACTGGGACCCTCACTATGATAGAAACTCAAAGATCATCAAGGCAAAAAACCACCTGCAACGTCTGAACCACAAGGCTGTAACTGTGCCATTCCACCAGTCTTCTCACTCCATCTGATGTGAGCTGCTGAAAGGCCAAACCTTTTTCTGCTTCCCAAAAAGAGCAGCTAACCCTGCACAACTGTTTTTTTCAAACTCTGGGTCATCATTAGGACTCCTGTTTTCAACACTTATCCACTATTTTAAGGACAAAGGAAATCTTCACTGCCTTAGGACTTAGCACATAAATGCTTGACACTCCCCTGCTCCTTTGGTGCTGTTTGCATGCCATGGCAGAATTCTGATGACTTTTAGAGGATCTTCCAGTCCAGCCACTGTTCTCCCTTAGGAAAGAGAAGGCAACAAAAACAAGACAACATACTGAAGGAAGTACTACCTTGGTGGATGGAAATTATATACTTGCCACTGCCTAGCACAGCTGAGAAAAAGTTTCCCCTTATAGCCTTCCCTATTGTACATGTAAGCAACTGTTAGCCCCTGGAAAAACTGTAAGCCCTGTTTACCTAATTTGAATACCACAAAATCCCACACAGACCAATTTAAATTAGAGATTTACAGTCTCTTATCTGCCACAGCTGATGATGTACTGCTTATAATCATTGCTTTCTTTCATTTCATGTTAAGACAAATAGAATAAACATAGTTTTATTGGAAGAAGGATATTTGCTGAAACTGTCCAGTTTGATGGACTTACTTCAAATTTGCATGAAGTTAGTATATGGCCCTGAGCACAGCAAACATTTCACAAAAAAGCATAAGAGGAATAGTTTTTGCTTGTGACTATAGCCAAGTATGTGCCTACTCTTCAGCTTTTCTTTTCCTGATGAGGGGTATAATTGGATACCTGAAGTGCTGGGGCATCACACAGTGTAAGCAAGGGGACTTCAGAAAGATCAGGCTAGGTATGAATAAATACTACACACCAGTAGCCTCATGTCTTGAAAGTCTTAAATGCAAAGTAAGTTTAAGGAGGCAAGTGCTCAGTGACTTCACAGAACCAAAGAATCATATACTAATAGAATTGTTTGGGTAGAAAGGGACCTTAAAGATTGTCCAATTCCCACCCCCTCACCATAGGCAACTTGATCAGGTTGCTCAGGATGGTATCTGTAGGAGCAGGTGGACAGACAACACCAGCCACCTGGATAATAAAAGACGAAGAAGAAAATACTAAAGCGAAAATATTGTGGTCCTGAGTGAGCCAGAGTTAAGATTAGTGTGTGTGTGAAAAGAATCACAAGGTCAAGCTGGAAAGCCTCTTGTTCTATGAGGCTGGAAGCAGCTGGGTGTGGTATGTGGGAAGATAAGGAAACCTCTTGCTGGCTGGAGAGCTCGGACCCGGGGTCAGTAGAGAGTCTGTATATAGAAATGAAGTTACAAGAGAGTTCTTCCTGGACAAAGTCTGTCTCCCATGGATTCATTCACCTCAAATGGTGCAGAGTGAGGGACCTTTTTTCTACAGATATCCAGCCTGAACTTAAACACTTCCAGGGAAGAGGTATCCACAGCTTCTCTGGGCTGTCTATTCCAGTGCCTCACCACTTGCTCGGTAAAGAATTTCTTCCTGACATCTAAAGCTCCTCTTAAGTTCAAAACAGTTCCCCCTTGTCCTATTACTATCTGCCTTTGTAAAAAGCCACTTTTCCTCTTTTTCATAAGCCCCCTTCAAGTACTGGAAGGCTGCAATGAGGTCTCCTCTGAGCCTTCTCTAGGCTGAACAACCCCAGCTCCCTCAACTTGTTTTCATAGAAGAGGTGCTTGAGTCCTCTGAGCATGTTTGCAGCCTCTGGACCTACTGCAGCAGGTCCACATCTTTCTTGTGCTGAGGACTCTAGACCTGGTCACAACGTTGCAGTTGAAGTCTCACAAGGGCAGAGGGGGAGAATCACTTCCCTGGACTTGCTCGCCACCCCTCTTTAGATAGAGCACAGGGTGCAGTTTTCATAGCACAGGATGTGGTTGGCCTTTTGTTCCTGAAAATAGGCCAGCATGGTGTACTGTGGCTCTTCAAAGAATTTGGTCTGACAAAGAAAATTGAAATAGAGAGCTTTAGCCTGAAGGTTCTTAAAATTTTTAAGGAAAGGAAAAGGAGAGTTTGTTTAATTTGCAAGTCAGCAGCTGTCAGAGGAGGAAGATTTTCAATTTATTGACTGAGATCTGGAGGTGGGCATTTTTGTTCTCTTTTTTGGGAGCTGTATCATTCCCTTTCCCCTTCCCCTATCACTATTCATTGGTGTTGGATCTGAATCATCCAAAAGATTGGAGACAGAGTTAGCGAAGAAGTTAGGAGAAAAAAAAAAAAAGGCTTTCCATAGTTAAACCCAACTTTTCCTACTTGTATTTCATATGGAATGCATCCGTCCTAGTTACTGCCTCAAGGTGCATGCTGACCCCAATGCCTGAGAAATTAATCCATAGAGCTTTTTCTCTACCATCAAGCCTCTCCCTAATATTCTCCTTTTACTGTGAGACCCTGAAAGTCTTCTTTCGTGGTTCATTGAAGTATAACTCATTAAAGAATGCTGGGATGAAAAAGTGACATAATTTCAAATGCATATTAGATCTCCAGATGACCGTAGATCAGTTTTGTCCTGCTCATACTTACAAGCCCAGATCACACAGGGGGGTTGACAAACTATCTGCAATATGAAGTGTTTCACTTTGATTCCTCAAATGAGACCTCCCAGCTACTCACTGTCATCAACATAAATCCAATAGCGCCTGCAACTGCAGGTGATATGGTGGTGGTCTCCTTCACTGTGTTTCTAAGGACATGGCAGGAAAACTACCGGTTGGCACCATTCTCTGTCTACATCATTCCTGCCCTTGCTTTGTGTTGTGATTAGAATGTTCCTGTCCAGAAGACTTCAGACCACTACTTTTTTTTAGACCTACTTCAGCTGAAAGACCTTCACTCTCTAGTTCCTCCCTCTAGCCTCAAATAGTAATTTCTCAACATAGCTTTGCAGTCAGTATGCCACAAGAGATCCCAGAACTACTCTAACTCAGTTTATTTTAAATGCCAAACCAAGCATGCAGGCTGTTTGATTGGTAGAAGTGGTAACTCCTCTGATGTTATCTTGGACAGTTGTATAAGAAACATCTGCACAAAAGCGTCTTTCTCCCACCAGCTAGTATATGAAAAGCTGCCAGTAGGTTGCTGTAGCAGAGCCTGGAGTGATTCCAAGAGATGGGCAATAACCACATCCTGATGAGAGAAAACACAGCCTGCAGCATACAGACACCTTCTCAATGCGTTTGATGCTCTCTCTCCCTCCTTTCCCTCTGCTGAACAAAGAAAAATGAACTCCATGCTAGTTGGTGTCACTTAATTGCAGGTGAGAAGGGGTGTACCACTTTGGGAAAGAGCTGGATTTTCACCTGAAGGCATGTGGGTTTTTACATGTGTACCTATTTGTGTGTCTAAAATCAAAGAAGAACCTTCATCTAATTCTAAGGCATTAAGCGGAGGGTTTATCTTACAAATTTGCAACACTTCAGGAAAGAGATTTGCTCTGAAGGGCATTAGATATCAGCTGAACATCCAGATACAAGTCTGAAATTCCTGACAGCAGCCAAGGTCCAGGCCTTCATGCAGACTCCCAGGGATGATGAGGAAAAAAATGGGATTTACTTCATCAATGGTATATCAAGAGAGCGCGCTAGCTTATTGCAAAGTCAAAACCTGATGTGGAGCACCTGGATCAAATACTTTGGCACAGGAACAAAGCTTATTGTCTCTAGTAAGTACCAATATCACTGAACTGATTTTCACAGAATCATTCAGATTCTCAGATAATTAAGAATGAAAGACTGTAGAAAAATTTATTTCTCCCTGATAAATTGTGGGGTTTTTGTTAACTGTGCATTGTGCCCCAGTTGGGTGGGTTAATGATCAATAAATATATCAACCTCATAAATATAGATTACCTCTAGAACAAGTGCTGAATATTTATAAAGGATGGGGGAATGGAAAAAAAAGGAGTAAAAATTTCAATATTGCAATGGATTGATTTCTGTTGAAAATTTACTCCCAGAACAGCAAGTGAGAAATTCAAAAAGTTTTTGATTGATAGAAGTGGTCCAGTCTAAATTGATTGGGAAGAAAAATTTCCTGAATGTAATAAATTACTAGTTCCTGGCCCTATTGAAAGTAACTTTGTTGCTTGTGCATTTGTATTATTCTTAATTGTGGTGAAGCTATACAATCAATAGGATGAATGCTGGTTTCAGTATAAAGTATATAACAATGCCTACAGTATGTTGCTCAGAAAATACATGACATTATCAAGGTGACTATAATTAAGTATAATTGCAAACAGCTGAGGGGAGTTACAGAGAAATTTAAAATGTTATCTATCCATGACTTTGAGTAAAAATTTTCTGAACTTCTTACTCATTACAAAACTTGAAGTATTTCTAAAAATGGCTCGCTACTAAATGTTGAAAATTCAACTATTGCACTGGGTCAGGGAGACTTTTTCTGTAGCCTATGCAAGAAAAGTGCAGTGCAGGAGATATTGCTAAGCATTATCAGACTGGGGGATCCTGAAGTCAAAATATTTGGAAGTGGAACTGAGCTTATTGTTTCAAGTAAGTACAAAACATAAAACTTAACTACTTCTGAAATGCTTTTCAATACAGTTAGATATTGGCTGGCATGAAGTGCTCTGCTATTTTAATTCCCTCTAGTTTTAATCCTTCGGAATGCTTTGCAGAATTTCCCCCTTAAATAGCATTTTCATTTGCAGAACATAATGTAACTGTACTGTATTTCTGTATTGAAATGGGGGAAATACAACAGCTTTTGCAGCACAGATGTATACTAACCCCAGTATTATTTTCTTTGCAAAGATGAGTTTAAATATAGAAAAGAAAGCATTTGGAGAACAAAAAGATGTCTTTGTCTCTAAGTATGCACATTCAACCTTTGTGATATTCCTAATTCATTATGAAAGAAATGTCTCCAACCTTTGTGCTACTCATATTCTTTGAAAAGCAAAATGTTTTCCTTTAGGACTGTATCTGACTATACCAAATGAAAGAGTTATCCAAGGTATGCCCAAAACAGTTTTAGGATAGACATAGTTGACAGGCTGCTCCCTCTTCCTAGCTTTTGCAGAAACTGCTTATTATCAGTTATTACTACTATTAAGGAAGAATGCCAAATTAAAAATATTCTGGCATAATTATCAGAACTATTTTGCTTCAAGTAAACTTCAGGTGCTCTGATACTTGCCTGGGAGTTTGTTCAGCTAAGCATCTGAGATGAAAACAGTTTGCCTAATTTTGACCAACTAGTATATCTGGTTAGTGGGAGTTTTGATTCCAATCAATGCAGTGTCTTGCTTAGTGTTATGGACAACAAAAATATTGGCTGGTGGTCTCGTGCTACTCAGATCTCTGCATAATGTTCACCAGTTCTAAGTCTGATTTTATGGGGGTGTATAAGGAGCAAATTACTTCACCAATATCTGATCAAATAGATTTTCTGCTGATGATGCCTCTTTCCAGAAAGCAGAGATGGACCCAAGGTGCTAAATCTGCACCATCCATCTCCACTTTCAGAAGACTCAAATAGTTGAGATGAATTCTGTCCATTTAACAACATACCTGCCCTCAAAAAACTACACACCTTTTTTTTTTTTTTTTACTTTATTTTAGGTGAATGGTCCTTTTTTTACTTTCCTAGCATCTAAAAATTGATTATATAGCAAATCTGATTTTCTTTAAAGAATTCTATTTACCCATGTAAATACAACGGAGCTGCACTGATATTATAAAGACTTTAATCACTGTGATTGGTTATTACAACAAGGTGTTTGGCTCAGGTACAAAACTCGTTGTGTCAGGTAAGTTAAGTTGCATATTATATTCATATGATTCATAAAAGAAGTTATAGGAACTTGGAGTGGTCATATAGATGTATTATACCATTTCAGAGTTGGCACCGTCCTTGCATGGGATTCTCCTCCCCAGCTCACCATTCCTACATTGAGCCTTGTGCTATTTGCAATGCAGTCATTTAGGATCACAAACATATATGAAAAAGAGCTATTTTGAGCCAGTTTTGATCATAGTTCTCCAAGAATCTGGTGGGAAAAGGCCTGTAATAGTTTCCAGAGCATTTTTTTCTTTCCTCCAGAGTTGGGGCATCCACAGCTTCTCTGGGCAACCTGTTCCAGTGCCTCACCACTCTCACAGTAAAGAATGTTTTTCGACTATCTAATCTATACCTATTCTCTTTTAGTTTGGATCCATTCCCCCTTGTCCTGTCACTATATGCTGTAGTAAAAGTCTCTCTCCATCTTTCTTGAGGAATCCCTTCAGGCACTGGAAGGCTGCAATTAGGTCACCCTGAAGCCTTCTCTTTTCCAGCCTGAACAATCTCAGTTCTCTCAGCCTTTCCTCATAGGAGAGGTGCTCCATCCTTCTAATCATCCTGGTGGCCCTCCTTTGGACTCACTCCTGCAGGTCCATGTCCTTCCAGTGCTGAGGACCCCAGAGTTGGACACAGCACTCCAGGTGGGGTCTCACCAGAGTGGCTTAGAGGGACAGAATCACCTCCCTCAACCTGCTGGGCACACTGCTTTTGATGCAGCCCAGGACACAATTGGCTTTCTGGGCTGCAAGTGCACACTGCTGGCTCATGTCTAGTCCTTCATCCAGCAGCACCCTCAGGTCTTTCCCGGCACTGTTCATCCCCCAGCCTGTATTGATACCGGGGATTATCCTAACCCAGGTCCAACACCTTGCACTTGGTCTTATTAAACTTCATGAGTTTCCCATGGGCCCACCTCTCAAGCTTGTCCAGGTCCCTCTGGATGGCATTCTATCCTTCAGACAGCAGTTTCTGTAATGGAATATACCATTGTGGGAGGGTATTTGGTATTTGGTTCTGGCACAAAACTCATCGTCTCCAGTAAGTGTTTTATAAATCTTACGTTTTTAAAAGTTTTGTATGGGGAAAGCTTTGGAAAGAAGGCAGATGGATCTTTAAGGTATCTGGGAAGGCTAACCATAGGGACTACACTACATTATTATCTATTAAAATACCCAAAGTCTCTATCAAGCAGCCAAGAATGCTGTTTATTAGCTGAGTGTGCTGAGTGCCCTCAACTCCCCCTGGCTTGAAGGGGAGCTTTGAGTATTGGACAAAATTACGCCATTTTGTGGGATAGTCCAAGTAATAAGAATTAAACTTTCAGCTTAAGGACACAGTGACATTATTTATAAATCGTACTTATAGATACTTATAAGGAAACTGTAGAGGACTTTCATTAAGAAAACTTTTGACAGCTAATCTATACAAACATATATTTTGAACTTATATTTTTAATAACTCATTGATTATAAACCTAACACCGAAATTTTATTTGTACAATGTTTTGCAGTCCCATTGCATTGGGAGAGAAAAGACAGATTTAGCTTAAGAAATATCTGCTCATGCTTATATATTATTTGAAAAAGTAAGACCTATATACCTCTTAAAACCTGCCTTCAAAAATTGTTTAACAAGGTAAACAGCAACTTTTTGAATGTTTAACTAAACCAGAAACGACAGTGAAGTTTAAAGTTCATTACTTTAAAATTCTTCAGAAGGAATCAGATAATTTGCCCAGAAAAGCCAGTGTAAACTGCCTTGTTGGCTTCAATGACTTAACAGATCAGCCTGAAACTACAGCAAAGCCTACAGCAAATTCTACGTTTTCATCCTTTTTTTTCAGAAACACACCTGCAAAGATATTTTTCTCACATGCAAACATATATGTATGCAAAACTTAATTCGTTCAGTTCTCCACTGTCATCCATTTACCTGTGTATGTACAGGAGACACTCCCATGCACACACATAACTGCAGTTATTCAAGCAACATACGCAGTACATTTATTTCCTCAGTACAGTGATATGATTTATGTGTTTTATTTAAGCTAAGCATCTAGGGTCTTCTTATGGCAAATGAAAAGATATTGGCAATTCCAGAGGTGGAAATTATTCTATCTTAACAGAAGTGTCTAAGCAGCTAGAAGCATCTCTCTCACTTCTCTATTTAGACTTGACAATCCAAGAGAATAATGTCAAACTAGGCAATTAGATTTTAGCCTGATGGAATTAATCAGGACAACTTACTAAGCTTTGAGGCTTTGGAGAGTGCAATGTCATTGGGACAAGAGCTACTTCATGGTCTTCTGAACATATACAACTCTGGAACAAACAATAATTTTAGAAATTACTTTAATCTTCCATCCGTGGGAGAACTGATGCATAAAGAATATAAAAGTAACTCCTAAGTTAATGTTAGAGAACCATAATTTGTTAGCAATTTTACTTCTGGTACAACAGAACTCTGTCCACATCATCATTTCACTGACAAATCTCTGAAATAAAGGAAATTCCTAATGGAAGTGTTATCCTTTTGAAGGTAAAAAGGTCATCTTTTTTTAAACAACAAGTCTGAAATACTTCAAGTTGTTTTAGGGGAGATACAATGTAGAAGATCGCTCTAGAATAGCCAGATCATTTAAAGAAAGGTGGAAGCTTTTTGACAATAATACATTTTTATATTAATATGTTTTCTCCCAGTGCACCACTGTACCACTCAGTCAGACCACAATTTAAACCCTGTGCATCCACTTGCTCAAATTCAGTAGCAGAGATTTACATAGGAATCTAAAGAGAAAAACCAGTGTAGGGAGATGAACACCTAAAATGTATCTGCTGCCTTAAAAAAATAGTCTTAAGCAGTTCTTTCTATATAATAAAAGTCAGTTTTGAAAGCTGTATCCAGTCTTCACTTGCAGTTAAGCATAGGAAAAAAGTGATCACCTGTGAGCAGTTGCTGCAGAAGTTCACGTTGAACTAAAGCAGATTTTAAAATTTCCTGCTCTCTTAAATAATATCAAAATGTCATCCCTGTGTGGACAAAATCTGGATGATTTTGACTCCTCCTAATAACATAAGGCTTAATCCAGAGAGACAAATGAAAGAGATTACCTACAGCTAACTCGTGGAAACAGCTCATTTTTAATTTAAAATATATTTGTGTATGTTCATACTGAGTATACAGAGCACATCACCTACAACAACCCTGGTATGGCTTAGATATGCTGATTAGATGCAGAAATGTTATCTAGATATAGCATACTCTTCTGCTTTAGTTTAGTTTTGGTTTTTCTGTTTCAAATGTGTTAATTAAATAATTTAAACTGATCAAGTATTAAAAGAATGGCACTGCTAAACTTTGGTGGCCAGGGCGTTTTGTGATTGCTTTTTCCTGTCTTGATAAAGGTCTTCACCTGGCAAATACATGGAATGCCTTAAAATAAAAAGGCAACGTTTTGTTGCCCCCTCTCCCCCCCCCCCCCAAAAAAAAGTCACAAAAGTAATACTGGCTTTTAAAATTTAATTAGATATAGCAGATGTTTATTAATTAGCAGTGGGGACTTATACTGGGGACATAAAACTGCAAAGATTTGAAAGGCAGGTTATCTACCTTTTACATTTTGTAGACAAAATTTTCATATAATTGGTTTTGCACAAATGTTATAAAGCAATATTAAATTACTTTCACTGAATAAATGAACAAATATTTTTCAGGAAATATTACTGTTACTTAATAATTGTCAAGACTTGAGCAGATACTTACTTAACAGCAGTACTGCTTGGATGGTTGTGGGGATACAGGCTGTCATGTAGCTGCCTGGAGTCCTCTAACTCAGTTTCAAGAGAGATTAATAGCTATTAATATCTTCAACAGTATTTCAGTTTCTCAACATTTCTCAAAAGAGCATTCACATTTGTTATGGGCATTTTAATGCTTGTTAATAAAGCATTTATTTTGTTGGTCTTCAGAATTTGTATTTTGTGGCTGTGTATTTATTTGCTGTACACTATCAATCTTTCAAATCTTTGTTTTTTTAATTTTCTTCCTTCAATAACCAATCTAGACAAAGGAAGCTCTTCACCAGCAAACTCGGAAATCCTGCAGAAAAAGCATGAAAATCAGATTATGTATGTTTGTCTTGTTGAGAAATTCTACCCAGAAGTTATTCGGGTGACATGGACAGATGAAGAAAAGGAGGTAACAGACAACGTAGTAAAAGGTGACGCTTGGAGGCCCACAGGAGAGGATGAGTACTCAATTGCCAGCTGGTTAACTGTACCAGCAGAGAACAAAGACAAGAACTATTACTGCAAATATGAGCATGAAAGCGAAAAGAATTCACTGCCAACACAAGGTATATGCAACGTTAAAAATTTAATTCTATGTATCATTAGAGACATCCTTTTTCTTTGCAACAAAATTAGAGAAATAGTGCTTTCTACTTCTCCTCCAGAAGACATCTGTGCTCCTTGGCACAGCAATAGCTAAAATATGCAACCAGAAAAACTACTGAAGTTTTCCCAGGAAAAGCAACTCAGCCTGAGCTATGCTCCCCAAGTGAGCATCCCTTTGTAACAGAAAAATAACAGTTATTGAACTTCATCAGGTGTAAACGAGCATAGCTACAAAAGGTCTGCACTGAAGCGCATCAGTTACTTTGCAGTCTACAGAAGTTACTGAAAATAGGAATACCTCTCACGGCTTGCAGGTGTAAGTCCCTCTGACACCCCCTGGCATTAGTCAGAGCTATAAAAAACTAACAAAACCGAGGTTGCTGAGTATGTAGAACAAAATTTAAATATATTCCTTACTCATAGTCCAGAAATAGTCAGATAAGAACCATATATAAAAATAAGATTTTTTGTGTAATCGTGGAAGGATTCATTATGCAAAGCAAAATATGAAAGACAATGCAACTTTAACTTATATTCAACGCAAGTTGTTTATATCATACTAATATCTTTAAGAAAAGTGATCTGGTTTAAGTTAATATTTTCTCCATACCTACCTCTGCTTAACTTACTATAAATTCACGTAACTCCAATGAGTGAGAGCATAGCCATAAATAAACATTA
>JAWWLV010000088.1:50120689-50132293 GCA_035041135.1 Platyrinchus mystaceus | reverse complement strand
AGCCCTCTCTTCTCAATACTGAACTGTATTAAAATAAAACTACTTTGATAATATGAACTTTCTATTTGAGTAACTAAAATGATCAATGAAATAGTGTAACTTAGCAATTTTGAAGAAAGTGCCACTTGAGCTTATGAAAATGTAATTTTACTGACTTTAGTATTTCCACATAAGACAAAAGAGCTTTAAGTACATGCACTAATAGTAGAGTCAGCAGCAAGTTAGATTTCAGCTAACCAGTTACTGAAATGAGGTTTCTTTAACAACCAAGATCAAAGTCATATGGATAAGGACACTAGTGAGAGGAGTTGCTAATTCCTGGTAGCCAATGAGGTAAGAAGTTGAGTATTTTATTTTGCTTTAGTGTCTACATATTTGATTAAACACTTTTGGTGCTTAATACGTGTTTATTTCTAATATATTATTAGTCTGCAATAGGATACACAAAAGTCTATTTTTGAAATGAATAGCTTATTTTACCTGGGACAATAATTCCTCCTTTTCTCCAGCCAGTTTTCGTAGCCTGATATCTAAAAACAAAAGAACCCGATTAAAAATCAGAAAAAACTGACAATAAGAACATGTTTTTCATAACTTTTTGTTCTATATCCAATAAAATGCTCTTCAAAGCTAATAGCACTGGGACCATAAAACTTTGATACCTCATTAATAACACACTAACCTTCAGTTAGTAAAAACGGAAAAATATTTCATTCACGCTGTTTATTAGTATAACAATTCTAAAAGCAAGACCTCCAGGTTTAGTAAATCTTCGAAGTAAGTTAAAAACTGAGGATATTTTTTAATACTAAAACTAATACTAAAATATATTGTCCCAGCATCTAGAACAGCCATTTCCAACAAAAGTTTCTTCTGATTTTATACTCTTTTTCCTGTCGCATTCAGACATTGCTGTCTCTTCAGAGAAGCCACTAAGCTTCCCCATATGTTTAGAAAGTTTGTAAAAAGCGTTCTCAAACCATGAAAAAATTACTTGGGAAAGGACCCCCGGGAATGCAGCAATATCTCTAATTAGTGAATAGATCAGTTACGGCTACAAAACAGTCTGTCAAGCAACACCATGCTAAGATTAGAGCAGCTCCCTTAGAAATTGTAACTTTGACAAAAACAAAGCATAATGACTGTATTTCCTTATGAGGAGCCAGAGCAGAAATATGTATCAAGTCTAACTTCTATAAATACAAAAATACATAACTATTATTTATTATGCACAAATATATTGCAAGTATGTAGAGATGTTCCTTCACATGTTAATAGAGTTTTACAGTGGATTGACTATGCATACGACTTGTTCAACCTAAGGATAAAAGCAGGTTAAAGTAATTACCCCCCCAATATGTACCTTTCTGTTGTCCCTGTCATTTTTTGAATGTTTTTAAAACTTCCTTTTCTAATGAATGTGATGGAAGACTGCACTTGCTGTTCTTTCATTGATTATACATAGTTCTGAAGAATTATTTTCACGAAACACAACGGAAAACATACTAATACAAAAGACTACGCTTTTAGGCAAGATGTTTTTTAACAGTAATAAAACAGAAACTGGACCAAGAGAACTAATCCTTTTCAAACATACAAACACATATTCTTTTTTTCTCAAAATATAACATCTGTCTTTTTACTCGGCATAAGCAAAACACTAAAAAAAAAAAATCAATCTTGAAAGTTGTGTAAGTATGTATTACAGAAGCATCACAGGTATCTTTCTGCAGCTGTAAATCCTGTGCACTGTGAACAGGAGGGAAACAAAGACCTCTAACACTCCATAAAGTATGTTAGGATATTTTTACCTAGTGGTCCTTCTCCTGCAGATTCCAAGACTTGAGCAGCTTCTTGTGATACAACTGTTATTGCACCAACCACCGATTCATGGTTTATGTCACCATTTGGTGTGCCATCTGGAATTATAACTAATCCATGTTTCTAAAAAAAACAAAAGAAAGAAAAAAAACTACTCATACAAGAAAAACTATAAAATATAAATCAACAGAAGAGTTTTTTAAGAGCTTTTGAAGTTAATTGAAGCAGTTACAATGAAATGGACCATTTATTCTACCCTAAGGTCAGGTTTTCAGACTCGACAAGAATAGTAACCATTCTTCCTCTTTTTCACTGACCTTGATTTCACGCCCTATTCTTGGATTTCTGTTACTGTAAAGTAACTACTACCAACATACCTCTCCTCTCTTCATTGTTTCCTTCAGGTCAGCCAACTCCTCTCTGAGCTCATCTCGCTCATTCTTAATGCAGTCAAAGTAATCTTTCTGTCTTTCTAGGGCCTGGGCTCAGGCAGATAGCAAGAAAAAGAATGGCACAGAGAAAAAGCATATGACAGATAGCAGAGAGATTTTCTACAAGTAAATACAAAGAGCTCAATAAAAGTAAAGAAATTAAAAGGGCTTTTAAAATATATATTAACATATATCTCTGAAAACTGCTTTCTACAAGTTGCATATTTAGCTTCATGCTGCATTTGTCTTTTTTTTCAGGCAAGTCTTAGTAGATTCTGTAATAGATTTTTATCTAGTGAAATCTACTTTTGGTAAATTTTTATAAACTAAGCTGAATACCAAAAAAGTAAGTAATTCTTCTTGATACAGGCACTCTGTGGCCAGAAATAAAAATTTCTGACACTAAAGTGGAAAAGATCCTAAAACATTACATCTATTGAACTAATTTCTTTCCCTTTTACAGGGTTCAGAAGTAGACACTGTACATCATAAAAGACCTGAGATGTATCCATGTACAAATACTAGTCTATTTACTAGTTGCTTAAGGGTTAAAACCACTATTTACTAAAACCAAAGCACTTGCTCTTAGAGAAAAAATGGCAGTAAACTCTAGTATTGCTATTTTAGCACAAAAAAGTATGGCAGCTAAAAGTGCAGTATGGATGTAGGTAGGTTTGCCTACCTATGCTGCAGCTGTGTTACCTGGCAGTTAATCAGACACTTTCACTTGACTGGGCAGCATTGCAGTATTCTATTCACATTTAATACTACCTGCATTACAAATAATCCTCACCATACAGCAACTGCAAAAGCATACACACAGTTTGCCAAGAAAATTATCCCACTAAACCTTATGTTATGCATGAATGTTTAGGAATGGACTGATACCAAGAAAGAAATGAAGGTGTATACTTTTGTACTGTAATACATAACTGCAGTATGCTGAATTCTGATAATCACCTAAAATCTGTATGCTAGAGCAATGTTTCAAAGCATTACTCTATTTCAACAAAGTTTAAAAAAAGTGCTGATGCACTTGTTTATTATCATGTAAATGTAACATTTAAAATACAGGTAATTTAACATGTGTGAAAACATTAGCTGTCACATCTTAGTTTAAGAATTCGTAAGGTGTTCTATTATTTCCTAACACACACTAGATCTCTAACTACATCATAAATAGTGTGAAGAACCTTAATCATGACATCATTTTGTGTTCCACTTAAAAGATACATACATCTTTGTCATTTTCAAAAAATAGTGGCATAGAGAGAGGGGAAAGTAAGCTCACCCGCTTGAGAGAATGAACACAGAGGCCTAGAATCACACTACAGACACAGATCCTGTGTCCTTGACAGCATCCTGTGATGATGCTGATCTTCCCAAAAAATGTTTCAAACCTCACCCCCTAATGCACAAGTGTTGAAAATTAGAAAATTCTGATGGGGAAGGAAGTGAAACTGACATCACTGCACGTCTCTACCTATGGAGAGCTTAATAATCTTTATTCAATGTTGGAAAAAAAAATTAGTAAAAATCCTAGTGTTTGTATGCTTGGGGTTAATGTAATATGACACGGATTTTGTAAGAAGTCTACTTCTGCAATTCCTCTATTGGGTACGGGACAAAAATCAGAACAACTAAGCTCTATGGGCATGTTTTAACATACCAGTATGAGTAAAATCATATGGCAGAAAGCAGATTTGTCTGGGGTCTTATTTTCTGAATATTCAAAAAACCTCCATGAAATCTATACCAAACTCAGAGTTGCCATTACTAATTTCAAATTGGCAACACTTGCACAATTTGGAGCCACTGAACAGTAAAATAGCTGTACATTTCAGGAGAATAATCTGAAGCTATAGTCCAGTGTTCTCATATTGATCTAATTTAAGATCAAATACAACTGCAAATTTCAATCACTGTAGAACAGGACAACATAAGAAGGCAGGTGTAAAAAAACCTCATTGCTGTCTTTGTTCTGTTTGCCTCCCTTTCTTTCTCTGAGACAGCAAAAGTTTTGCATACATTGTAAAACTACATTACAATTCTAATTATAAACTACATTGTGAAGCTCATTCATTCAGAGATCTCTGAAGCTGGAATAGAGTAAAAATTAGCAAATCTGCTCAATAGTAGGAGCAGTCTTTCTCCATAGTAGGGAGAAAGACTCAAAAACTGAGCTACGAAAAGTATGTCAATGTTTATAGATGTGGGAAAAAGAAGAGCAACATTTTTACATTTTCGTAACTTAGAGATTTCAATCCTGAGATAGTTAAAAAAGAAAAAAAAAGTAGCTGGTAGCTATATTTTGAAAAGTACATATGCTCTCTCCTAACTCTGGCAATGTATTTGAAAGAGCACAAAAACATTGTATAAATTTAGACAGTTCGGTATACAAATGTGAAAAGTAAGTATGGAAAGAATATGGTAAATGTAAGATAAAAAAGATTTCAGAAGAATGTCCAGAAAAAACTTAAGAATGTTGAAATTTTTTAATGATGGAAGAGAATATCGCAACATGGATTGAAAGACTGAAATATGAAATAAATATAAGACAGTATAGCAGGGCGCTTGTGAACTGGGCACCATCAGTTAAAAGGTAGCTTTTCAAAAGGACTTGAACTCCAGAAAATAAAACAATTTTCAAAGAAATCTGCATATATTAAAATCTGGTGTAAAATTCAGTTAGAGAGAAATGACCCTCGAGTTGCTAAGATGCAGATAATTTCTTTCTAGAGGCTTTCAATTAACTCCCCATCGCCTCCAGGCAATCTACTTGTGGCCCAAACAGCCATACAGTGATCACTGAGGATCACGGTGACTCTGACAGTTCTGTGACTTCTGTGCTGCCCAGAATTAAAGCTGACAAACCCTGCCTGACCTACATTAGCTGCATAGTGAGTATCAGCACAGTTCTTCCTGTACGACCTTCCTTCCTATACAGAAACCCTTATAGATGCTCCTCCAAAGCTCCTGCACAACCATTGCTTAGATTCCAACTCTCAATTCCAATAGTTGGTACTTCTGGCATTTTGTGTGTGTGGTATCAAAAAACCAGATTGGTTCAGTGTTGCACAGTCCTGGAAGAATCAGAAGTGCAATGTAGGAATGCGTAAGTTGGCTGCAGTAGTGAATCCAGGATCATATTTTTTAGCACTAGGCATGCCATTAAATATTTTGTAAAAAATTATAAAATCGCATGTGCAAGTTTATCTTATAGATTTAACTACCATTATTCATTATTATGCAAGTAAAGATGAAGTGTAGCTAATTTTCTAAAGACAAGAAAGACTGCAAAACATTTTATACATTTAAAGAGGGAGTGGCCTTCATTTCTTTGGAGTGGACAGCATTCCTTGGGGTGCAGGGGGCATCCATCTACTTCTAAATTAAAAAAAATACCTTTCCTCCCATATTTGATTCATACCCCTATTTTTTTATCTTTCCAATTAATTGTCTCCTGGAGATCAAACACCTCTTTGGTTATGGAGTCTATATTCTCCTGCATACGTTGGTTCTCCTGTAGTAAATAGGATGAGGGAAGAATAAAAGAGGAAAGAGAAGTAAGGAAACAGGAAAAAACAAACATTCAAATAGATAAAGGAAATTTAGTAATAAAAGTCAACCGAAGAGTTTATGGGCATGAAGTTACAGAAACAGCATGCAGCTTAATGTAATATATTTTTTATGAATTCATGCAAAAGAATGGTAATTAATTTTATTCAATCAATGTTGATGGGAGAACTTAATGCAGCTAGAGCTTCTTTTCTTTAGCAATTGTTCCCACTGCAGTCTGGGGATAACATCCTTTCTAGAGAAATATAATTACCCTGGTTGTAATTTCTAGAAACCTTCAAGTCCCCTTCGGAAGTGAATACTAATGTTAACAAGTGGTTTTAGTAATGTTTTACAAAATAAAAAATCTGCTTGAAAGTATACAGAGTTTGAATCAAGTATCCAGGAAGCGAAAGACAGCTGCTTATACTGCTTTCTGATACTATATGAACACGTATTGAGCATGGTCCTAATTTTTTAGCTGACTATCACTGCATTATGCTGCTTGCCCTGCAGACATAACTAAAATTCTTAGGTATGATGATAAGCAAAAATAAGAATTTCTAAGGCTAGAGACCATTTTTTTCCCCTCTTAATGAGTGAACTTGATTTTACATCTAGGAATGGAAGGCAATGTCTTTCTGCAAAAAGCTACATGGCTTCAGCTAGATTTCCTGTTACTGTTGATAGATGGAGAAATTTCTCAAATAAGTGGTAAATATGAATCAAATCTTTGAAGGGACTGGATGCATTTTGTGAATATTCAACACATGCTACATTCTACCAAGGCAAACACTCCAGGTAAATCTACTGCATATTCTTGATTGGTATACTTAAAACACATCAAAACATAACATAAACCCAAACAAGAACATATAAAGTTGTTTTTTAATTGTCAGTGAAGTCAAAGATAATCTAGATTAGGTAAGAGAGCTACAACCCAAATTTTCTAGGGTTTTTTTGCTTGTCAGCATTTATGTGACTGAAAATGCTGATATCTTAGGTTAATCTTATTCCTTTTCTTCTGCTAGTAAATCGTATCAACTCCAGTTGATGCATATTACTTTCAAAGTAGAACTGGGACTTTTCAGAAGTCTTTTGGAATTACTGTACTACCTAGAGAGCACAAGAACATAGTGAGGAAATAAAGGATCAGTGAAATATTACATAGCTTTTGAAAATCAGATAGTGGAAACTTTGGCCCATACACTTAAAAATCATCAATTTTTATTCAAACCGAAGGGCAGTGGGAAAATGATGTACTAATTGAACTACAAATTTCGATGTTTTAACAAAAATCATGAGGAAATGGACACCCACAAACTGTTAACTACATAAATATATATATATATATATATATATATATACACTTCTGTGGACCATTTTAAAAGGAAGACAAGAAGGGCAAAAGGGAAAAAGAACAGGGTGAGAGGGGAAAAGAACACACCGCACACCCAACAACATGGTTATGACCCGATAACATGCTGACCAGTGTTGCTATATTTATGCTTGCCAAGTAAGCAAACAAGCAGTCACTACTGCAAACTTCAGTGGCTGATGTTCACAAAAATCTGAAATAACTGAAATGGAAACTTCTGGGAAAGGCAAAGAATAAGATTTGGTATTATCCACGCATCAGAACTTCTAGATATGGAAAAGATTTTGGCCTTACAAACATTAATTCTGCCCTCACAACAAAGAAAAGATATTAGGAACATTCATGAGAGAACCACAGTTCTCACAAGACTTAAGGATGTTACAATATGTAACATATTTGAAAGCCTTGCAGAGACATTTTCAACTTTATAAATTTAGGGTGATTAGTAGCTTAAATTCTACCCACTGAAACAAGCTAAATTCTTTCTTAAAAATGCAAGATAATATTCAATCCTGTTTTGTATATGACGGCTGTTACCATTCAAAGCTTTCACCATATTTATTTGCACAAATTCTATCATACACTGTGTCATATGAACATACCTCTATCAATTCATCTCTCTGTCGAAGGCCCTCTTTTAGTTCATCCAGCTTATGCTGCAGAATATTGCAGGTGTGTTTCTGTCTTTCCAATTCCTATATTAAATAAATCAGTTATTTATACTTCTTTTGAGTTATGCAAGAAATATGCAACAATTTGAGAAATTCTACATACTAAGGTGTTAAAAAAATCACTAAATCAGTGTTTTAGGTAAGTTCTCCAGATATGACAAGGAAGATTTTATTTCATTAAATGTAGAGAAAAAAGATGCCATAAAGGCTTAAGTGAAATATGAACAAGAAAAGCTAATCGGAAAGTTTTCAACTGTTCTTACTAAGTAGCCCAGAATTCTATAATTTATAATTAGAAAAAAAAATACCTTTGACTTCTCTTCATTCTCCCTATAGAACTCTGCTATCTGTTCTTCTTTCTCCTCAATAACGTCCTTTAAAGTATCCACTTGGTAAACCAAGTTGTTTTTCTCGTTGTCTAGTTGAGCATTGGAAACCATAGCTTTCTTGTACTTCTCTTCAACTTCAGCTAGCGAATCCTATAGATAGCAGAAAGGTTTATATTAGTCTAACCTTATGATGCAGATATAATGTTAAAATATTCCCTTTAGAGATATCAAGTCACAGTTCAATTTCCATTATTCAAGTTAGGTTATACACAGCAAAGAAAAGTTATCATTACAAAAGCATGAAAAACATAAAAAATAATAGTCACTGGCATTTTCTACTCTGCCACCACTCACAGGGATACCGTAGTAGTATCACAGCTTTATAATATTTTCAAGGCATGAAAAACACTTCAGAATGAGGCAAAAAATCTGACAGAGAGAACTCAGACCATTAAATCACTATAAGAAATCACAAAAATATTTCCAAGAGCAGTTTTAACTTAATGTTCATTATTTAAGTAGTGCTCTATTACCTTAGGTTCAAAGTTTTAAGATAGTCACATTATTTCAGTAATAAGGATTCTCTGTTTAAGTAGATATTTTGTCTTTATATGTCTTAGTAAGATCAAAAAATAAAAGGTATGTAAAGATTCATATGCTTGATTCTCTACCTGAAGGTGCACGTCTTGCTGTATACCCTCTTACACAGTTCTCTCCCATTTAATATTTTATCCTATTTTTAATTATCCTACTGGTTTTTTTTTTTCAGTACTGTAACAAATGTCAACCATTTAACTACTTAGAACAAATATCACTCCAGGCACTTTTAAACATGCAATTATTTCAATAAGCATTATATGGAGATTGAGATTAGGTGATCTGTAAGGTCTATTCCAGTCCTTTCACGGTCTATGATTGTATGATTTTAAAAATATAAAAATTGATTTTCACAGAGCCCTAATTTTATAATTGAAAAAGAATCATTAAGCCAATCACTTCACAAAGTATATCTGTGACCTACAACAAATCTCCTAGTATTTCATGTAATCTGTTCCTTGAAGGCATAAGTAGCACAATCTCCAATTTTAATTATTTGTATTATGACAGTAGAAATACTAGAACAGGAAGGGCATGAAGCTTGGGTTTTCCAGAAAAGAGAACACTAGGACTAAGATATTAAGGGAGAAGTTTCCAATCTAAGTTTCTTAAGAAAACACTGAAGAGTGCTATCTCTTATACAGTAAAATTATGCAAACATTTTTGTTGCAGAATTATATTCGTGTTTTCTTTTAGAAATACCAAGTCATGGTTCTATATTCTGCTATAAGACAGGCAAAAAACCCCCCATCCCCAAACCCTTTTCCATGTTGTAAATCTCAATTTTGAGAAAGCTGTCCTTTAAATATGTATTTTAGCTTTTATAACTTTATCATAATCACAGGTATTTATACCTTTCTACTTTATTCACTGATTCCAGAATTTTCTGCTGGAGAAATACAGTTTTTCAGAAACTCCAGAAAAAACCCCACATATCTGGACAGACCACAGATCAGAAGAGACAAAACAGTTTAAGTTGTGAAAATTACAAGAAAGGTACCATTATCATCTGGGAAGCAGTAAAGAGCAAACAGCAAAGATGACTTATAAGGACAAGAGAAAAGAATGAGAAAAGAGATGACTCTCAAGAGAAACTCTCAAGATGACTTTCTCAAGAGAAATAAAAAAAAAGAAAATAACATACTAAGTGCATTTCAAGTAATTCTTGAGATTAAAACTAGGGAAAACATTTTTTGTGATGCTCTAAGTTATGTAAAGATTTGCAAAAAACACGCTAGAGAGAACAAACCTTCCGAAGACTTTCAAAGAATAATCCAGTTTAGAGAAAAAGAGAAAAATACTAAGATTATAATGGATGCTATAGTGATTTTACGGGGAGACATGAAATTTAACAAAAAAATACAACTAGGAAAAAAATTCCGATTTGATTGTTTCTGTGAGTGTGGTGATTGGGGTCACTTAGTAGTTTAGGTTGGCAAAGATCTCTGAACACCATCTGGTCCAATCTCCTAATTAAATAGAGCCAACAAAGATCATGCTGCTCACAGCTCATCTCCAGTTCATTTTAAGTATCTTCAGGGATCTAGACCACAGAACCTTGTTGGACGACCTGTACCAGTGTTTGCCTTCCCTGTGTAAAGTCTTTTTTCTGAGCTCTAATTGGAATTTCTGCTCTTAACAATGCAACTTTTGTCTGTTGCGTATTTCCCTTAGAAAGGTGTCTGCCCTGTATTCTCTACAGCCTCCTATCAGATACACTGAAAACGATACACTGGCATGTATCTGTACACTGCCAACCAACCCTCCAAAGGTCAAAGGCTGTTGTCTCAGCCTCTTACTGATGGCCACATGCTCCAGGACTCCAGCCTTAAAGAGAAGACTAGGTAGGGGCTTAAAACATTGGAGCAAAATGTCAGTAATCAATAAGTTAATTTGGGGGAGGAGGGGGTGTGAAATCTGCAGTTATGGAAGAGGAACAAATTGATTTGGAGACTAATAAGTGAAAACTGCTTCTGAGAGAGAAACTAAGCTATGTCTAAGAGTCTCTGATGGGTTAAAAAAAAAATGGAACATTGCAAAGACTTCTTTGAAACTGTTTCTTCTTTTCAAGTTAAGTATTACACATGTTCCCTGTGGTTCAAGAATTCCACATAATTTTCAGAAACCTTCCAGTTTGATGAAAAATAATATGGATTTTAAATAATTTCTGAAACACTTTAAGGAGGCAGTGGGACTTCTAAGGACGAAGCAGTGAGAACAGGCCAGAATGAAAATGGATAAGGCTCTGCACATAACCTAAAGTTATGAAGAAATACCACCCACAATTCTATCAGTAAAGTCAAAGGGCTATAAAAATTAGCCTGCTTGGCTAGAACAAGATCACTCAATGCAACAGACATCAAGAAAGTGCACTGTAAACAGCATAAAAGAAAAATTGTGAGGAAAGAAAAAGGATTCCTTACCAGTTGATGCAAAGAAATGCAGAAATGACCAACAAAACTGAATGAAACTGAGACATGAAAAGATTTGAAGACCTAACTAAATCAGAACTATCCACATTAGAGTTTATTTTGCTGACATCCAGCATATTTGTAGGCAAAGCTCACACTTTTAGCAGCATAAGGGATGGGCAACCAGAGAGATCGGAAGGTAGTGTGATTAAAAATCCCTGTTACTCAACCACTGAAAACAATCCCCTTAAAAATAGTGTAAATGGAGGTATGCTAGTACCTCTTCTAAAATACACAAGACAAAACTGCTAAAGCACAACTTGAGGAAAAGGCAATACCTTCCTAATTAAAAAGAAGGGTTCCTGAAAAAATCTCAATGAAATGCAAATCAATTTAGGAACGCATTAT
>JAWWLV010000088.1:50063459-50096769 GCA_035041135.1 Platyrinchus mystaceus | reverse complement strand
ATGTGGCACTGAGTGCCATGATCTAGTAATCACAGTGGGGTTGGATCAAGGGTTGGACTTGATGATCTCGGAGGTCTTTCCCAACCCAGTTAATTCTATGATTCTATGAATTATTAATCTGAGCAAGTAGATTCCTCTAAAAATCACACAACTCCAAAAAAGCCAAAAAACTTGGCAAGCTAACTGTAAGCACAGTTCTCAGGCTTCTGTCACCAAACTTTAAAGCAAGAGACAAATCATAGTACCATTTGAAGGGGGCCATGACACCAAGTAATTTTTTATTCTCAACAGAACTGTTAGAGCACAGGCCTCATGTTACCAATATAGCACTCAGACAAATCTTCATAACTAAGTAACTGAAATTCTAAATTAACAATCAAAAAGAAACAGCCATAATTCCAAAGGACATAGTTTTTTTCCTGGGTGCTGCTATTCACTCTGTTGCCTTACTGAAGAAAGCCCCTAAAAGTTGTGAAACAAATTACCCCCAACAAACCCTTCACAAATGAATTTTGTCAGCTACACTGAAATAAAGTTTTAAATATCTGCTAAGGAAAATACAGTGACTGTTAGGACTGTTAGTCAAGGGTCTAGTTAAGATGAATGCTAGAAGCAGGTCACTGCATGTACCAGGAGGAAGGTTCCTCCTTCTTCACAGAATTTGACAGGTAGGGTTCATACCTTCTGCAACAGGTATGAGACTCTGGAACCAGAAGGCCAGACAACTGATGAGGTGAGCAAAGGTCTTTCTTGGGTAGTGGGGCCTCCTAAAACAACACCACCTGTGCCCCGCATCAAGACCTCCTCTGTCAAGAAGAAAAGAAGGGTAGCTGTAATAGGAGACTCCCTTCTAAGAGTAATGGAGGGCCTGATATTCAGACTGGACACAACTCACAGGGAAGTCTGCTGTCTCTCAGGGGCTTGGGTAAGGAAAACTGGAAAACTCTCCAGTCTAATAAGGCCCTCTGATTACTGTCCACTATTGGTTGTTCAAACTGGCAGAAATGAAATAACAAAGAGAAGTCCAAGGGCAATCAAAAGAAATTTCAGGGCCCTGGGATGACTGGTAGAGGGATCAGGAGCACAGGTAATGACTTCTTCGATTCTTCTAGTACCAAGGAATAATATTGATAGGAATGGGCAGATCCATCAGGTCAATGCATGGCTCTGAGGTTGGTGTAAATGGAAAAATTTTGGGTTTGTTGATCATGGGATGACCTACTAAACACCTGGTCTACCGACAACTGACAGGATGCACCTGTCTCAGAAGGGGAAAAGGAGTTTGTAGTGCAGGAACTAGCAGGGCTCATTGACAGAGCTTTAAACTAGCTTGGAAGGAAGAAAGGGGCAAAACCAGGCTTGCCAGTGATGAGCCATGGGATGGTGTGCCAAAATTTGAGGAAACAAGCACCCGTGGGATCCCTCAATCTGCTTCACAAGGTATTGGCTACAATGTACCACACCTGAAATGTTTCTACGCCAATGCACGCTGCATGAGGAACAAAGAAGAGGAGCTGAAAGCTTTGGCCCAGTTCCAGAGATTTGACATCATTGGCGTAAATGAAACCTGGTGGGATGATACCTGTGACTGGAGCGCCCTGTTGGATGGTTACAGGCTCTTCAGAGTGATAGGCAGGGCAGACGAGGCAGAGGTGTGGCACTGTATGTGATAGAAGGGCTAGAATATATGGAGCTCACAGTTGGCAACGGCACAGTTGAGATCCCTGGGCAAGAATCAAGGGGCAAATAGTGCGGATGTCATTGTGGGAGTCTGCCATAGACCTCCCAGCCAGGATGATGATTCACTGGCATGAATTATTCTTTAAGGAACTAAGGGACACTTCCAAGTCAACTGCCTTTGTCCTTATGAGGGACTTCAACTTGCCAGAAATTGACTGGGAGCATCACACAGCTGGTACAATCCAGGCCAGAAGATTCCTAAAAAACCAGGATGACAATTTCATGGAAGTTCCCAAGGGAACTGACTTGTAAAGATGCTCTCCTTGATCTACTGCTTGTCCACAGAGCAGATCTTGTGAGCAAAGTGGAGACTGCTGGCCATCTTGGCCACGGCAACCACAAAGCGATCAAGTTTAAAATCTCCGTTGACAGGAGGAAAAGTGCCAGCAAAACCACAGCTCTGGACATGAGGATAGCAGACTTCAGGTTGCTCAAGGAATTAGTAAGGTTCCCTGGGAAAATGTTTTTGCAGGTGCTAGGGGCCATCAGAGCTGGTCACTTTTCAAACATCACCTCCTAAGGGCACAGGAGCAGGCAATTCCCAAATGTCGGAAGTCAGGCAGGTGAGGCAGAAGGCCAGCTTGGCTGATCATCTCTTCCCTTGGAAATAAGGCAAAAAAGGAAGGTGTATGCCCAGTGGAAGCAAGATCAAGTAACATGGAAAGAATTCAGAGATGCTGCTTGCTGCTGTAGGGAGAAAGTTCATGCAGCCAAAGCTCAACTGGAGTTGAAGCTGGCCAGAAATGTGGGGGACACAAAAGTTTTTTCAAATATATTAATGGCAATAGGCAGTATAGAAATATAATTGGCCCCTTACAGGATGAAGATGGTCACCTCACAAACAGGGAAAGAGACAAGACACAGGTGTTTAACACTTTTCTTTGCCTCTGTCTTCAACATGGATGACAGACCAAGGGGATCTCAGTGCCCTGAGTTGGAGGACCTTGACTGTAAGAATGATCATCTCCCAGGCAACTCTGAAATTGTGCGGGATCTGCTGCTCCAGCTGGATCCCTACAAATCTATGGGGCCTGATAGGATTCATCTCAGAATCCTAAAGGAGCTACCTGATGTCATCAAAAAAACTCTCTTTTGAGTGGTTTTGGGAATCCAGAGAGGTCCCAGCTGATTGGAAGCGGGTGAATGTTGTCCCAGTTTTCAAAAAGGAGGACCCTGGAAACTACAGGCCTGTCAGTCTTCCTTCAGTGCCTGGTAAAGTTATGGAGAAGATTATTCTGGAAGTATTGAAAAACACCTGAAAGACAACACAGCCATTGGTTACACCCTGCACGGCTTTATGAGAGGAAAGTCCTGCTTACCAAACCTGATTTCCTTCTATGACAAGGTAACCCATCTAGTTGATCAAGGGAAGCCAGTTGTTGTCATCTTTTTGGATTTCAGTAAAGCTTTCGATACTGTCTCTCACAGTAGCCTTCTGGACAAAATGTCCAGCCCACAGCTCAACAAACACACCATGTGATGGGTGAGCAATTGGCTCACAGGTTGAGCACAGACGGTGATAGGGAATGGGGTAACATCAGACTGGTGACGGGTCACTACTGGGGTTCCATAGGACTCCATGTTAGGCCCAGTTCTCTTCAACAGCTTCATAAATGACTTGGATGCAGGATTGGAAGGGATACTGAGCAAGTCTGCAGATGACACAAAACGGGGAGGAGTTGCTGGCTCCCTCAAAGGCAGGGAGGCCCTGCAGAGAGACCTTGGCAATCACCAACCATATTAAGTTCAACAAGGAGAAGTGCTGGATTCTGCACCAGGGATGAGGCAACCCTAGATGTTCATACAGACTGGGGAATGAGATTCTGGAAAGCAGTGCTGTGGAAAGGGACCTGGGGGTCCTGGTCAGTGGCCAGTTGAATATGAGTCAGCAGTGCCCTGGCAGCCAGGGGGCACATATTAATGAAATATATTATTATTAAGATATATCATCTAATTCAAGTACAGCTTATTAAAAAGTGTTATACACACCAGGTTTCTATTTTTCTGAAGTAAAAATACAACTGTGGATTGTCCAAATCTGACATTTTATTTTAGAAGCTTCTAAGGGGTACTTCCAACTGATAAAAAGAAATGGGACAGCTGAATTTTCTTGAACTCTTTAACTGCAAATAGATTTAGGTCCCCTGGGAAAATGTTACCATGAAGTATCCAAACCTGTTAGAATCATACCAGTACACACTGGTGGCTAAAATGGAAAGAAATCACTTGTTATAAACTCTGGAGGGCAAACAGGAGCCACAAGGTATAGATACAACAATTTAGCATAGTATTTATTCAGAGAAGTGATCAAGAAACGACATAGAGGACTACAGAGGACATTTTTGTAACAAAAGAAATTGGTTAGAAAAGCAAAGAAGAGGCCCTCGAGACTTTGTTAGGACAAGAAAAAAGGACTAATTTCTTAACGGATTAACTAAACCTGCAAATTTTCTTTTGTATACGAACATGCTCATACTGCTTATCTTTTACCTTCTAATTTAAGGACAAACATCTGTTTTTAAACCAAGTGCCACACTTGTATTTCTTTGATTATTATTTCTTTGATTATTAACTCTGCTCTAAATAAGAAAAAAACCCAATCTGTTCACCTGGAATTCTTAATTTCAAAATAGATACTAAAAAGCATTACATAAAAAAAAAAGGTGGACTTTCCCTGCGCCTGCTGAAACAGCATTTCATTCCAGAAGAATTTCATCATTTTGCCTGTTTTCAAGCAGCTAAGCAATACCTTAAAGCAGTATTTGCTTTAAGTTATTTGATTGCATTTCCTTAGTAAGCATAGAAGTAGTAAGACAATGTTCTCCTTCTAGGAGGTGACATGGTCAGTTTTCTGATTTTCAAACCTGTGGGATGATGGATAGAGATAAACCTAGAGGGGATTCAGAACTCTAAAGTAAAAGGCAGCTGCAACTCCCTAGATAGATGGAGGTCGACATGCTCCCCAGTACAACAATAAACATCTGTTCAGAGAAACAGAACAGAGCGTGGAACGAAGTGGAGACTACGTGGCCCCCCTCAACTCTAATCCCAGCAGAATGGGAGAACACTGTGGTACTGAGACCGTACAGTATCTGTCTCATAAGGGAGAATCAAGATGTTCTGCTGCTGATGCCAACAGCCATGTAGAACCCCCTCCGCAAGTGCCAAACCACGACCACCACCACCCTCCCACTAGGTACACCAATCAAAAATAAAAGGTATTTATGACTAGAGCCACTCAAACTCCACCCAAACAAAATAGTATAAAAGTAAGTTTGGGATAGGGGGAAAGTGGGAATAGACCTCTACCGCAACTACTGGGATCAGTCAATGGGTTGAGTCCATCTTCTCCGCCCCCCCCAAGGGACACCTTGGGTAAGAAATATGCTCTATGTGCATTAAATGCTGCTTTTAGGACTAGAGCTTTTGCTTGTGCTTACTCCATAGCATATTAATTAGATTGCTTCATATCAGAGCTTGTGCTTGCTTAGTGTATATATCAGTAGATGGCTTTAAAACACATTTTTGCAGTAGACACTATCACCAACAACCTTCAAACTTTATTAATCTGTCACAATTTGTATTAATAAAAAGTGTTATTCCATAAACTGTTAAAGTGAGTCGTTGCTTCTTCAGTTTTTTCATCTTTGTTTTTAAATACATACTCTACTACAATCTTTTGAAAACTATATATCTCAACTTTCAAGGATAACATGTAGGTCTTTAGTTAAATCAAAGATATGGCAGGAAAGAAAGCAGAAAGGGAAGAAGACCAGACTTTAATTTTAATGCCTTCACAAAGTTTGAGTATGGAGTCTCTCCTGTCTAATGTGGGTTTTTTTAGCCTCTTCAGAGCAGTGACCAAGTTCTTCACCCAGGTAAGCAGCATGGTAGTACATGGAACTGATATGATACAGGTTTCCCTCCATGCTCAGCAAGGAAAAGCATAACATCTCTCTCCACAGTATAGATAGGCATCTTTTTCCTTTCCCTTGCCTGCAAGAAGGAATTCACTACAAAGGAAGAGTTTTTTTAATTTTCATACTCTGGAGAAGATGATTTAATAATTAGCTCAGATTCAGCATAAAAGCTTCATAAGGATAAAATATAGGCTATAACAAAATGTTATTCACCTCGGAAAAAATTAGAATTATTCTGTCATCATGGACTACAATACGTACAACTCGTTTCTCTCTCTGCCAAATGCAGTGTTCACAGTCCTGCAGTTTCCAACACAGGAGGCCCGACTGAAGAGTGTTTTCCTTCTTCCACCAGATGGCGGCGGTGAGCGCGCCGACTGTCCCTGCCGCGGGGCTCCCTGTCTGCCACGGGGTGCATGCCAGGCACCAGGACACCCTGCCAGCTTGTGCCGAGCAGCAGAGTGAGCGCTTTACAAACGCTCACCGTATTTCTTAATATATTACTGCACACGGCAAGTTGAAGTTTACTTCATCATTTCTTATTAAGCAAACATGAAAGAGTCTGTGCCCATGTGCCAGGGAGGTTGGAACTAGAAGATCTGTAAGGTCCCTTCCAATCCAAACCATTTTATCATTCCGCTCTTCTGCTGTATTCTCACTTCCATGCTTTTTACCCTCATCTCCTTACTGTCTCATGGACATGAGGCAACACCATCAATTATGTGCCAAAAGTATTTCTTATGCCTCCTCAGAAATATCTTTTCCACTTATTTCTGATGTCCCTACTCCAGCTGCCTACAAAACAAAGAATATAAACAACAAAATCTTAAGGTTTAACATGACTTAAAGGTTTGAGATTCATTATTTCTGATGTCTCTTATTCTTTTGCCATTTATTTTACACATTCATATATAGATTAGAAAATCTCTAGAATATCTTATATAAATATATAAAATATCCTTAACCACTATTAAAAACAAAAGCAAAGTAAAGCTTGAATTAATACTAAAGATTGCTTATTAAAAGAAATTAAAAAATCATCTAGCATCTAAAAAGGCAATCTGCGTGAAGGATAAGCTGAAGCTACACGCAGAGAAAAAACTGTACTGAGCTTTGAATAGATTCAATGAGAAAAACACTATGTTGTTAACTCTCTTTATAAATTAATTATCTAGCCTTCAACATTTAAAAATATGAACTCATAGCTTTTTCTACCATGGCAATTCAGTAACATGACATCTTTACTAAAGTAAGAACAACTGCACTCTAAGTCTGAGCAACTACAGAGTGAATATTAAATCCAAATTAATCTTTCTCTCCCTTGAGAAAACACTTCTTAAGAGCTTCCTGGCTCCTGGTACCCACTGAAAATAGTCATGAGAACAGTTCCTGAAAAAAACCCCCAAAACACCAGAAGCAGAGACAAGGTTCTGTAAGGCAGAAATCAAGTGAATGGTGTTACAATTGTCATCCACAAGCTCTAGTTCTCTGTCATCTTGTTACTGAGCGCTGAAGAATGGAAGGGTTACTGATGGAAGCATGGGAGAAAAAAAAGGCTATGAATGGTAAATCCTGGTTGTGCCTTCAAACAGGTGCTTATCAGGTTGAGGATGGTAAGCTGACAAGAGTCAGACTCTTCTCACTATATTCACTGTAACTGAGCTTGAGCCACAGTCAGTGTAAGAACACAGAAGTGACTGAAACCACTGTTCTTGCAAATAAGGCTGGTCTTGGAGAAAGAGGTTTCAGGTAATCATAGGAGATGCCTGGTGATGACAGGTTACCGCTAAATATTTAAAATGAACACAGCTTGTCTGTAAATTACAAAAGACAAGTGAAGCAGTGATGTACAACTCAGCTGAAGATACTCTGTCCACAAAACACCTTAATGAGCAGAGAGTCCCCATAACAAATCCAAAAGGAAAACAGATCTTGAGATCATATCAGCTGTATCCAATGTAGATTGTGAACACAACCTAGGGAACACGAACCTCAGCTTTCATTTATCTAGTTATGTAGGAATCCTTTTTGTTTAACAAATGAGAACATAATGTTGCCAGGAGCCTGAAGTTACACGAGACAATTCTTATCTGTACTTTGGGAGGGTAGAATTTTCCACACGACGTAAGAAGCTGTCCTCTACACCAGGTGGCTTTATTCCTTGTCAATCCGAGAATGCTAACAGTTTCAGAATCCATTACAGCAGCTAGAGAGAGAATCAGAAGATGGTATAAAGAACTCTCTATATTTTCAGGAGATAAGCCCTTTTTTTCCTTAAAAGAGATAAGTTGCCTTCAAATTAATCTTGCTATAATTAGAATACACTTGCCATTACTCCACTTTAATCTAACTGTATGCATTTACACTCAGTGTTCCTTTTCTTTTCCTTGCAGGGAACATGTGGACCATATACCTACATCTGTTCCCACAGCTTTTGAAATAAACATGATAAAGTCTATTGTACCAAGGTAAGACTGCCAAACTGATCAACTGCAACTAATCTCACTTCAGACATAGAGTAATAGGGAGAGTGCATTGCTTCACGAAAAGGATGTGTAGATAGATCTCTGTCCCTGTATATGTACATCACCTTTACTCTTCCTCAGTTTCAGTGATCAGGGGAATTCAATGCCAGGAAGAATAACAGAATACAGTATAAAAAGTAGGTGCCAAAGAAAGAGGTTTAGTAATGCAAAAGTTCTTGGAATAATGCATCAATTCACTCTAGTTGATGTTTTAGCATATTTGTGTCTAACACAAAGACACTGCAAAAAAGCTTGTCTCAATGCAAACTCCCACAGCAAGGAAGAGTTGTGACAGAGCTCACTACATAACAGAAGTAAGCAGAAGTAGAAGGGAAGGGACAGCCAACACAAGAAAGAAGTTTTCTGATGAAGAGGAAAGACGGAAAAAATAAAAGAAATATCAAAGACGAAGAGGCCCTCAAACCCTATGATAGTGCTTGTCTTCCATTAAATATTTTTCATATAAAATGACACATCAGATTCAACCAGTGCAGAAAAGTTACTATATGGAAATTAATTTAGTGGATCAATACCAAAGAATTCTTTAAACAATATTTCCTAGAAAGCAATTTTTACTGGTACCAACACAAGATACCACATTGTTGGTTTTTTTTGACACAGATCACAGAAATTGCAATTTTGTCAAATTAAAAGTGTTTACGAAGAATAAAATTAGTACACTCTGAATCTGAACTTTTGAAGAAAAACCACTCTGAAATGTCAGACACTACATTAGAGTTCTTTGCTACTATTACAAATTCGGATAATTCCCAGTACCATTTTGTGACTGCTCTGAATCCCAGAGCATTTCTATGCAGTTGCGCCATGCAGATCATTCTGAGTGCTGCCTTTTGTTTCAGCATATTCTGTTTGCTATCTCTTGATACCTAGAACACTTTCCACAGAAAACATGTGGATTACAGGACTCAGTCCTACTGTAGTAAGTAACATCTACTAAAAAGGTAATTTCAGAAGAGGAAGTTGAGGAACAAAACACCCTTTGACAATAAAAAGGTAAGCGAGGTATGCTGCTGAGATAATGGCCTCAGAACAAAATATATCTACTCTGTATATTCATGCACTGAGAACTGACATACCATATGTCAGCACACGAACTGAAAACTTTCCCGAGCCCACGTGATAAGGCATATGTTTGGCACAGTAAAATCAGATGTTACTTAAAGACAGAACTTAGGATGTAACAGCAGAAAAGCCTGTTAATGAATTAAGAAATGCACCCTGTTCCTTTAGAGTATGTTTTCTTCTGAATAAGGTGGCTAACACTATGAATTACAGCTACCAATTCAGTGACAACAGACCCTGTTTGACAAGGCATGTGATGGCCAGCTTCTCCTATACTGACCCAGGGATTAGCAACCTGACAGTAGTATATGCTGTGTGAACACAATATTCATGATGATGCAGAACTTTTCACACTACTTCTAAACTGGATAATAATTTTGAATTAAGACTGTTGAAGTGAAACCTGGATAAGGCAATAAAAAAGAAAAAATGGTGCTATATGCAGCTTTGAAAATGCCTGTGTAAGGATATCAAACCATTTTATTCTGAAATATATTGAATTTTCTTCTACCTAACAAGCCATGAAAGGTGATGCTCAAAATACAGAAAAATACCAGAGAAAAAAAATTCTAATGAGAAAATCAGAAGGAACATTTAGACAACTTTAATTCAACTAGGTTTTAAGAATTATTACTAGGCATAAAACAGATAAAGATTATATGAAATACCTACCCCTTAAAAGACATGATCAGCATAAAAATTTTGGTTATCTTCAGCAGATTTAGATTAACCTTGAACTACTGAATAAGCTTAATGAGCTTTTCTGCAATTTCCTTTTCCAATTCATTTTTGACAGGAGAAAAGACAATATACCTTTAATTTCTGGAACAGACGTGCAACTCACATTATTTAGTGAGATAACGCTTATAGCTGCGAGTCACAGTATTCATTTAATTTAGGACTAAAGGGGAACCCCCCCCCTTGATTTTTGTTTAATTTTCAATTTTAATGCTCAAATTTTAATTGATGGGTTTAGTGATGTAAGAGAACAAAGCCCAACAGTAATTTTAAGTAAGATAATATTTATTACATCTTGCGACTGAGACCTCTTTTTCTAGCTAAATAGCAATTTGTTGTTACTGTACTGGAACCATGTAAATACTCAAAGAATTTTAAGGCCATATTCCTTCTTTTTCATTAACTGTATTGCCCAAAAATTGAGAGACAGAATTTGATGAGTGAGATCATGAATGATTCAGAGTCCCCCCAGAACTTAGCCTGTAGGGCAAGACTTCCAATAGAAGTGACAGGAACATCACTTTCTGAAAAGTTACCAGCTGAATTATCTTTTTTATTGGCAAAGCCTATCTTTTGCCTGCAGTCTATGATGGATACATTTGAAAATGCCTAAAGAAACTTTGTTTTCAAAGACTTATCGCCTACGTATTTTGTCTTACATACACATATATAGACAGTTTACATTACAAAGTCAATTTGAATTTGCATTTTGCACTCATTTATGTCAACTAGGGTGAGCGGCTTTGTAGATAATGTAGCTCAAAGGTTCTGTATCCATTTGTATACAAACAGTACTAAGGCTTTTGTTCCCAAGACACAGCATTTCCTCCCAGAAAAGCTCTAGTCCAAACAGACCTCTATAAGACTAAATTCCTGCTGCCTTTTTCCTATATCTGGAGGGAAAAAATTCCACTTGGTGTCAACTTCACTTTTCACTTGTTATCTCCAGCCATCTATTTTTCACGTGGTGAAATTCTTGGTATAGTATATAATTAGGCTTATTTTGAAAGAAACATGACTTTTCACATTTGAAATCTATTACAAATATATTTTAATAATGACTATTACTCATTCAACACTAACACATTGTATTTACCATCTTAGAAATACTACACACTGTAATAGGATAAATGTGTAATTTTTTTTAGTTTTACACTTGTGATAGCAACTTCATTTTTCATTTAAGCATGTAACTATCTGTAGAAATATCTGCTAAATTTAAGTATGATTCTGTAAAGTTACACTAATCACACAATTACTACCTCACTGTGATGTTATTTCAGTAAAAGTGATTTTTTGATTGAAAATACTCTTAGGATATATCAGTTGTCATACTTTTATCTAATTACATTTTTTAATGCACAGCTTAAAAAAACTTTCTGGATAATGAGATTGCTTTCATCCCTATTTCTGAATTTAAGACACTTTGAAATCAGCAAACCTCTCTGGCAATGTTACTCAGAGCTTCATCTTCTGCAGAAAACCTGTCCTTCACTGGAGTTCTCTTCCGTCCTGATCCAGGAGTTCCCATTTTTATTATCTGGATCTGTATTTGAAAACATAAACAGGACAAAGCTCAGTTTTCATTCAGATCTGGAATTAAAAACAAACAAACAATCTACAGTTCAAAATGTCACAAGTTTTCCAATTTTTTAGCTACACAGTACTGAAGAAACCTACAAGCCATTGGCACATATTGGTAAAACTTTATCACAGTCACTTGTGGCAGCTTTATATAACACCACTGCCCCCTACAAGGTGCACACATAGCATTTTTCTACTCAAAAGAACCCACCAGTTTAACTGCAGCATCAAGGTCAGGCACAGCTGTCAAATCTCCTAGTTCAATAACAATACCTCTGTAGTCTGTCACTTCGCATAACTCCTAAAAAGAAGTATCCTTGTGAAAAAAACTATAAGCAACAAAGGGTTCAAGAATTAAACTTACATGATCATTAGAGTTCTCTCCAAAACAGCAAAGACAGATTCAGCTGACAAACTTTTCTAAGCATCCAAGCAGGTTAGATGGAGCTTAATTTTAATACAACTGTTCTCATTCAGTTGCAACTGAAGGAGAACTGCTGTCTTCTAAAGTAAAGTTCTACTACAGTAGAAATAAAGACATTTTTATACTAAAAAACCCCATTCTCTTGCTTAACAAGTTTCACAATTTGGGAAATGAAAAGATAAACATGCTAGCATCATATACCCAGAATACAAAAAGTACCCTCTTAGTTTTCTTCCAGAAACCTCTTACCAATTGCAAGCATATAAAAGTCACCAACAAAACAGCCCATACAGCCACAAACAGAAAAATGTTACACACACAAAAAATCTCTATTAGTTTTTTTAAAAAAATATCCTAAAGAAATCCTAGTTCCAGACATCCAGGTCCTTCCCAGCATCAGACTAGAGTTTGGTGGTAGTCCAGCTATTTCATATCAACAAGATAAGTATCCCAACACAGGGCTTGACAAAACACCTTATTTAGAACAAAAATTTCTTCCTGCAAATAGAAAAGGTCTAGAAGGGAACTACTTTCTATCTTTTTGAAACTGAACTGGTACAAGAACTACCTTTCATACTGGGTCTAATCAGCAAAGATTCAGTAATTGATTACAGTTGATTCAAAGGGGAAGGAGGAAAAAAATAATAATGTGACAGGTATTTTTGTACAAGAGAAGTTTTTACTCTGTTATTTTTATGAAGCAATCACAAAGCCAAAATATACTGGAGTACTTTCCGGCACTCAAAGATAGCAAGTAGCATCAGAATATATATTTTTTATAATATATTTTAGCTTCTATGCCTTTTTTGTCACCCCTTAACTTTATGCTGCTAATCCTTTCTTTTTCTTGCAGGCAAGAAGATTTTTATTCTGCTTCAAATTTTACAGGTATTTTACTGTTCTTCATGTGCTCAGATGAGGAAAATAGTATATCTGCTGCTGAGAGAAAAGACAGCAAAGACTTGAAACTGATTGTCTCCTACCATGAGACAACTACTTGGATGGATGAGTGGAGAGCAGCAGATATTTTCTATCTCAAACTTTAACAAGGCTTTTGACACGGTCTTTCACAGTATCCTCATAGGCAAATTCAAGCAATGTGGACTGGATGAGTACATAGCAAGGTAGACTGAGAACTGACAGAACAGCAGATTCCAGAGGGTCATAATCAGCAGCAGTGTGTAGTTGAAGGCCTGCCACTAGTGGTGTCCCCCAGGGTTCTATACTGGGCCCAGTATTGTTTAACTGTTCATCAGTGGTGAAGGGAAGGACGCCTCCTCAGCAAGTTTGTTGACACAAAGCTGGAAGGAGTGGCCAATACCCCAGAGGGCTGTGCTGTCCTTTGGAAGGACATTGACAAATTGGAGAGATGGGCAGCATGGAACCTTTTGAAATTCAATGAAGTACAGGGTCCTGCACCTGGGGAAGAAATACCCCATGCACCACTATGGCCTGGGGGCCAACCTGCTGGCAAGCAGCTCTGTGGAAAAAGGCATGGGGGTCTCAGTGGACAACAAGCTGTCCATGAGCCAGCAGCTTGTCCTGGTGGCCAAGAACACCAGTGGTATCCTGGGATGCATTAGGAAAAGCATTGCCAGCAGCCATGGCAGGTGATCCTGACCCTTTCCTCTGCCCTGGGGAGGCTGCATCTGGAGTGCTGTGTCCAGTTCTGGGCTCCTAAGTATAAGTGAGACATGGAGCTCCTGGAGAGGGTCCAACAGAGGACAACAACAAAAATGATTAGGGGAGTGGAGCATTTCTCATAATGAAAGGTTGAGGGAACTGGGCCTGTTCAGCCTTGAGAAGAGACGACTCAGAGGGGACCTCAAAAATATATATAAGTATCAAGAAGGGTGTCAAGAGGAAGAATCCAGCCTCTTCTCAGTTGTGTTGAGCAACAGGACAAGAGGCAATAGGTAGACACTGACACACAGGAAGTTCCACCTGAACATGAGGAAGGTGGAACCCTTTACTTTGTGGGTGACCATGCACTGGAACAGACTGCCCAGAGAGGCTGTGGAGTCTCTCTTCTGGAGGTACTCAAGAACTATCTGGATGCAACCCTGTGCAATGGGCTTTAGCACAGCCCTGCCTGAGCAGGGAGGTTGGACCAGATGATGCTCTGTGGTCCCTTCCAACTTTACCCATTCTGTGATACTGTGAAACTACATGTTCCCCTTCTTAAAAGCCAGTATCTGCATAGGCCAGATACAACAATTATACAATAATCCTATTAATTTCAAGATGCTATTCTGAGATAAATACTGCAAGTGCAAAAGAAGTCCTTTCTATTAAGATCTTAAAGGAGAGCTTGCAGTGTTTGCAGATAAACAATAGGGGAATAAAACTATAGTACCTTAATGGGTCACAGAAGATACAGTGCTATTGTCCAGTAAGGAACACTCTCCTGATGGGGAAGAATGGACATAAGTACACCCCTGGATTCCATCCATTCTTTCATAGGCTGTTCATTCATTTAGCAGTGCAAAGTGTTTGGATAAAATACAGACATTCAGACCAATATACAAGACTCAACTGCTAGGGAGTGTTTTTAACACCTGTCTGTGACTCATGGTTCAATTTATTTGTTACTCTTCCACAAAATGATTTTGATATTGTTGTTTGTTTTGGCTTTAATTCTGTTATTAGGTACCAGCACACTTTCAGGAAGAAATACAAGATTCCAGTCTTGCTCTTATCAGAGATTAGGAAGGGTCTTAGAAGTAGGACAGCAGAGCTCAAAAAAAGAGAGACTCTGGGATAAGGCCTGGCATGATTATTGCCACTGTTAATTCATTTGATAAGAGTCTGTATTTTTAGTCTTAAAAACAAGCAGGCAAACATGTTTTGTACTCACGTTAATTTAGATAATTATATGCAGAAGCAGTTTGTAGCTCAGAGCTACAGATTGCTGTCCACATCCAGAATAAACGTCTCAAAAAATCTGCCTCTTTTATCACAAACTCTAATTGGCTGACTTTTGATATTAAAAACAGATAGGGCCAAAACTAGAAGTCACACCAACACTCCCCTAGTACAGAAGGCTTTGACAAGGTTATACATTAGCCACAAGAAAAATAATAAAATTGGTATTACAACAGATCAGTTCATGTAAGAACAGAACTCCAACCTATCTACTGAAAGTCACTAAGCATGAAATGAAATTATTTTATTTTGTACTTTAAGGGCCATATTTCTTAAGTATTCACCACATAAGCAAAAACTGCAGAATAACTGCACATATCATAGACTTGAACTCCATTTGTTCACATCCTTTAAACAACATATCATTTCTAACAGGCAACTAACTGGTTTATTAATTCAGCGAAATGCTCTTAGCTGGCAGACTTGGGGAATGTAATGAGTTATATAGCTATTTTTAGTACAGCTATGTTCAGATTAACAGTAGGTACTAATTTATAGACATAGAGTAGTAAATTCATAAAAAACAGATGCTGATACTTTAAATAAGCAAAACACACTTCACCTCAGTCTCACTGTGGATTAATTGTGACAGCCACTGTGGAGGAAGGAAAGTGTGGCATCCCTGCCCACCATGTGCCATGCTTCTCACTTAGGATGAGCACAGGACTCTGACTGAGCCCAAACACAAGAGGGAGCAGGGACAGATTACACAGAAGGTATAGAGAGACGCTGCCTTTGCCTACAAGGAGGAGTTAGGAAAGGAATTCGGAAAGCCAAAGCTCAGCTGAAGTCAAAACAGACAAAGGCTGATAAGGACAAAGAGAAAGGCTACTCTAAGAACACTGGGAACACATGAAAGACTAAGCAACCTATAGGGCCACTGCTTAGTGGCTTGCAAGGCCCATCCTTGGCAAAATTATCTGGATAATAACAAATGTGAAGATGGGAATTGTTGTGTGTATGAATCAAATAAGCAAAATTGTCCGACAAGGTATTGGCCCAAAACTGGTCACACTGAAGAGCAAGAGGATCATCAGTTATGTTAAACAGTAAGTAGGAAATTAGAAAGAAGTGTTTGAAATAAAGGAGTCCTCTTGAAAATAAATATAAAATCAAAATAAAATTGCAAGTCTGTACCAGTGCGAGAGACCTTGGAAAGGTAACAGCATCAGTCAAAAACGGTTTTGATGCTGCCAGAAGTTATCCCCCTGACTGTATCATACTATCTGTTCAGGCCAGACAGTACTGCATGCCTCCCGGAGGATCCAAGTTCCTGCTCTCCAGCTAGCAGATGATCAGTACAGGGAGGGTCAATACACACTTAAGTGCATGAATGTGAGCTTGTAAGGTACGGTCTCATTGGCACAGGCATTAGGGCATAGCACAGCATACACTGAGAACAGCAAAGGTACATGCAAATCTAGAGCATCCATATATCCAGCTGCAATCATGTACAAATAGGGGACCCTGGAGCTGAAGAACAGAGAACAACTAAACACTGACCTACAGAGACTGTGAAAAGTCCATACCTGAAGACAGTAAAAAGACAAGGCTCTGAAAAACTGGCTCTAATTGACTACACTTTGGGCAAGGGGTGTCCTCCAGAGATTTTTTTTCAAAAGAAAATATATGATTCTGTAGTTATTATTGCTGTCAACTTTGAAACTAAACTTCAGTATAAACTTTCTTTAATAAGATGTTTAATATTTCTTCAAAGGTCCTGACACCATTTCTTCCATTCCATGTAACTTTTAATTAGGTTGATATATGTCAGAGTATTTAATTTCTTGTTATACAGTTCGGTACTACAGAAATCTAAACCTTTTGCTAATACACTAATTAGTCTAATACTATACATATCATGATGTTACTTCTCAGGAAAATATAAGATACCAATACTTCATATGCATGTAGAAATATTTCTGAGGTGCTTCACTTCCATAACTTCCCAACTACAGGAAAAATTATTTTGCTGCATGTGATAAAGAATTTAATACATGCTGTAACATTAGAATTTTCACCAAAAAAAAAATAGCTAAAGAGAACTCCAAAACACAACCAAAGAACAGCTTGCTATTATCTTTTATCATTCAGGTAAGTCAATATAAAAGAAAAGAACATTATAATATCTGCTGCATTTACAGTTCAGAATTCTCGAGTCACATCTATTACTTGCTTAATTCTTACCATGGGCAGGGTTACACACTGTATTACACAACAGATGAAGTGACATCCTGTTGTATTTCATTCCAAAACACTGAAGTGTCTGAAGTCTCCAAACAAACCAGAATACCTGTGAGGAAATCCCTCAAATTCCCTCTCATTTGTCTTCACTTCAGGCATATATAAATCTTAACTCTTCCCAAAGTCTTCGCTGCCTACTCATCTTTCTATTACCTTTTGAGTTCTCTTTGTTTCTTTCTTGCTTCCTAGAAAAAAGTGTGCCCCATCTTACACTAAAAAAAAAAAGCTACCCTATAATTTAAGGGCCTGTCACTCACCACCTTCAATGACACCACCTGTTCTAAATGCCTGGGTGTTTGCCAGCATACTTGGCATTGCATACATACAAGGCATCCAGATACTGTAGTGTGAACAGGCTATAAATAACAGACCAAAATTCTCCTTTTCTCTTTCAAGCAAGACTACAAGATAATTAAAATTCACCTGTGTAGACACAATCTCTATATATTCGACAATAGAAAAGAACAGCCCTGCTCTAGAACCACTGTCTGTTAGAACCAGAATCTGAATCAAGGTTATTTGGACAAGTAAAGTTAGAAATGTTAATACATAAGGAGGATAAATGTAAGAAGCATGAAGAAAAAAACCCCCATTCCTCACCTGAAAAACCAATCACAAGTTGCTGATAAATCACAAACAGTAGTAACTCATTTTGATTTTTGTCAGTTCCACAAAAATTTAACAAACTGAAAAAAATACTTGTGCAATACATACAGAGAGCAAAAGCTTTGTCAAACACCTAACTAAAAAGAAAGAACTAAGATGCAGGAGTACTGTGCAATGATTATGAAATTAAGGAATCTACATATACTTCTTAAGTAAACTGAACACTTGCTCTTTACTTCAAGAATGAATACTGCTGATGAGTGAAGGAATGGAAGCTACCATACTCACTATTAAAGCTAAGTTCTAAAAGTTAATGTGCTCAGAAGAACAGTGGAAAACCCAACACAGTAATTTTAAAGAACTGTCTCATAAAACTGCAGCTCTAGCAACACAAAGCTACAAAAAAAGCCAAAAGTATTAGTACTACAAAACAGCAGAAGTTGCATTCATATTTCAGAAGGAACATAAGGAATCATACTGGAAATCACAATCTTGTTTGATTGATTTTCAGTGCTTTGTCAAAGCAAGCTCTAAAGGAGTCAAAGCAAATGGGCATAGAAGAAAAATATATTACTTTACGTGAGTTAAAATTATGTAAGATGGACATGAGTCTTTTTCAGAAGAAAGACCCTACACAAGGGTACTCTCTTTGCAATTGGTATGTCTGCTCATGGGCCCAAAAGCACTCGAGAAAGAAAAAGGGTTGTATGATCACAGGGTGACCACGTCCCAACAAAGGGGTGTGTTGGGAGTGAGAGAGAAATAGACTGAGCTTTAATGCAATAGTTTTAAGGACTCATTAAGAATTTTCATTTAAAATAATATTAACTGAAACCAAACTACTGCAAAAAAAAAAGAGCTGCTACTATGAGTAAAAGAGTCTAACATTAAAGTGAAAAAGCAAAGACTGAGAAAAGGATATAATTACAATCTGCCAAAAGATTACAGTGCTTACCACTATGTTGGAGGCAAAGTTATTCCAGTTGATGAAGAGTGTTTCCATTTTAAAGAAACTGCTTGTCTCTAATCATGGCCCACTTTAGAAACTGTTGGCACAAAGTTTCTGCTCCAAGTGGACAAGCTCATGTCAGCTTTTTCAGGAAAAAAAATACACCTTCAACGCAGTATAGTTGCCATGTTAAAATCTGAGAAATACCATTTCTTGTAAGTTCATGATGTTTAGCAATAGATTTACAATTCCTTAGAGGCAGTTGAAATCCCTCAGTTTGTTGGTGTTATGAAGCTATAGAGGAACAGGAAGTCACCAGTTAAGACAACCAAAAAGCCATTATGCAGTTTGCAAGAGTCTGCAAGTGCCTGATGAATCCATAAAATGTAACAGTGCCTGTTACAGTGTTGGCAAACTTAAAGCAATGCAAGACAGTAAATGTATCAAGGTATTCTACAGCCCTGTAGAACTATGAGACACCTACAGATCCACCAAGCTAGCTTTGGTGACCTTCCTCAGTCTTTGCAAATTACCAAAATTCCAAGACAACATCATGCAGTGATGCAGCTTCAAGTGGTGGCACTTATTTTATGAAGTATGAGTTCTCCACCAGTCAGTTGCCAACAGCTGCACAAAATAAAACATTACTTACAGGATACTGTTATCAGTGACATGAAGCATCTGCAAAGCTCTCTCATAATGGTCACTCACCAAAGGATCTCTCAGGGAACAATATAAACCATATGTAGGCTTCAGAGAAGCAGTGTAACACAGCTGGACTTTTCTAGAATCAGTGCTACCACACGTGCTGAAGATACAGGAACAAACTAAGAATTCAAATGCAATTTTAAAACATAAGGAAATGACAATACTATAATTAGCACCACAAAAAATGATGAAAATGCATAATAAAAAATAAACTACAAGAATTTTCCAGAAGTGTTTATTCTAAAATGAAACAATCATCACTTTTACACTGTCAACTTTTTCAAAATGAGTATCCTTTCTGTCATTTTGCAAAAGAATGAATCGTTGCTCATTAAAAACCAAACCAAAACACTGCTACTATATTGAGGCTCCATATTTTTTAATGAAACAAATAGAAAGCCCCATGGTAACAACCCACATTCTGTAACAAGCTGCAACTATTTAAAATATTTTTCCATTACCAATTTAATACACTCCTACACTCTTTTCTACTAGTGATACAGTTACAGTACAACAAAGAAAAGCTACCGAAGCAAGAGGAAGAGATTGTCCTGGGTACCCCTTAGATGAAATAGCAGCTGGAGAAAACTCTTATCAGTTGACATCATTCCTGCTGACTAATTCTCTGCTGTGGTGGCAGATTTGGTGGGCTTACAAACGCTTGTTCTCACTAGGCCCATTGGTAGGCACCCCTTCACCTCTTCCCTAGAAACAGGTCTAACTCTGCTAGCCTAACTCAAGAAAATGTGAACTTTATCATCTTCACAAGCAGACAAGCACTATTTACATATACTGTATTTATTTACATAAAATTTTTGAAGGACGTGTAATAACCACAGAATGTCCACTACCTACATTTACATGTTACCTAGTTTCCAGATATTAAGATAATAAAATGGGATTACTTTCTCAGAAAGCAGTTCTAATAATTTTCTGTAACACTACAGGACTGTACTCATGACTACCACCACACACCTTCACATTAGGATCTTATAAACACAAACAGCAACATAGTGTCAAATCCATTATTTGTTTCTAATCCTCTCTGACATTATATACCAGTGGTATTCACTTATACATCACAGGGGTCTAGGTTTTTTGGATATATGCACAGAGAGCTTGTGCGCTGCATTCAAGTCTAGGCTTTAATATGCTCTACAGATCCCCACTACGTGGAGTCAAATTTAAACTGCACTTTCTAAAAGTTCACATATGCTAAAGTATTATGCCATCTTCTGAGACAACAAGACCTCGGGGAAAAAAAACACAACAAAACCCAAATCCTTTGGTGTCAGTTCACAAGAAGTACCGATGTTTAGGGCAACAAACTTACACCTGACACATTGCACACAACTGTCTTCTATTCACAAGTTCTCAGTTACTGCCAAGAATTCAGTTCAGGTAAAACTGACTTCACAGCAAGGTAAACATCTCTAAACCCAAGTAACAGGAAACAACAGTAAAAGCATGTCATGTACGTCAAACAGTTTTGTGCTGCTAAAGTACCTTTCATCTATTCTTACATCATCACCAAGCAATTATATTAATGAAGGAAGCAGAGGTATATTAAGAAGATAACTGTTTCTGGGTCCTAATATATTTAATTACCTTGCTTTACAATCAAGACACAATGAATGTTTAAAGAATGGACAAGCACTGATTTAATCTTACAGAAAATTTGTAATAACCCCCCCCCCCCACATCTCCACAGATATTGGATGCTAACATCGATACTTTAAAGGGATAAAAATGATCCTAGACCTTCCACATTTCAAGCCAAAAATGTCTGTACATCTCTCTAAAATGAGTGACCGAGTAGATCATACAAATTCAACACAGTACTGCTTCATCTACAAAGCGTTTTTATTATCAGCGAAATACATAACACCGTCCGTCAAAGCGTCATGCTAGGATTCAAACCGGTAATCACTTAAAACACGTAGAGCAGATCACAGTTCAGAGCTGTTTTCGGGCTCCTTCCAAAGTCACGAATGTGCCCATCTCTCTTATCATCATCAACAGCCTCTTTACAATTATAGCAACAAGATACACTAAGAATAAAGAAACGTGCTCCGAAATAAATAAAAAAATCCCAAATGCCTAAGTATTAGCAAGCCTGACTGACTCCTACCGCAGCTCGCCGCAGCGGGGGCACGCCCTACCGCTCTGGGAACAGCGAAGCGGTGGTAATGTGCTCCGAGGAACCGCGAGAGAGAAAGGCACCGAAAAACACACAGCTGGGACTTCAGCACATCTTTCTTTCTCCCCCCTCTGCCTCGTTCTGCCGTTTTCACTCAGCCCCGAGGACCGCACGGCATCTCCCCGCGGGCCCGGAGGAAGGATCGCTCCCGCCGGAAGGGCTCGGGCCGGGCCCGGCTTCCCCCGGCCCGCCCGCAACAGGTCTGACCGCGGCCACACGGAAGGAGCGCACACCGCCGCCCCGAGCCATCGCTTCCCTTTCTGCTCACCGGTCTGACCAGGGAGTCCCGGCCGAGCCGCTCCTCTAAACCCGAAGAACCGGGTTCCCACACCGCTTCCCCGCCCGGGTTTCTGTGTGTGGGACACCCTTCCTGCCCCCAGCCCTCGCCCGCTCCTTGCCTTGGCCCCCAAAAAGCCTTACCTGCGGGCCAGCCTGCCGCAGCACCGGGACGCCTCAGTACGGAGGGGGAATTTTTCACTCTGTCCTCCACCGCTTCCACGGGTGCGAGGAGCTCGTGGGTCCCGGAATCGCCTCAGGCTGCTTCCTTCCCTCACTCCCTACGCCCAGAGACCGGACCACGGCGCCCGCCAGACACGGACCTTCCAGCTGCTACCTCGGTTCACCCTCTCCACCGCCCCTTCCCCGTGAGGGGCTGCAGGAACCGGAGCTGTTGGCACGGATAAGCCGCCACCGCTCCAGGCCGCCCCCCTCTTCCCCGCCCCGCCGCTCTTGCCTCCACCCCTTCAGAGCCCGGCGCTTACAGCCACACCGAGAGCCCGGGCGAGAGACTGCGGTGAATTTCAAACCACCCGCAGGGCCCTGCGGAAGGAGGAAGGGGCCGGCGCTGAGGGGAGGGAGGGGAGCGGGGGAGGCACCGCGACCGCGCCGGCTGCGGCACCCGGGCACTGCCCGGCCCCGCGCGCAGGCCGGCAGCCCGACCGCGCAGGCGCGGCCGAGGGAGAGGCGAGCGAGCGGGCGGGCGGTGCGGCCGCATGCGCAGAGCGGCCGGCGGGGGCGCTGGGGGGGGGCGGGCTTGCGGCCGGTGGGGAGCGCGGCTGAGGCGGCTCTCAGTGCGGGGCGATCGCGGCGGAGCTCCGGGGAAGCTTCTCCTTGGCTCAGCGGGCGGGGGAGGGAGGGAGGGAGGGAGGGAGGGGGGATCGTGTCCTGTAGTGCGCCCGCTCTCCGCCTCGGCCGCCCCTTATCACCGGGCAGGCCGGCTGACTCACTGCTGTGGTGGGGAGAGGTAGGTCCGAGACCTTCTGCTTTGTGCTTCGTTCTCGCTTCTGGACAGGGTTTCTTTCTACCAGGAAACGGGGCCGTGCGGGAGCTCCGGGCGCCGCGGCCGCCGCCGCAGAACCGCAGCGCGACCCACCGGTGGGTGTCCGCGGGGGACACCGGCGCTTCGCAAGGCTTACGGGGGTGGGTGGGTGGGTGCCAGGCAGGGGTCACAGGTAAAAATCCAATGCAGACGTTTGCGACTTATCTTACTGGCCCAAACACGACCGGACTTCTGTACTATCAACACTGGAATATACGCAACCGTCACAGTCCCTAAGAGTAATATACAGAAAAGAAAGAAATAACTATACCGTTGCATATATTCCAATTTATACACAGAAGAACCAACTAACAGTCATGAAACTTGCTGAGATTCTGCTATGAGATACACTTGGGATCAGATCTATAGTAGTTTGCTTTTCAACACCTCTGTCATTAAGTGCAGAGTGTAGAGATGATTAGAGGACATGGCATTTTGTATGTTTGAAATCTCATGGGAATGAAAAAGCACTGTTAAAATGACAAGGTAAGACTCAAAACCATGCACCAGAGTCTTTGGTAGAGTTCAAATGTCTTACTAAAATAAGCCCAAATAGATGTATGTAAAGGAATAGGGACATGCAAGTGAATTAAATCTATTAAAGTAAATGTAAAACAACTTTATTGTGTTTCATCAGTATTTTATAATTATCTGTGTGAGAAACCCTACACTGTCTCAATCTCTTTCCTCAGCTCATCATCCAGCATAGCCTCGCCATGCTTATTTTTAACATCACGTTTATTTCTGTAGCTAAAGATGATCTCACTGGAGGGAAATGAAGTAGAAAGTTTCTCATGGACCATCTGTAGAAAATACTAAAAAAAATTACTCGCTTAAAATTTTCATTTTTATTTTATGTTTATTCTTGCAGAAGGGCTCAGTGATTTGCTGGGCTTTGTGGAGAATCTTCATTAAAAACATTTGGTTTGGCCGAGCTGGTGGGAGAAGTCTTTTGTTCACTCTTGACTAGAGGGTTTGCGTAGAATCTTCTGAAATGTGGGATATCTCAAGTCTGCAGGGGATGATTCTCTGTTATTGTATATAAAGGGCAATTTTTTTTTTCAATCCTATGTACATTTTTCTGTGATGAAGTGTTGATATTTTTATACCATTAGTCTTTTGATATCATAGACTTCACATTTTTCTGTAATGATACGGTGAAATGTCTCCTTTAGAGCAGATGTGCATTTTTGTCACTTGAAAGAACAATTGTTTACTTGACTGAGAAGCAGTGAAGAGTTAGAACAGGCAGTGGTACAGGATGTAGCAATTCTGAGTTCAGACACATTAATGAGTAACTAAACAGTCAGGTTACATCCAGTTTCATTATAAACCTTCAATTAGAAGCCAGAAAATGATTGTTATGTTTGAACTTTTGCTATGAAATGACTGCAGTTACAAAATATACAATCATTTATGAATACGCCTTGATGAAATTATTAGTGAAGCTACTATAAAGCTTGCTCTATTAATAATGAGTTTCTGCTTAAAATAAGTAAATGAATAAAGGAGGTATCACTGGATCTGCCTTTGAATATTTTTTCTCTTCACTCTTGTCTTCTTATACAGTAGGTTAGTATAGATCCCTTGTCATATGTAATTGAACTTGCTGCTTTACTCTCTCCCTTTTCTCTCAAAATCTCTCTCTGAAACTGTTTTGCCCAGTTGAGGCAATCCATGGGTGAAATCTTAGTTTTTTCTAGAGTGATTGTCACTTAAGAAAGTATATCTAGGATGCATCTCTAAATCAGTTATATGGAATACTTTCAACAATGGAATACTTTCAACAATGTCAACTCCTGCAATAATTTGTATACAGTTTTAAAGAGATTTTATCACTGTAACAGCTTCTATGAGAGAAAAAAATTTGTTTTCTCTGCAATGTTTGCTATTTGTGCAGTTCTGAATATCTTTGAGGTTTTTTCTCCCACTCTTAACATTTCTAATCTTCCCATCAATCTTTTGTTTAGTGAGTATTGCACCTTCTGGTTAAGAATGTAATACTGATGGCACACATGTAAGATTACAGTGTAACTTAATCCCTAATGTCATTCCATGTATTTTCCCTTATGTATCCTCCCTATTCTCTCTCTCCCTCTCACCCGTGCCACCCTTCCTTTTTGAAAAGAATAACTTCCATCTATTAGTTTAAATGGTAGATTGGCTTACTGATGGAGACTGATTGGTTTAGGAGCATTTTAAGAAGTTCTAACCACCTCCATTGACTTATTTCTCTCTACATTTTGTGCTCTTCTTTTCCAGTAGTTTATCTCTCCTCAGCATCACTCAGCAATTCATTTAGCACAATTGAACATACTTTTTTCCCCCCAGCTCTCTCTCTTTTGGAGATTCTCAGTGTTGTTAGTAATTGCTTGTTACCCCCTCCCCATGAAAAGGGGTGTATAGTACTCACTTGTGACATGTGGAAAATCAGCTTTGTGTGCCTATACCGTAAACTAAGTGCAAACTGCTTTTGTAATGTAGGGAGCAAGTTTTCCTTGGTTTTTTTGTTTTGCTTTTCAAAACAGTTATTGGATGTGCTTACCGGAGCTTCTGCCAGGCCCTTTTAGTCCTGTCCTCCCCCATCTTTTCCTAAGAGTTTAATTTCTGTTAAAGGTACATTTCTGTCAGACACATATATGAAATAAATGTTTTCAATTTCAGCATTTATATGTTTTTTAAAATTTCAAGAGGAAGCAAAAAAGATGCATTGCCTTCCTTGGATGATCTTTTGTATGTAATCTTCTCTGCACCAATTTTTTAACTCTGAAATTATAAGAACCCAGAATGTATCTACAAAATATAAGGTCTGGGAAGCTATAACAATCAGATAGTTTACATCCTAAGTTAAATATAAAAGTTAGATAAACAGAGGCTGGGCAGTTTAAAATTAAATTACTAGACTAATAGAATATATTTTTAGTTACGGGAAATGTAAATAGAGCAAAAGAATCAGTAATCCTGTGGCACAGTAATCCTGTGTCAAAAGATATCTAAATTTACCCAGTACCAGTTCTGTTGAAGTACTTGTCATTATTCAGTTGCTTTTCAGTCACATTCAAAACAATAAGCAAAGGGTTGCATGACTTAACTCTAAATGAAGGGAAACAAGACTTTAAGAGAATATTTGAAATAGTTATAAAGCAGAATGCATGCAGATTGTATGCTAAACATAATCAGGAAATTCTTCATTTAAATCTTCCATAGAATTCATTGGAGTACTATTAGCAGGCTTTCTATGTCAGGTTTTTGCATACAGATAACATTTACCAAATAGTGGAGATAAAACAAGCATTCAAAATCTCTGGCTGCTTGGTGTGGGGATATGCACATTTCTCAGCTGTTCTTGTAGGGATTAATGTAGACTAGAAAGTTTCTGGTATTAACATATATGGTATATAAGTTTCTGCAGCTAGGTAGCTGCAGAATCAGTGAGATTTAGTTTTTCCCTTTACCTCATTTACTTTAGCTCTGCAAAAATCTGTAGGGCACAGTAGGAATTATGTCTATACATATGCATTTTGATGGGGATTGGTGCTATCCAGCAGCAGAATTGCATGAGTTGTTTTGGTTCAGATCCATTGCATCCTCAGCAGGGAAAAGGTTAGACTGACTGTTGAATAGCTATGGGTAGAGCTAACTGAAAAATTTGTATTCTAGTGTTTTCCCCAAAATCTAGACATCCAGGTAAATGCAATCTTTTTAGAAAACTTCTCTTTTAACACAGGTTAGGCAATTGACCAAACACTTGAAAACAGAATGTTCCCTATTTTCCAGATTTTTATTTTCACTGTTTTAGTAATTTTCTTGTTGGTTCATTTGTTTGGTTTTGTATTTGCCTTTTTTTAAAGTCTTTCAGAAATAACCACTAGAATAATGTGAATAATGTGTTTATGTTTAGAGTGTGTTTATAGGAAGATTTTTTTTTAATTGCTATGGATTAGTATTCTTGTTAATATAGTAAAATTTTAAGCACCGGAGTGCTCTGAACAGTGTCCCTATATCAGCTTGTTAAGTAAGAATTAAGGGGAAGATGCATTATTTCAATCAATCCCAGGTAAATTATGAAATATCTTAACAGGTTTGTGGACTAGGACTTTGTGAGAAACCTTTTTATTTGTAAAGAAAAAGTGAAACTATATTCTGGAAAAAATCAATTAAAAAATTAAAAAGTGTTTATGTAAGACATAGCAATATATTTAATTTTCTTATAGGGCTTTTCTTTATTATTCTATTGTAAAAACAACTAGAGATCCAAGTATCATCATCCTTCCAGACCTGACAGGATATAATTCTAAGTGTCTTTATGTTCTGTTTTATATATATATAGAAATATTGATAAATTCCTATGCTAAGATCCTTCTGGAAAACTCAGTCTGAAGCCATGATCTATTCTTTATGTGCTATATATCCCTAAGAAGGATTTTCTAAATGCTAGTTGATTTTACTGATGACATACAAGCCACATAGAGGAAATCACCTCACTCTTACACAGTTTTGTTGAGTTTGCAAAACTAACAAGCAGTGCCTGTGTTAAGTGTGAGTAAATGTGAATCTTTTAGTATGTACTTTATTTTTCCTTGTCACTTTTCTGACCCCTGTTTTTTAATGTAGAAATGTCATTAGAATGTAAAGTTTAAATATGTCTTTTTAATATTTAGATTTTTATAACACACTAAAATCTAATGGGGCTTTATGACAAATTTTCTATGTCTAACGTCCCTACAATCCAAATTATCTTCACTTACTATAGTGTTCCCACTAGGAATGAAGAGGTGAAGAAATTTTTTAATAACTAAGACATATCTACTGTGATTTTTTTGTCTTCTTTAGAAAATATGATAAAAATTAAAATGCTCTTATTTTTGCTTCCTACCTTCCTTTACAATTTTCTTCAGAATCTCAAATGCTCTCAAATTCTTCATATAGCAAAAATAGCTTTCACTGAGTCTTCATTCATTTTCTCCAGGACAAAGTTGACCGTCTGTCTAATATATTTTAAAAATAACCAAATGGAATAACTGAAAACCAGACAGAGAGAGATGCTTCTTTTCCATCAGTATTGAGACTATGCTGCTGCTCACAGCTTCAGTGGACTTCTCTGTTGGTATATGTTGGACATTAATTTGTATCATCCTTTGAAGCTGAAGGTGGATTTTTCCTTTATACAAGTACTGTTAAAGTGGAGAAGCATAAGGACATTGAAATTTAAATTCTAAATGTCAGGCTCTGAACTATACTTTCTAGATTGTCCAATCTGTATACTCCTCACAGAAGCCAGTCAATGGTACCCTTGTTCCTTCTTTGTAGGCTTAATCACCGTCACTTCTGGTCCAGTTATTTTACAGTGCCTGAGCAGTCACTCCCTCTTCAGTCAATGGCAGCTACGGATGCTCAGCACTCCTGAGAGAAACAGCCCATTGCAATTAAGCAGATTTGGTTTAATAATTCTATTTGCTGAATTGAAAATCAGAAGGCTGGGAATTAAGTTAATATTTGTCTATAAGGTACATGCACCTGAGATCTAGGGCAAAACCAGCTTTACCGGGTCATGTTAGAGCAGATAATAGCTCAGACGCTTGAAATTTTTGGTCTATCATGCTGTACAAGTGTTTGTTGGGGGGGGGTTTTTTGTTTGGTTTTTTTTTTTTTTTTAAGGTGAGTTTCTATCTGAACATTTTAGGGAAATGCAGTGCTAACGGAATTCAAACACTTGGTATCAATAAGGAAGAAGAAAAATGTGGAAAGTTCACAGATATGTTCATAATAATTAATTTAAAATAAATACAGTTTAAACCATGTTCTACTTGCCTGTAAAGCCTAACCTGATGAAATTTGTCTTTAATAATAATACAGCATATCCCTCTTTAATCTTTCTTATGGCAATATGCATATCTCTTCAACTAGAGAATGAAGCTACCAGAAGACTCCAGATGTCTGGTTGTAACATTCAAACTGGCCAAAGTAAAAAGTGAATATATAATTTGAAAATATTTAAACAAATTAATTAAACTAAATCAAATTGATAATATTCCTTTAAATGTACAATGCATTTTAGAGCTTGAACACACTTTATTACTTAGATTTTTGTAGCAAATTTCTCTCTGTGTACTTCATGTTGAATCTTCTGGGGATTATGGCAGCTCAACCTTTGTGAGCTAGGAGTAAAAAGCAAATATTTATGTTTCTGTATGTAATGTGCAGTTTTGATCCAAAATAAACTTTACTGTTGTAGAATTCTGTATTTGATTCTTGAACAAGAAAACATTATTTGCAATTTCTGAGGTTTTGTTAGAACTTTTCAGGAGTTATGATGATCTTGCAAATAATCATGATTGCAAAGGGACATCCTAAATTACACCTGCGCAACTCTGTGAGACTTCTTGAATTGTATTAGCAATGGTCAAACCAATTGAAACAGATTAAAAAAAGCTTTAGATGATGCAAGTGAAAGGATGTGTCTTCAACTGTTTCTAGGCTGAGCAAACGTAAAAACACTATAAAAGCAAGCAATGTCACTCTCAGTATATACTGGACAATTCTACTTCCAGACATGATTTAATTCTGAAAAGTGACAGGACTGTCTTGTTCAACATTTCTGTACGATTTGAAAGGAAAGCCAGTTAACTTCTGTGATGATTCATGCCTGAATATTTTGCACACTTACTATTTTGACTAGCTCAGCTAAAAAAGTGAGGGAGAGCACATACAAACTGGATTATAGTTACTTGTGCAGACTTGTTTATTAGCATCCACTTAAGAGAGACAGACCTGAGCTCAGCTGGCACAGATGTCACCAAGGGCATAGCTTGAAAAAATGGGATTACACAACTGTAATGAGAACACTGTTTGGCAGGGAGAACCATTGTTACAGGAAGTGAGATGAAAGCAAAAAATAATGCTGGGTGATTTAGGGAGCCAAGGTTTGTTTAGTGTGCCTGGCAATTTTCTTTGTAAAAAACCCAAAAAACCCCAAAACACCCACCCTACCCCATCTCTCTACATGACTACAGAAAGCATATCTGGTGTCAGAACACAGGTGCAACAAATACAGATTTTTTTCATACTGTTTTTATAGTAATTTTTCAGAACAAAGCTATACTTTGAACCATGCCTTAAGCTTTTATACAACAACTTAGCTTTGCTACTTTATCTACATCAGCTGATTTAATCACTTAAGACTGAAAACAAATACTTTTAGAATTTGTTAATAACAGTAGAATGGGTTAATCCACCAATTTAAGAATCCTACAAATCACTAACAAATTGTAATTTTTGGGTTTATATATATAAAATAAATTAGAACATGATATACTAATAAATCTTTAATGGAGGCTAAATGGAATCTCAGACAGGTCCCAGTGTCAAATGACAAGCAATTACTTAAATAACCATTTCATGCTGCTAGGTTATTCCTTCACCAAAGATGTCATGGTATTCTTCTAACTCTCCATGTCTGCTTTGCTTCAAAACCTTTGAGGAAAAAATTAAGTAGTCACCAGACCAGTATAAGTAATATGTGTACTGACTTTTCAAGCTTCGCCTGTTTCCTGAGGGACATAAATTCAGTCAAGTCCTGGTAAGCAAGACAGCCGTGCATATTTTTAGAACAGCCAGTTCTGCATCTGCATTTATCTACTTTTTTATGTTGTGGAGGGAACATTTGGCCAAGTTGCTTGTAAAAGTACCAGATATAATCTGTAGGATGATAACTGCTTTCTAAACATAAAAATACAGGTTGATTGAAACTACATAGTAGTTGTTGTGTTCCTTATAATTTGTCATCGGTAAGTGTAGAAGTAGTGTCTCCAGTATAACCTAGAACAGGAAAAAAAGTGGCTTTCTATCTGCACATTGTTACTGATAAAACATGCACACCTTTTCTTAAAAAAAAAAAAAAGGCCCAGGAGGAAAAGAAAAAAAATCACTTCCATGCTGGAAGAGGAAAACCAGTAAAATATTTTATTTCAAATTAGCTATTTGCTTCTGAAGTATTTCATGCTGCTTAGGTAAGAGAAGTCACTTCTAAAACTGCTCACTAGTTTCATGCAGGTTTGCAGGCTGTAAGGTGATGGCAACAAGAGAATGTTTTAAAGGTATACACTCTGTACTCTAGATTACCATCACCACAGGAGCTAAAGCAGCCTCATTCATAGTGTTTTGTTATTTCATAATGTTACCTCCCTATACCTAACCTTCATACGTGGCTCCTGCTTGAGCACATGTAAAGTGGACTACACCAGAAGACCCCAAGCTCCATGTGGCTTGTGGGTAGTATATTACCCAATGCAACTTTCTGACAGTGCTTATAGCTATAAGAAATTAAAAGGTTGTAACAGAGGTTGGCAAGAAGAAAAGCAGCATGTTACTTGCTTAGTATTTGTCCCTAATGGACTAGCAAAAGTTTGGACCACTAGACTATAAAGAATGAAATATCCAGAAAAGTACTTTGAATAATAAAATTAATGAATGTATGAGTCTTCATACTGTGCCTAATTAGATTAACTTAAAATAATTTTTAGTACATGGATGAAGAAAATACTGCATGATTCATTTTGAACAAGAATCATATGATAGCGTGATGCCAGTTAATGCATTATGACAGCATGTGAAGAGTTATCTTTCTTCCAGTATCTAAGCAGAGCCAAAAGGAAGTTATGCCTTCCTTTTCAGTATTTGTATGCATTTTATAGTATAATTATGAAATTTTAACTGTTAACAACACTTTTTCTCACCATAACCATTTTTTTCTTGTCTTCGTGCTTTGGACTGTCGCACTTTATATTGAAGAATGAAGTGAACAGAGGTCTGGAGAGTTACATGATTAGAAATAAGATTTCTAGCTATTTTTAGTGGTTATAGGGATGAACTGAATAAGGTAGGATAATAGAAGAACAATTCATGACACTTTACTCCTGGAAATCAAATACTAAACAACACTATTCCAGTAATATTTAATAAAAAAGGAGTCACAGAGTAAAAATTGTTCTGTAAATTCTTGAGTAAACACCATAACTCTTGAGTTTCTTTGGCTGCATGAAAAGTGCTGCTAAATCATAATGAGAAGCTCACAATATGGTTCCTGGGTTCATAAGAAGGACCTGGCAGTGATGGAAATATTAAAAAAAATTGCCCCAAATCCTTTAATTTAGCCAGACAGAGTAATAAATGACACAGTTGTCTTGTTCTTTTTATGCCAGGCTAGTTTGCTCTATGTACAAACTTGTAAAATTTCTAGTATCTTTCTTGAACTAAACTTTTTGATTATGGCCTCTGTCTGACCAAATATACTGAATGCAATTTAATACTGTGGCAGTCCTCGTCAATGCAGCATCTCTCTCCCACAGATGTTATTCCAAATGAAGTTTCAAATGCTGCAGGACAAGTTGAGGTCAGCCTATTTTTTCATGATAGAATAGTCTGAGTTCATATTGCATTTATTATAAATTTAACTGTATAATTGCAACCCATAGGTTAAACCCCCTTCCCCTTTAAGAGCCATGGAAAAGTCCAGGTGGTTTGAAGGAAATTACCAGAGGAAATATTCACTTGAAGACTTGTCACTGTTTTGTGGTGATAAGCCTTTTTTTTAAAGTTTTTTTCTTTCCTTCTGTAAGCATAGCATTGTACTACTTCAATTATAGGCATCAGAGTTTATTTTGGATAGTTGGAAAACTGTTACTTTGCTATTTAGAAGGTATGTGATCCATTTTAATAGATGCACTCATCAATAAGGAATATTTTATATTAGCAAATCAAGATGGTATATTTTATATTAATAAATAACTATTCTGTGAGCTGTACCTTATATTTCTTAACCCAGTGTCTCTGGCCTTTTCCATAAAAGCAGGGAAAGACTTCACATGTGAGAGGGGAATGTGGAATCAAAATGACAAAATAAGATGAGCAAAGTCTGACAGAGAACAATTTGATTATTAGAATCTGAGTTTAATTTGAAATAGTGCATGTTAAGAGATGAAGATGCAAAATCACATAGTTGGAGCATTCTGAGCAGTTTGCTAATTGCTTCCCTTTTAAATAATATCTTTTTCAAGTCAAAGATTCTCACATCTCAAGATTCTGCATTTGCAGTGTTTCTTTGCAGACAAGGGGGATAATAAAAAGGCGTGTCAGCATGTCATCTTTATGTACAGGTGAGCTCCTAGAAATGATGAAATGGCGTGAGAATGCAGCAACAGAAGCATCTCTTTTCATTATGTATGTATGCATTTACATAACGGTGTCTTCTAGACCAAAGGTTTAAAAATATTTTAAATTATAAATCTGGGAACAGTATCAAATGGTCCATGTTTCAATCCCATACCTGTCACTAAGTTGTTGTGCAG
>JAWWLV010000088.1:50020991-50034616 GCA_035041135.1 Platyrinchus mystaceus | reverse complement strand
AGAGCAGCAATGTCGATGTTGAGTCGTGACAGTTCGTGGGCAATTAGAGCGGAGCGACGCTCAGGACGTCCACTATCGGCACTATCAAGCATGGTTCTGATGTTCCAGCATGCGAGTGTCAAATTAGATACACCTTTTTAGCAGCTCGTCTTTGTAGCAACTTAAAAGTGAGAAGTTTCAGCTGAGTTTCTCAGACCTAGCTAGTTATTGGCAAATCCAACAGTCAGAAGCTATTGTATATGGCTGTCAATGAACATAACTACTTACTACATTTTCTGGAAGGGTTTTGTGAACATAAATTGAGTCATGTAGTGTTTCAGATCTTACATATGAAAATATTTTTCCTCTCTCAATTTGAATTGATGTAATTAAGCTACTAGAGTACTGGAGTCAATGTAACTGTCAGAAAAAAAGGTAAATCAAAAAGGTAAATTACATTGTAATTTATTTGATTCCTAAAAATACTATTTAGGAACTTGATATAGGGTTTTGTCTCATTATTTCAGAACAATTTTGCTTTATTTCATGCTTTGGTTCAGTCAGCAGACAGCACTATTCTGAAATCTCAGGCTGTAAGAAAGTTGAACCTTGAACTTATATATTTGAGTGTAATCCTGAGAGGAATATTTTTTTGAAATCTGTTACACATCCTCACAGCATTAGATTGTATTACATTACATATATATACACCCAGTTTGAATTCAAATTCCAGTCTCCTCTTCATGTTTTCATCTCTAGGGATTTAAATCTCTTCGTAGATACTGGCTTGATAAAATGGTTAATTCAGCTTGTGGTATTTTTACAGAATAGCCACCTAGTAGTTTAAAAACAATGTAAGGAATTTTTTTAAATGTAGTTAGAATTCTAGTGTATAAGAGCATTGATGACAAATAGTCAAAAGCAAGCAAAAATACTGATAGAATTTTTAGAATAGTGAGTTGTTCATGCATAACTGAGAGCGTATAGGGCTCAGTGGTATATGACGATAACTCCTTCACAGAAGTTTAAAAAAGTTATAGTATCAGTGCCTGAAACATTATCTTTGACTAAACTAGGATCTGTCTTTTAAATTGTGTGCTTCTTTACTTCCAAATGATAAAAATTGTATTTTGGTTTTTCTGAAATGATCCAATGCATATTTTCTGGTTATGTCCTGCCTTTATCAATATCTGCTGTCTCATAAACTGCTGTATTGTTTTATTATGTTTTTAATAGCATGGGAAAAAATGAGTAAAATTGTGCAGTGTTCTTTATTGGTTGATTTATTTTCATTTTCCTCCTTTTTGCATTGAATGACAGCTGTTAGCCGGAATGATAGCAGAACCTGCTTTTCTCTCTGAGTATACTATCTTTGCTTTGGATCCCACCAAACAACCTAAGCCACAGAGTGACGGTGTGGTGAGTCCTCCCACCCCTCTTAGTGATGCCTTTAGCAGGTGGAGGAGAGTAATGTACTAGAAGGCAAACCTAGTGTTGCTTGTGGCTTGTTCTCACAGAAACATCTATCTTAACTACCTTGTTGCTAACCCTGCACTAAATTTCACTGAGGTAGTACCTGATTGCTCGTGGCTGGTGTGCTGTATGATGTGAATTTATCGTAACATTAAAAAATTAACGTTTTCTCTTACACAGGTAACCATACCCTAGACAACTTCTAAATAATTGTTGTACAAGTTTGTATAGTTGTTGCATAGAATCTTCCACTTCATGTTTGTATATATCCGTATGTATTTCAAGATAAATGGATAGGATAAATATTGGGATTGGTTTTGTGTAAAAATTACATGCTTTTTGCTATGTACAGTAAAGGTTACGTGTCATTTACTACTAATGGTAGCAGGAAATAATTATTTCACATAGACATTGAAATAAATCTATATCTAGTTGGTAACCTGGAAGCTATTATTGTGAGGATAACTAGCCTGTTTTAAAATAATTTATTTTTATTTTAAATATACATTTCTTTGCCTGGAAATGTTGTTTTCATCGTATATAAGTGGTGAAGCTCAGTGAGAAGAGACAAGAAGTGAAGAAAAAGAAGCAGGCGTAGGGATGAAAGCAGACTTCCGCTTTTTAACATAGGCACATACAAAGCAGTATTCTTACTGTTGTCACAGCACTGGAATGGCATCTTTCACGTGCTTCAGAGGCATGGCACTCCTGAGTCTGTAGTCAAATCACAGTATTTTTTAGAGTCTCAGCTCATGTGTGATATTTTATGATTACTTTGCTTTTCCAGTTGAGTAAGTGCTCTTTTGCTGGTCATGCAGGGGCTGAAAATGACAAGTCACTGAAAGCTGTAACAGGATAGAAATCTAATAAGGAGGTGGACATAGCACAACACACCATGTTGTGTTAGACTTACCTCTTTAGGCTAAGCAAGATTGGACAGAAATAATGATTAATGTTTAAAACGGTGATCCATGGAAAGTCTTAATTTGTTGCAAGTGGTTATGCTTTTTTAGAGCATGCCCTTAAAACACAGATTCATTACTAGTTCAGTCATGTTTTCAAGATTGAACTTTTTGATTGGGACCAGAGAGGAGATGCTGAAAATCTGTAGTTTTGAAATAGTTACTAAATATTTTTTTCAGTTCTAGGTATTTTGACCATATTTGAGATCCAGCAATTGCTACTTAAAGATTCACTGCAAATTTAATTAAGCTTTTTTAGTTTTCACCACATTACAGAATATCTTTAGAACAGTTTTATTTCAAATAACGTATTCCTGTGATTGCTCAAGTGTTACCTTTATATGATCTCTTAGTATGTATTTTAGTGGCATATTTACTGGCTTGCATATTTATATACAAGACTGCATACAGAGCAAATAATTATAATGTACAAGTTATTGTTAATGTGTACAAGTGTGTATTAATAATATGTTACCTGTAAAACTGATTTTTTTCTCTGAACTTTTTGGAAACTCTAGAGCAGTACTCTCACAGTAGGACTTGGGAGGGGGAGAAAACAATGAGAGTAGAAAATGGGTTGTCTGATTATAAAAACAATTATATTAAAAAGCATCCTACATACATTATGTATGTTTGGGAAACCTAGATAAACTAAAGATGCAGGAGAGGGAAAGTTTCATGAACACACACAAATGCACATTAATTCTGCTAAATCAAACTGTATGCACGCAAGTGATATGTGATCTAAGAGAGTGAATGTCGTAGAGAAGTGACTGTGATTGTGGATTTTTTTAGCATAGATGAAGTTAGTATAAACTCTTACTAACTAAGCTGCGTATGTTTTGTTACATTTTGTTCAAAATATTCTTGGACACTGTGGTTTTTTAAAGAAAAATGAAAGGGAAATGAGGGGAAAAAATGTCTACTAAGCTTTCTTTCCTTCCTCCCTCCATAATCTACTAAGTTTTAGAATACCTAAGAAGGAGGGAGAACAGTAAAATGTTTTTAAATGAAGACATTTAAGCTTTCAGTTTTCAGGTTTACTAATCTACTTATACGTTTGAGAAATAAGTAAGATGAATTAGTTTGCATTTCAGAAATAGGGAAGTAAGGAGGTGTAAATGTCACTAAAATGCCCTAATGTACTCCAGTTAAAACTGAGCTCTGATTTATACATCTTCATAATAAAAAGAAACCTTTTTATTAGAGATTGCAAGTATAGCTGTCTTTGGATAGAGATATGGATGTGTATGTTCTATGCGTTTCTGGAGGAGAGACTTCCCTTGGTTTCCAGAAACTCTGATGTAACAGCCAAGTTTAAGACTTTTGAAATAAATGTCTGCCTGTGCTCTGTGATTCTGGTTTTGCTGAAAGCTCTCATAAGACTTATGAAAGGCTAGGGCATTTAAGCTCTTCAAAGCCTCTTGAATCTATACTTATATATAGCAGCTTCCATTCATAGTTACCTTTCAGCGTGTGGACACCTGAATACAACCCTTTGCACAGTGACATAGACTTGCAGCAGCTACATACCTGTGGTGGTCCAGTTTTTATACAAAAGATTACCAGTGTATCCCTTTTATTATTTATGCTAGTGGAAAGTCTAACCCCAGATGTAATTTCTACTTTTGTTCACACTGTTTGAGTACAGAGACACCAGCATAAAAAGTAGGAAAATTCTAAAAGTGAAGGCATTAGTTTAGTTTTGAAATTACATTTTTGAGGATCTTTATAGATCCTTAAATGGCAGATTTTTAAGCATCTTCACAGAAAGAAACAACATCCATGGGTTTTATATTCATAAAAACCTTATTAAATTTAATAAATCTACTTAATCTTGTGTTTTAAAATAGATGTTAAATATTAAATTATTCTTAGGAATTACATGTGCAAACCCTTCATAGTTTCCCTTAATTTTTTTTAATGTATATCAGAATATATGATTTTTGAAAGAAGTGTATGCAGTTAATTTGTAATTCTTGGTAAAGTATTTGTCTTCCTCTGTTGTCAGGCCTATACTAGCATGGTAGAGGCTTTGTAAATTGTAAAGCAGAAGATAATTTTTTATTTGGATTACCTTATTATTAATTTTTGAATTAGGAAACGAAAAAGAACGGGTAAAGGCGCTGAGAATAAAAGGTGGAAGTGCCGTAGATTAAAACACAGTAAGAGCTGTTAATCCACTAGGAATAAATCCACCACCACAGGATAGTGTTCTGAAGCAGAATGCAAATTTTGTTCAAGCCAGGTGAAGCGCAATTTCCAAATTCAGACTTCTTATATGTCTGATTATTGCTCATTTCGTTTCATGTGCATCTGGGTGACTGCTCAGTACCCTGTTTTTCTTAACTGTCTGAATTTCTCTTTGTTCTGTGATATTTTTGTACTTCCTTAAGACCTTTTCAAAGCCCTTTTACACTGTATCATTCCTCTGCCACAATAATGTTTAAGTATGCTTATCTGTGTATCCAGAGTAGAAGCTGTGACTGTGATTATGTAGCAGACACATGATTCAAATTTCAGTTATATGTACACCTCAAATTTTTCAGTTTGCATGTAACTTTCAGGGTACAGCTGGATTTAAAATTAAGAGTTACACTGCTTTTAGGTAAATTTACCCGTATTTTGTTTGATATGCCTCAATGCTTTGCTTCTCTTGGACAAATTCATGTCCAGGATGGTTTCTAGCATGTTTTGCTAATTCAGTTGGACTGGGTTTAAACAGCATAAAACTATCTGGATTTGTATGGGTTAAGAAGCATAGATTATCCTGAGCTGGAAGGGACCCACAAGAATCACCGAAGTCCAACTCCTGGCACTGCACAGGACAGCCCCGAGAATCCCACCATGTGCCTGAGAGTTCATCTTCAAAAAGTACAAATGCTTCTTGAACTCCGTCAGGCTTGGTGCTGTGACCGCTGCCCTGGGGAGCCTGTTCTTGTGCCCAAGCACCCTCTGGGTGAAAAACCTTTTCTAATATCCAACATAAACTTCTTTGACAGAGCTTCATGCCATTACCTCAGGTCCTGTCACTGGTCACCAGGGAGAAGATATCAGCTCCTACCCCTCCACTTCCCCTCCCTAGGAAGTTGTAGACTGCAATGAGGTATTTCCTCAGTCTACTCCAAGCTGAACAGACCAAGTATCCTTAGCCGCACCATCCTTTTTGCCTTCATCTGGACACTCTCTAACAGCTTAATACCTTCCTATATTGAGGTGACTTTCTGTCGACCAGGACCCCCAGTTCCCTTTCCGTGGCACTACTTTCCAGCCTCTCTTTCCCCAGTCTATGAACATCCAGGGTTACCCCATCCCAGGTGCAGAATCCAGCACTTTCCCTTGTTGAACTTCATCTGGTTGGTGATTGCTCAGCCCTCTAATTTGTTGAGGGCTGTCTGCAGGGCCTCCCTGCCTTTGAGGGAGTCGACAGCTTCTACCAATTTCGAGTCATCATCAAACTTACTTAGTGTACCTTTGAGTCCTGCATCCAAGGACTTTATGGAGCTATTGAAGAGAACTGGGCCTAACATGGAGCCCTGTGGAACCCCACTAGTGACAGGTCACCAGTTTGATATTACCCCGTTCACTTTTTGTGAAGTTACCCCATAACTCTTTGTGTCTGACCCATGAGCCAGTTGCTCAACCATTGCATGCTGTGTTTATCCAGCTGCATGCTGGACATTTTGTCCAGAAGGATACTGTCAGAGACAGTATCCAAAGCTTTACTGAAATCTAAAAAGATATAACAAGTGGCTTTCCTGGGTCAGCTCCATGGATAGATAGTCTTGTCATAAGGGGAAATCAGATTTGACCACCAGGAGTTTCCCCTTGTGAAGCTCTACTGACTGTGACTAATGACTGTAGTGTCTTTCAGGTGTTTTTCAATAACTCCCAGAAAAATCTTCTCCATAATTTTACTGGTCACTAGTGAGACTAACAGGCCTGTAGTTTCCAGGGTCATCCTTATTGAAAACTGGGACAACGTTTTCCAGCTTCCAGTCACTGCGAGTTGGTTAGAAAACACCTGAACACAGGACATAGTAAAAGCAGAATAGACAGGCTAGGAGCAGAATGTAAAAAAACCACCAAAAAACCACCAAAAACCCCCCAAAAACCAACCAACAAAAATCCCCAACAAAGAAATGAAAAAGCAAACCACAAACTTGTTTTCTGCTGTGTTGGTTTTGTTGGTTTGGGTGGGGTTTTTTATGTGTATGTGTTTTGTTTTTCTTTCTTTGGGAGTGCAGAGATATGTACACATGAAGTTTTTTGCAGAATGTTTTTTCTGAAAGTCTAATCTTCTTCCTGTGCTTGTTTGGAGTTTAAAACAGCTTGTTACCAGCACTCTTTTTCCAGGTAGTTTCCACCCCCCCCAGTGCAGTTAAACAGAGAAAGACAGTGTTACAACCAACTCTTACTCATGTTGGCTGTAAAACATTAGTCTTCAATTAGATTTTTCCTGCTATCATTTTAGCTTTTTGGGTTTTTTTTGATTTGTGCATAAATGTTATGTAAATAATTGCTCTGAGTAACTTAATTGGAGATGTCAGCATTTGCGGATGTCTCATACTAATCCATGCACACATAGCTGCTTTGTAGTTCTGTATATTGCAGCAGTCTGTTCTGAATTTAACAAACTAGCTTGTTTGCATGAAGACATCTTAATAAATATTCTAAAGAAAGTACTAAAAACACAGACAAGGTAAAAGTACAGATGGTGTTTCTAGGAATTAGTGAATTACAGTCCTTGTAGTCTGTTACATCTAATGGTTGTTTTTCCCATTGCAGAACTTAACTAAGGAACCACTTCTGGGATCCACAGAAAATAATGGAAGTGAACCAGCCTCCCCACAGGTATGTGGAGGATATGGGGGGTTTGTTTCCTTCTTCCCTCCTGTGTTGTCTTTGTGTTACATTGGCTTAAGTGCCCAGTATATACCTTCATGCTGGAGTAGGGATGATAAGTCCTTGCCTGTCAGGATGCTAGGATATTTTGTTTATGTGTAATCCTATTAGCTGGTATTAAGTGTTGTCACTGATGTGTGGAGGTTTTTTTTTTTTTTCGGTTTTTTTTTGTAAGGTCAGGTTAGCAGAGTGCCTGCATTGAGATGCATCTTGTTAAGTTTGAGACAATAGTAAATGTAACTATATTAGTTACATATTCTTCACTTTTTAAAGGGATTACACAGAAATACATTCTTTTCAAAGTTTAAATCAGGGCTGTAGTTTATTGGATTTAGTTGCTATCTGAAATTGCCCACGTCTCGTAGTTGCTTGCTTGATTTTTGTGCACAAGGAGGTGATTCTTTTGAGGGAGTGGCAGCTATTTGGTGTCATGCATGTGTTAGGCAACAGTCATTCCTTTGCCCAGATCAAGTCTCTCTTTCCTGGGCTTTAAGTGTGTCTGTGCCTAAAAGCAGTGCAGAAGTAATGACTTGCTTTGAATTTTTGCAGCAAAGTGACACTCAGTCTTTCACCCAGAGGCTTCAGCTCCGAGTTTCCTCCATGGAATCTTTGTTTCGAAGCCCGGTAAAAGAGACCCTATTCCGCTCTTCTTCTAAGGAGTCCCTAGTACGAAGTTCTTCAAGAGACTCACTGAATCGACTGGACTTGGATGCCCTCAGTCCCACATTTGACTCACCTTCTGACATTGAAAGTGAAACAGAAGAGCCTCCTGGAAATATGGACAGCCTCAGCAAAGAGCAGTTGCTGCAGCGACTGCGCAGAATGGAGCGCAGTTTGGGCAACTATAGGGGAAAATACTCAGAGGTAGGCAATGTAGTGACTGGTTTACCTGGGCAGAGAGGGGAAAAAGATAAGGCTTACAGATATTGCAGTAGTGGATAATCTTTTTGTTTTCCTATTTGGAGCAAATGGTTCAACTTAAACCTAACATGGAAGTTAAATTATAATTTGAATTGACCTCTAGAGAGGTCAAATGTTTTTGCGGTAATAAAATATGGGAATCCTTTTCTTCTCTTGATTATAAATAATTTCCTCATGTCAGCAGTAGAGGTTAATTAGTGGTTGCTGACAGAAAGTAGGCCTATTAAGGTTTCAACAGAAAGCCTGTAGCAAGGGGTGGAGTTCAGGACAGAGCTGAGCATGATTTGTACTCACATGACAGCAAATTTACTTTTGTTCTGAAACTTGTTCTTGAAGTGCACAATGTATATTCTATGCATGTGCAATAGGCAAGCATTTTGTTTTAAAGAAATAAGTTCTATTCTCCATAATTTCCAGATTCTCCTTGTTAGGAATTAATTCAAGGACCATTTCTTTTGCTATTTTAGTGACATATAAGTAGTTTTTCTACTCATTTCCCGAATTATTGGGAAAGTAAAGCTAAGTGATGGTGGTGTTTTGGGATTGGGGTTTTTTTGTGTTGTTGGTTTTTGTTTGTTTGTTTGTTTGTTTGTTTTTTTAGTGTGTGTTGTATTTAAAACTGGATCTTTACACTGATTTTTTACAGTTCTTTTAATGTTTGCTGCCCTCAAATACAAAAATTGCTGTGCAGACTTTTGTCTACTAGTGCCAAAATCCCTGGAATCTAAAATATGTATACAGCAATTGCAGTATTCAGCATATGCCTGAAAAAACAGCTGTCTCCCATTAATTTTTGGTTCTCTTCCAGCTAGTGTAATAGGTATTTTTTTAAAGTTTATGTATAATAGTATTGTTTTTTTCTATTAGTGTAGTCTGTTTGGCAAGTCTTTCTGCATCAAAAAGTCTTCGTGATTTTTTCTGTTTCTTTAGTTCAATTGGAAAGAGTTGTTTTGCTGGAGCTTGGAAGACAGCAGTTTCAATATATAATGAGTAATTAAAGCATAAATGTTTTTCCTCCCTTAACGTAGGATACAGAGTTAGCATCTCAAAAATGTGGTAAGGGAAACCATCCATAGCAGTTTTAGGGGGTTTTTTTAAGTGCAAAATAAATATGACTTTGAAATTAAAAATAATTTTGAATTTTTAAAAACCTTATTTTATATAAGAATTTGAAGTTATATTTTGACCTATTGATTTCTGGTTGGGTGTTTTGGATGTGTTTTCCTTTAGTTTTTCATCAATTTGATAACAGAATATTCTAGTTCCAAGTGCCATTATGCTACTTCAACTTTGGCAATTGTAATTAAATTTTAAATTAAAATAAATTGTGCAGTTAGTTGTTAAATCCTTTGTCAGCTTACAATGAGAAATATTGTCGACTTTCAGTCTGTCTGTATGCTGGGTATATGCAAAATACATGGGATGAGAATGTTACACAGACCCTTTTTTGCAAAATTTCTAAATATATTTTTTAATACTCTCCCATCCCTGGGACATGCACTCTTACAAATGGACATCCCTGTGGGGTAGCTGTCTGGGATGTAACTTTCTGATACTTTTGGGTTTTGATCCCCTGTATTAAAGCATGGTATGTCTTCTCAGCAAAGGGAAAACTGCATGAATGCTGAGTAACATCACTGTTTTGTGATGTAGGCTTTTTTTTTAACACATTGGAGATATTTTATAGGTAGAAAAAGGAAACACTGAGAAAATTTAAGTACATTTCTGTCAACAGAGTGTTCTCAAGTGAAGTGAAGAGTTTGAAAATGCAGGTAGTGATACAACTAAGGAAATTATTTCAGTAGCTATTAGGGAATGCGTTATCATCATTATACCCGATTTCTGTATTTTAGCTAGTGTCTGCTTATCAAGTTATCCAGCGGGAAAAGAAGAAGCTACAGGTAAGAATTATTTTTCATCCTCTCTTGCCTGAATGCTTTTTTGAATCTTAAAATGTGTAGTGCAAATACAGATGTAATTTTCAGTGCATTGTGTGTGTTGTATGTGTGTATAACAAAAGACTGTATTATCTGGAATTTCTAAGGAAACCAAGTTAATATTGATTTGTCAAAATAACTGTGAAGCTGTTGTACTCCAGCCTTTTTTTTTGCATCAGCTGAGTTCATGTGATAGATTGCCAACCCACAGTTGGAAATTTGTGATATTACTTACACATCAAGCATGACTTGAAAGAGAAATACAAGTCATTACATCTTCTGCTGAAGTACAATTCTGTGAATTTTTTTATATATTTATATGTTTTATAAGTTACATTTAATACACCTGATCTTTATTCTTCCTTTTTCTTAAGAGCATTCTGAGTCAAAGTCAGGATAAAGCACTTCGCAGAATTGGAGAACTGAGAGAGGTAGTAATTTCCTTTACTGATTGCATGTTTACTTTATAGTACATCTATGTAGAATCTTTTTCTGCCTAGGTTTTGATTTTTTTGTTCAATTTACAAAATATTTCCTATTATAGAGCATTTTTTACTGCTTACTTTCTTTTTTTCATATGGGTTTACTCCTCTGGCTTGTTTTCCATTCAGCAGCTTGTTACTGTACTCTTAAGGCAGAGCAGTGCATCATACCCACTGAACTCTACTTTTCTGTTCATTGTGAAATACATAGAAGCGTGTGTGGTTCTTGCAGTATTGTTGGGCCTGGCCATAGGTGTCCCTGTGCAATTCATTGCTCTTCTGTTATTGACAAATTCTAATGTTAGGTAAATACAAGTAGTAGGCACATTTTAATAAAGAAGTCAGTGACTATAAAAAAATATTGGGATAAAATTTTAAAAAATATTCATCTTTATCTCATTTGTAGTATTTATGTTGTTTTTTGGATTTTGATATAGCTTGATTTCAGTCATAAAATCATGTAGGTTATGTTACTGTCTCTTTAGGTTATAGTAAAATTAGAGGAGAAGCTCTAATATATTTGGTATTGATAATAAACACATTGACTTATTTAAAAAAAAAGGTACAGATGATCAGGCAGAACAAATTAAAAGGGCAAGTTCACAAAAGCCGTGTTGTCAGACCCTGGTGAAGCACAATGTGAAGCTGAAGCCATTTTATTGCTGCAAGAGCAAGTGCGGCATCAGGTTTGGAGATGGGCATGGACCTCTCTGTCCATGCTCTTACCTTGCTGAAGAGCTGGGTACCAGTTTGCCTGAAGCCACAGTCTGTGAGTGCAATCCTGCTTTTGGCCTGCACCGTGCTAAGCATCAGCACTGGCCTGGAGGTTGCAGGAGCCATTAGACTGTGGTGATGTCTCACCTTTCCCTGAAGGCAGACTCACTCGGGGCAGTTGGGTGTCTTGCCCAGAGACAGGGACCAGGACTTGGGGTGAGGGATGGTGACTGTGAGCATCTGGCTGTGTGTGCTCATGGCTCATGCTCACCCACAGGGAACTATCCCTGTGTGACCGGCAAGGCAGCCAGTCATTTCAAAGGAGGTTACTGCCAAATTGTTGGGCAGTCTTCAGCAATGCAGGGAGTAATTCAGGTAAGCAGACAGTGAACTATGTGTGCCACCAGGGTGGCATTTTGATTCAGATCTGTGCTGCTTCTGCCCCAGTAGCTGAGAACAGTGCGGCAGAGTGCTGGGTGTACTGTGCTCGTCTGAGCTGGAGCCTGTGCATGGGCTGTTACCATGTCCTAAGCTTAACTGTCAGCCTGTAGGAGGGAAAAAACCACAGAAGTGGTTTGTTTTTTTTTACTGACAGAAGTGGCTTGCCAATGTTCTCTCTTTTCCGGATCACTACCAGGTCAAATGAAAGAAGCTCATTCCATGTTAATTCCATATCCGTGTGCTCCTGTAGGATTAGTTTTTCAGCTTAATGCTACTTGATAAAGTGAGGAAGGCAGATAAATACCGGAGTTAAACCTTCTGTTTACGACAGAAGGTTGGACGTGTGCATTTTTATTTTTCACTTCTGTTGTAGTCTTTGTGATTCATATATGTAGATAAGCTATACGTGTATTTCTAATTTATATATATACATTTGTATATATATATATTTGGTGTAAAATTTAATTTCACTCTTACAAATCTGGTAGATTTAAAGAGTCCTTCAAACCTAACACTGAAATTCTTTTCCATTAATTGGTAAACTTCAAAATGTATTTTTCTAGTCTTTTGGAAGCCTAAGTATTGCAGCATTAGGTAAAACAAACACAAAAGAAAAATTACAAATAAAATGGTAAGTTTCCATTGTGGAAGCCAAAATGGTAAAAAAGTAGTTCATTCATTGATGTAATAATTGGTTATCAGAAATTAATTTTGAAAATCCTTTTCTTCATCATACAGTCTAATTTCCCCATAAACATGTTGAATTAGACAAGTTTCTTCTAAGAGGGCCAGGTAAGAACAAATTATCTCCTCTGAGGCCATGTTGTCAGTGTGAAATAGTCCCTAGAAATCAATGTGTCTTTTGCTTACCTTAGTTTTCTCCTGTTAGGAGTAGTTCCTCAAAAACAGTCTTCAAGCAGTCTTCAGTGTTCTCCTTCTCAGAAAAGGATCAGAAGGGACTTTGGGATCTAAAAAGGGCCATTTCTGTGTTGGTTTCAGTAAATCTCTTTGGCACTTCTCTCACTGACCTGCTTTGCTTCGTTTGGAAGGAGCTGCTTCTAAAGGTCAGAAGCACAAGGCAGAAGTGTGCTTAGTAGTTGCTGAGAACCTGAGGCAGTGCAGCATTATGAATTGGATATAGGAAGAGAGGAATTTTTGCAGTGACACCTTCCATCACTGTCCTGCCTGTGCATGACTGGGCAAGCTCAGCTTACACAGCTGTGGTTCTCAGAGCTGTTATCAGGCTCATCTGTGGCAGGAGACTCATTGTTGGAGGTAAGGGATAGACAGCAAGAGAACACAAAAGCAAGACAGAATTGGAGGAAAGCAGCATAGGAAGCATCTGTTACCCTGTATTTTGTCTCTTGTTTGCTTTTTCATCCTTTCTTTCTGTTATCCTCTGTCTTTGCCTGGCTAATGAAACTCATGTTTATGGGTGGCAATTGCTTATATGCAAGTGACCTTTGCAGAATAACAGTCATAGAAGGATTCTTTTCCTGGGGTAAATCACTGGGAAGATATATATGGATGAAGTGAATATGTAAATCAAAAAAAAAGTTTCAGAAAGTATTTACAGCGCATGCATGAAATATGTGTGGTCCTGGTTCTCTCAGTAAGCAGTTAGATATGAATTAATTAAAGTGCATTTGTTTACTATTAGAATGATAATTATTTGAAGAAATTTTAATACTAAACTTTAAAAACATAGGAAATAAACAGAAGAGTCTTCCCTCAGGAAGTATAAGACTGTGTAGATCCTACTAATGCATTTAGGTAACATTTACAAATTTCTAAGGGCGTTCTGCTAAACA
>JAWWLV010000088.1:49994548-50011924 GCA_035041135.1 Platyrinchus mystaceus | reverse complement strand
AAAAAATCCATTGCACAGGCTTGAAAGGTAAAAAGACCTTTCCCAGATCTTCGTTCGCGAAGACTGGCCACTTATTACTTATAGTGCTTTCTTCACAATTTTTAGCACTAGATGGCGCTGTAGTTGAAGATAAAAAGTCTGTGGCACTGGGCAAGTAAGCGAGAAGTCTGGAGCACGGACTGATACTTCGCTGGTTAGCAGAGGCAAGACGAAGGGAATCAAGACTGGTACTTTGGAGTGGTGTAGGTAAAGCAGTCAGTTCTCCAGCACACGTTTTATAAGAATCAGTTTTGCAACCTTGCACTCCTTAAACTCTGCTCAGGCTCTTTTTTTTTTTTTTATTTACTTATTGCACTGGAAGGTTTCCAGTTTTTCTGGCTTGGTCATGTGAAGAGGGTTTTACAAGACTCACCTGAGACTCTGTTGCTGTGCTTGGTACTGTTTCTAATTTGCTAATATGCCTTTGTGAGACTTCATTCAGCCAGTCCTTGGTTGGAAGACCTTCCCTCAACAAAGCTCTGCAGGTTGGAGAAGAACACTAGGCCGTGCCTTTACTCTCTGCATTCAGAATAGATGTATTTAAATAAAAACAAGGACTTTATTCCAGGTTTTTATACATGGTAGAATGAAAATCTCCCACAGATTAAAAATAATAGTAGTAGAGACCATATTCTGTCTACTTGATTATAGTTTAGCTCTCTGCTGGTTTGAAACTTGGTTGTGTCAGGCTACACTAGAATTAACTACTTTCAATAAAAATGTTCTATTTTGCTTAAGTGCCAGAAGTGCCTGAGATGCATATGATTCAACTTTTAGAGAGCTAAGTGTGTTTTTGTGAAGTGTTGCTTCTTTATGCTTTCATATCCTCTTGGCTTTTTATCCATCAGCTTCTGTATAGCTTTTGTATTAGCATCCTGCTTGTGATGATGGTGATGCAGCTGTTCTGCATGTTGCTCAGCAATTCCATATCAGTAGTCAATCCTAGTGTGAACCTGGATCTTCTCTTTGGCAGATTTGTGGGCTATGGAAAATGCATTCTCTTTCCTTTTGCAGAAGTAACAGTTTCTCAAATGGAAGTAAAGTACATGGTGCTCAGAAAAAGAATCAGAAAATGTGCATGGAAAAGTGAAATAACTTAATCTTATACTTGCAGGCTTTAGTTTCAAGCTATACTTTGTAAAGGTCTGTAGGGTGATTTGCCTTTTTTTTTTTTTTAAAAAAAGATGTTTATGGTGCTGTAATACTGAAGGACTGGGCCATTTTTTCTTGGCTGTGCCTGCTTTTGTTAGGACGGAGAGGAGTGTCAGGGAAGTCAGTACCATCTTCCAAACACACTTCGGCAGGCTGTGTTAATAATCGAGTTGTACCCGGGGTAGCAAGGAGGGAGGACTTCAGTCCTGGGGGTTGCAGGTGGCAAATGCCTTGATGGGAGTTGTGAAGAACTGTGCAACATAAGGAGCTATAAGCCCAGTGCATGCTTGTAATATATTTTAGATTGTTTTCCTGTTTGAAATAATTTCTAGTGCTGTTAATTTTTTGTAATAGGTTTAGTATTTAAGCAGAACCAGAAGTGAAAAAGTGTGTGCTTTGATATTGCCAAGAGTCAGTCAGCCCTGTTTTGCCCTAAAGCATAATTGTTTCTGTGAGTAATCAGAAAAGGACTTCTTTAAAAAACAGAAGAAAATTCTGGAAAAGGTCAGAATTTGTGTGAATGCAGTTTTATGAAATTAGATTACCTGAAAATATGTTTGCAGCATTGCCTCAAAAGTATAGATTGTGGTTCAAATCTTCAGTCTTAAATGTTAACAAAAGATGTGGAATGGAAATTATTATCCACTTCTCAAACTATGCCTCAATGTTGTTAAATAGACTTTAAAAAAAGCAAGGATTGCAAGAATTGCTGTGAATGCCTACTAAGTAACGGCGAATCAAAGAAAATAAAGTTGTGCGTGTCTATTACAATTTTCTTTTGGGGATAGAACTGAGTGGAAGAAAGCTTATCATACTTAATAACACTTCAAAAATTATTTTGTTCTCTCTCCTCCCAAACTAGAATCCAAGTAGTCCATGGTATAGTAGAACAATATACTTCTAAGGGGTTGTGCTCTGATAAATTACAGTCTTGATATTGGCACTGTGATTTTGAATTTTATAGAAGTGTTTTGCCAAAATTCTGTCATGCAAAGTATTAATGATATAGTGGAGTGTTCTGAGATTAATTTCCATATTTGTGATCCATTCAGGAAAAGAGATTTCCCTAATAGTGATCAAACTTTTGTAATTCTCTATAGCTTCTTACATCAGTTTTAGTGAGGAATTCAGATACTGGTATTGAGTAATAGTAATAAACCAGCTCACAATATAGGGATTTATTTTCTTTTTATATCTAACTTATCATTTAGGAAGTGGATAAAATATGTTAGGATACATCTCCTTAGAATGGGATGAAGATGGGGAATTATTGCTTTTGATTTGTAAATTAAAATGGATTCAGTGGATTTGTGCATCTTACACAAGTGTAAATAAATTTCACCACTGTAGCTTTAGTGTTCTTTTGAAACATAGCTATTCAAGTTTTCTGGGAGCAATTTTTTTTTAATTGCTTTTTTTTTTTAAGTTTAAAAGCACATGCCAGTCTTCTTAACACTCAAGGATTTTTCCAGTGTTTCTGAATTGCACTGATAGTAGTGTACATTAAATATAAGTAGTGAAAAAAATGAAATTAGCAAAGCCATCTCTGTGGACTCTATGAAACCCACAGTTTAAAGCGAAGATTCTCTAGGTTTTACAGTTTATAGTTAACACCTCTTAAGTAAATAAAGTATTACGTTTCAGTGTTCTATTCAGGAAGATCTCTTTCATTACTCAGTAAAAACTGACTTGCATAGTAGTGACTTTTGGTTTATTTTTCTGTCTGCTTTAGTGGAAGAACAACTTGTGAATTGCCTTTTCTTTGCGCAGCTGTTTTCCTTTTTTAGAGTTATTCAGCAAGTATAGGCAGAAGAGGAGCCATAGTTCGTTCACTTACATGGTTTATGTATTTTATAGCGATTTTAGGGGAAGAAATAGAAGCTACGGGATGTATTAGAAGATGTTCACAGCTATTTGTCTGTTCTCTTTTTTTTCTAGATATTAAATGCATGTGAATTCTTGATGGATTCCTAGGTTCATTATTTTCTTACTTATGTAATTCTTCTATCAAAGGACATAGATATTTCTTGACTATCATACACTTTTTTTTCTTGGCAGCTTTTGAGGAGCTTGAGAAGGCTCTAAGTATTGCCCAAAAGACAGAGGAAGCCCGGAAAAAACTGCAGGCAGAAATGGATGAAAAAATTAAAGCAGTAGAAAAGGCAAGTGAAGAAGAGAGGTTAAGTCTTCAACGGGAATTAACCAGAGTGAAACAAGAGGTGGTTGAGATTATGAAGGTAAGAGCTTAATTACAATTAATCTATATTGTAAAATACATCAGTATATCAGAGCTTTGTTAAAATTTTGCTGTCTAATAAAGTCTATAAAAATTTTCTATGATTAATGATTTACTTAAAGCAAAATAGAAAACTCCTCAGATTTTTTTCCTCTAAAAATTTAAAATCAGTACATCAGTGGCATGTAAAGAAGAGTATTACTCTTTGTTTCACAGTGTTTAATAAAATTATTTATTAGAAATACACTTCAGACTTTAAAGGGAGTCAAGAAGAAGAAATTAGTGGCGGTAAGCTCATGCATCTCCACCAGGATTTTGGGTTTTAATACTAAGATCTCTTAATCATTATCCTAGCTGAGTATGTGTAAATGTTTAAAAACTTGTTGCCTAATTGTTTGCTGGTTAAGAATTGCTAAAATTTGGTTCATCTGGTGTATTCAGGTCAGAATTGCAGGAGTACTGCACATGCATTGCGAAGCTGTAAATTTGAACACCTTTAAATTACAGTTCTTGTGTTGACATTTGTAATGGTATTAATTTTTCTAAGAGAATACTCTAATGCTTTAGGGTGATGACTGACAGGCTTTACATTATTCTTAAATGAAGCACATATGGTAGGCAACTGTCTGCAAAGAGTATCACTAATTGACTTTGTGGCTCATGAAGTAACAAGAATAGAGGGAAAGCTACAGAAAGAAGTTCCTTGTCCAATGTATTATCATGTTTGAATTGAAAACAGTTTGCCTTAGTAGAAGAGTCTTTAGAAAATGTGGCGTTCCTTTCAGTAGAACTGTGAAGAACTTGAGAAGGGAGATGGATAACTTCAAGCCTGAAAATAAGAGCTATCAGGGCTTAATGTTAACTCATTGTTACTTATTCAAAGGGAGTAAAGAGATGGTTCTGGTTTTCTTTTCCTCTGTTGTGCTGCTTTTCTCATTAAGAAATAATACAAAGTGTTTTGTTACTTAATATTTTGAAATGAGTTTTTTCTGACTTTGATTCACAGAAGTCTTCAGAGGAACGAGTTGCTGAACTAGAAAAAATCCATAAAAAAGAAATGGCTACCAAAGATCAGGAGCTAAATGAGAGATTACAGGCACAAGAAGAGGTGTTCCGGGAGAAGATGAAGGCAGCTCTTGTAAGTAAACCTGAAATGTGTAGAAAGACATTTCTCTAAGTGTGAGTTGGGATTTCAGGTCTTGATCTGATAGTATTCCATAATGAGAGTCCTTCTGTGCTCAAATATAGGAGTTTTCTCCAAAAGTCAAATAGCTCAGAGACTTCAGCAACATGAAAGGAAAGCAGCTGCAGTGATCCAGACTGAATAATGATGATTTATTACTATCAATGCTCACTGACAGCTGCGTCTTTTGGAAATGGTTTCCTTTTTTGAAAATTTTATTTAGCCTTCTTTTTTAATATCTTCCTCTGGATCACTGGTGATTAGTCACAGCAACCTAGAGTAAAAGAAGTACAAAAAATGAGGCTGTTATTTGAAAAGTGTTGGTATGGTTATGTTTGGCTGTGTTGTGTTAGGTGAACAGGGTTAACTATTCATAGTGTTTGACATCAGAAAAAGAATTTTCTTCTAGGTCGGGTTGGGAGGAATCACTGGAATTCTTTGCTCTTTTTCGTGAGCTATAATCTACTTCAGGTCATCATGTAATTTTACCTAGCAAATACTGTATTGGTTTTTATGCCACTCCATGATGGATGGTGACTGGGTCTGAGGTCCTTTACTATATTTTTCTACCTATTTCTCAGATTATTTTATTAATTATAAGGAACAGAAGCTTAAAATTGCATTAACAGTGGAATCGAAGGAGAACAGACCTTTATTCCTCTAAGATGTTATTCTCAATTAATAGTGGTAAACAAACTGAAATGAAGGGCTGGGTTGCATTATTTTTTTAATGCAAAGAGTAATTGAAGACAAATGGTTCCCAAGAAGAGAAAATGCAAGTGATTTATTGCAATTTTGTTTTAGCAGATGAAAACAAACTCTGTGTATGTGTGTGTGTAGAAAATAAAGGTGATTAGTGTATCACTCCTGTTAACTGGTTTGAAAATATCCTATCGTAATGTTTTTGAAGGTGTGATAGCTGTATTTATAGTTAATTGTTTTAGTTGTACTTCTTCATGCAGGAAAAAAATCAGAGTGAGTGCTTAAAAACCCTTCAAGAGCAAGAGCAGCAAGAATCCCTAGCCTTAGAAGAATTAGAGCTGCAGAAGAAAGCCATACAGTCTGAGTGTGACAAGAAAGTTCAGAAGATGCATCAAGAAGTAGAGACTTTTAGAACTGTGAGTAAAGATTCCAAAAGAGCAAACAATTACAAGTAGTCCTTTCAGTATGTGCTTAACTGTGACAGGTTTACAAATAGAGGGTGGGTTTGTTGTGATTGGGTCATTTTAATCCCAAAATGCTTCTCGTGGGATTAAAGCAACAGAAGTTTAACGTATTATTATGGTATGCTGCAGCTCCTATTTTTTTACAAGATAAGATGGCAAAATATAGAAATACATTCACTTTATGTCATGGCATGAGGTATGAATTTGTATCCATCTACATAATTTTTATGTACATAATACAGAAGTTAAACTTCAGCCTGTTTAATTTCTGGGTACTACTGCTTTAAAAACATTTATAAGGATACCTTAGTAAGTAAAAATTTTACTTATATTTTTCAAGTGTCTTCTGCTTTATGTAATGGGTAAGATTGTATTATCTGCTAATGCAAGTTTGTACATTATTCTACCACTCCCGAATATTAGTTTGGAAGTTTTGCTTATAGAAGCAGCATTTCTGTGAGAGGTGGAATTCAGATAAATCAGTAGATAGGTACAAAATTCCTTAGTGCTACCATAGGTTCTCAGTATCTTTCATCTTATTTGTTGGTACTTTAGCTTAAGAAGAAAATCCAAATTTATCTCTCACAAATATCACATGACTTATTTTATTTTGAATTAGTTACATTCTTTTCATGCTTTATTTTCATTTGCAGTGAAACAGAAAGTTTTTTATTAAATAACTAACTTCTTCATAGAAGCAAAGATGAGAACAAACTAGATGAATGAAAGGCTTATAAAAATAGTTGATATTAAGTAAAATAATGGAAAAAGAGACTTGTAGTTTTCCCGCCTGGTAAGATTTTTAAAAAATTATTTAAATTCTTACCATTTAAATATTCATATTCTTTTAAAACTTTATTCTTTAACAGAGGATTCTTGAACTGGAGAGCTCTCTTGCAAAGTATTCTCAAGGTGACAGAAAGCAGTTAGAGGAATTAAGTACTCTCATAGAGTCTGAAAAAAAGCAGCACAGTAAGGAAATCAACGATATGGTTGAAAAACACAATAAGGAACTGGAGAATGTGAAACAGCAGCAAGAAAGTCTTTGGACAGAAAAACTGGAAATTTTAAAGCAACAGCAAATAACTGAAATAGAAAAAATAAGAGAGAAACAACAACAAGAGATAGATACCATTTTGAAAGAAAAAGAAACAATTTTCTATGCACACATAGAAGAGATGAATGAAAAAACATTAGAAAAACTTGATGTGAAGCAAACAGAACTAGAAGCACTGTCTTCTGAGCTATCAGAAGCACTAAAAATACGTCATGATCTAGAACAAGAGCTGTCAGAATTAAATAGTAAAGTGTGTGAAGCAAAGCAAGAATTGGAAGGAAAGTTGGAAGAAGAGAGGAAACGGCACAATGAAGTGATTGAAAAAATGTTAAAAGAGCATGAAATGTCTATTCAAAGTGTTGAGAAGGTACTCAAAGAGGAACTCAACAAGCTCAAGCAATCCCTGGAGGAGAAAGACAGACATCTGGAAGAATTAAAAGCACATGAACAGAAACTAAAGGAATCTGCAGAAAGATCTGAAGCTGAACTTGTGCAAGTGTCTGCAAAGCTAGAGGAGCAAAGCAGCGAAAAAGTAACCTCTCTAACACAACAGTATGAATGTCAACTGAAGGATCTACAAGGAAAGGCTGATGAGATGAAGAGAAGTCTAACTGAGAAGGAAAATGAAATTGAGCACATGAAGAAGTTACAGAACAACCAAGTGGAAGAGCTTAGGCAGAAGCTGTTAGCCACAGAGGAGAAAATCAGTGCTTTACAAGGAGAGTATGAAAGTAAATTGAAATGTCAGGAAAAGAAAATGGAAAAAATGAAGCAGAAATCTAAAGACATGCAAGAAACTTTCAAAAAGAAACTTGCTGAGCAGGAAGCTAAACTAAAAAATGAGCTTGAAAACAAGCAGTTGGAGTTCAGTCAGAAAGAGAGTGAATTCAATGCTAAAATGTTGGAAATGGCACATGCAAGCTCTGCTGGAATCAATGAACCTGTGTCAGAACTTGAATCTAGTCAGAAAGAGCAACTAGAGAGTCTTGCTGAGGATCATAGGAGAAATTTGGCGGAAGTGATCCAAAGCTGGGAAAAGAAACTTACTCAGCAGGTTGAAGAGCTCCAGGAAAAACACGATATGGAACTGCAAGAGAAAGAGCGGGAAGTTGGAGACCTGAAACAGAAGCTTGCCACCTTCACTGCTGAAAAGGAGGACTCCAGAACAGAAATAACCCAACTGAAGGAAGAACAAGTGAAAAGGGAGGAGTGCCTGAACGAATTGCAAGAACAGCTAAGGCAGTCAGTGGCTAGGGTGAATGCTTTGTCAAACACGGAAACTGACCTGAAAACACAGTTGAAAAAATTGGAAAATGATCTTAAACAGTCCTTGGAAGAGCAGACAAAACTTCAGGATCAACTCAGTAAACAGAAAGCAGTTGAAGAGAAGGACAAAGCCAAAATTACTGAGCTGGCTGATAGACTGAAAACTCTTGAAGAGCAACTCCAAACTGTGCAATCTTCTCAGTATAAAGATAAAAAGAAAATAGAGGCAATTCAGCTAAAAGAAACTGAATTTAAAAGGTTGTCAGGAGAACTTGCAGCCCAGTTGGATGCTTATTGGAAGAATGTTGAAGCTTCATTGCAAACAAAAGGCAATGAATTGATTGAGAAATGTAATAAAAAAATTGGCATAGTAACATGCAAAATTGCTGACTGTGAGCGCCGAACTGCAAAAGTTAAAGAAGCAGTATTAATCAAAACAAGTATGATAACTGAACTAGAAGCTCAACTTAGGGAAATAACAGAGCATCATTCTGTTGCTACTACTTCTTTACAAAAGTCAATGCAAATGCTGCAAGAGAAGGACAATTTAATTATGTCTATGAGAGCTGACATTGAAGGACTTGTAACAGAAAAGGAACAATTGCAGAAAGAGGGAGGGCATCAGCAGCAAGCAGCATCAGAAAAAGAAACTTGCATAACACAGCTGAGGAAAGAGTTATCTGAAAATATCAATGCTGTTACATCAATGAGGGAGGAACTCCAAGAAAAACAATCTGAAGTGTCTGCTCTCAACAAAACAATTAATGACCTTAATGTTAGACTTGAAAGCACAGTAAGTTTAACAGAGAAAGAAGCAGCCATGTCTCTGTTAAGCAAACAACATCAAGAGGATCGGTTGCAGTTGTTAAACCAGATACAAGAGTTATCATCCAGACTTGAGACTCTGAGTCAAGAAAAAGCGTCAGCCCTTGATTGCATGGCCCAGCTGTCAGAGTGGAAGATGAAAGCCCAAACCAGGTTTACACAAAATGATGATACTATTAAAGATTTGCAGAGCAAACTTGAATTAAGCAACACTGCAACCAATAAAAAAGATGAAGAGCTAAATAAACTGAAGGAGCAGCTGGCTAAACAAACTGAGAATCTTGATAGTTTGAAAAGTGAATTGGAACAAAAGCAAAACAGGAAGGAAAAGCAAGAAAGTGAGTTAACCTCAAAATTAAAAAAACAAGCAGCAAAAATTGCTGAACTAGAAAAACACATTGCTCAGAAAACTTCAGAAAATGATTCCTTGGTGGAGGAACTTAAAAAGTGTAATGAACAAAAAAACACAGAGAAAAAAGAGATAGCTTGGCAACTCGAGCAGGCAGAGAAGGTGGCTTTTGAAAAGGACAATAGATTTAAGAAGGCTGAAGAAAAAGTGCTTAATCTTGAGAAGCAAATAGATTCACTGAAAGCTGATTTTGAAGCAAAGGAGAGGGAATTTGATCAAATTAAGTCAATGATGCTTAAAAGCAAAGAGGAAGAACTGAAAGAATTAGAAGAAAGACTGAATGTAGAGAACGGCACTAAGCTGGCAGATTTGAAGAAGAAGGCAGAGCAAAAAATAGGTTCTATTAGAAAGCAATTAATGTCTCAGATGGAAGAAAAGGAACAGAAATTTAAGCAAGCTAGAGAGGATCAGTTAAGAGAGTTGAAACAGAAAATGCAGGAGAGAGAAGCCAAAATTGAGTCCTTGGAAGAAAAAATTAAGTCAACAAGAGATTCCACAGAATTAGAGAAGGAAATGCTGGAAAAACTAGAGAGTGTAAAGGCTGCTGTTGAACAAGAAAAAAATAACATGCTTGAGAGTATCCAACAGACATACGAAGAGAAAATGCATGTGTTACAGAAGGGCTTAACTGAAAAAGATGAATTGTTGCAGAAGTATGAGAAAGAACAGCGAGAGAGTAATGACTCTCATCTAGAACTTCAAAACAAACACAAAGAACTCCTTGAAAAATTAGAATATGTTGAGAAGAGCCATCAGGAAGAGCAGAGTAAGACCGAAAGCCTCAGGAAGGAACTTGAGGAGCAAACCAGAAAATACTTACTGTTAGCAGATGAGCATGCTAGTTGTGGTGCTGATTTAGCAAGCAGTAGGGAAGAATTGAAAGGTAAAGAACAGAAACATCTTGATATGGAGAATATAATTGGAGATTTCCAGAAAAAATTGCAGGAAAAGGAAGCAGTCAGTCAATCTTTAGAACAGAAGATAAAAGAGTTAGAAGATAATCTAGTGAAGAAAAATGAAGTGTATAAGATTGAGATGGAAGATACAAGTTTAAGATATGAAGAAAAGCTAAAATGTTTACAGCAACAGTTGGATGAAAGAAATGACAGTCTGAAAGCTTTTGAGGAAAATGCTGAAGAAAAAGCTAAATCTGTTTTGGAGCTGCAGAAATTACTAGATGATATACAGAACCAGCAGAAGTCCTTACAGACTAAACTGGAAGAGACTGAAAGGGAGAAACAGAAACTACGCAAAGAGGTTAATAATCTTCAAAAAGACTTACGTACTCTCAGAAAAGAACATCAGCAAGAGCTTGATATAGTAAAGAAGGAGTCTTTAGAAGAAATGGAGCAGAAAATCAGGTATACTCTATGTTCCTGTTTGTGTTACCATTTCTGTACCACTAAAACCTCAAGAATACTTTTCTAAAGGTCAGTTTCTAATGAGGAAATAATGGCTGGTAATTTTCTGTCACTTTTCTAAAATAGTGAAACAGAAAGAAAAGGGATTTGACTTTTGCCAGAGTAATACTGCTTCTGATCTTTCAGTGATGGTCATTTTCAGCATTGCCAAAACATTAAATATAATTCTATTTTTCTCAAATAGGAAATTAAATTTAAAACTTAGTACTGAGAGGTTCATGTTCAGATGTTATCAAGAACTGTCCAAATGTACTGCACAAAATGTGGTGTAATGCTCAGCACTCTTAATAGTTTCTCAAGCAACGAATTCCTTAAAAATTCTGCTTTTTATGGCACATTCTTTACTTCCAGATCTTCAACTCCATGTCTTTATAAAGGGTTCAATTCTGGGTTGTTTTTAAATGAAACACCTACACTTTCCAGGTAGAAGGGGAACTAAATAGGAGGGGAACAAAAGATTCCCTGAATGTCACAGAATTCATATAATTCAAAACCATCCCATTCTAAAGTAGTTTTGGAGAAACTCCTGCGTCTCTGACCTTTCTAAACTGTTCTTGCACACTCGTTAAATGTTTTATTTCCTCACTGTATTATTTTTGCGTTTTTGTACAGATGTGAACAAGAAGACATCGAGTTAAAGCATAACTCCACCTTAAAGCAGTTAATGAGAGAGTTCAATACTCAGCTGGCTCAAAAAGAGAGAGAATTAGAAGCAGCAGTAAAAGAGACAATCAGTAAGTGAAATACAAATAAAACCATAATCAGTAAAATAACAGAACTGAATCTTCAGTTGTTTTGGGAAAGTGATTTTATCTGTGACTGTGATAAACACATATGTTTTAGGAATGCCAGAACCCAGGAGAAGAACTTCCCTTGCTCAGGAAATAACATATAAATATTATGTTAGTACATAGGAAAGTGCGTATGTAGATGTTCATCCTAACCCTTCAGGATGGATCTTTGATCTAGCACTCTGTTTACATCTGTCATGGCAAGAGTTACCCATAGAATTAAAAAATGAGAATAAGGCTTTGCAGGTGAAAGCACATTGGTAAGTTTTCATTGCAGTGCTGCTTTGTCTTCAGCAGTACAAACTTTAACGCTCCATTGTTGAATGTATGGCACTGAAGGGTGCCTTTTAGAGAAAGGTAGATCCATCTGAGAATCAGAATGGCATTTTTTTAGCTGCATCTTGCAGATTTCATTCACTGTAACCACTAACAGGTGCCAGCTGGATATGGTGTCTGATTGTAATACCACGTGGTTATAACTAGAGTACAGCATATTTCAGCTTCTCTGTCCATCTTTTGCAACCCTAGTGTAAGTTGGAGATTAGAGAAGTGAACAAGAAGTATGTTTTGACTTCACAGTTACTAGAAGTACCTCTACAGATGAGGAATTTCTGAAGATTTACAGATGTTTCAATCACTTATCTAGATAGAGTAGGACATAGAATTAGTTGATAAATATTGGTTGTCATCTTAACTTTTAGAGAAAAGTTCCAGATAGAAGAAACTGCTCTGGGTACCAAACTGCAGATGACAAACTTCATACATATTAGGATCAAGTGACTTAATAGTTATTGGCAGTGTGGGAAAATGAATTTTCCTGGCAATTTTTCCTTATAGTTGCTTTCCACCCTTGCCTTTAAACTTTTTTTTAAATACTGTCATGACATAAAAAAAAAGCTTTTTTTAATATTGCCAAACTTTTCTTTTATAGGTAAAGCCCAGGAGGTAGAAAATGAATTGATAGAAAATCATCACATAGAGACAACTCAGCTGCATAAAAAAATTGTTGAAAAAGATGATGATCTAAAAAGAACTGTGGAAAAATATGAAGAAATCCTTGAGGTATTTTTTTGAAAAGTAATATGACTACATACATTTTTGGGCTTAAGTATTTTTTTTTCAGCTAAAGTATACAATTAGAGAAAAAATTAATGTTGTGTTCCAGCTAGTTTATTTTAAGCCTATCTATGAGCTAAAAATAGAACACCTAACTTCAGGTATGTATCCTTCCATTTGTTGAGTACAGGATAGAGTACAGCTTTGGGGTTAAGATTTGGGAAATTATAACTTTATTGAAGTCTTAGTCTATAACTGTAATTAAATCCCAATGACATACTGTTTATTTTCAGAGTATGCCACATACTATATAGAACAATAAGTTATTGCTGTAAATACAGATCAATAGCATGTTGGAACCCCACTTGATCTCTAATTATTTCAAATTACAAATCAAATTGTCCCTTTTACACAAGTGTCATTCATAATTTTGTGTTGAATTTCTTTTCAGCCTTTTAACTACCTTTTATAACTAAAAATGATATGCATGCAATCGTGATTTATTTAAACAGTAGTCTAGAAATGGTAAGATTTTAGATTCTTGATGGACAAAAACATCAAAAAAATCCTCAAAAGCCAAAACAACAACCACCACCATCACTGAATATGCCAGGTATTGAGGATTTTTAACTAAAGGAATATAAATCTATAAAAACCCCCAATCTTAGAACCAATAATTGTAGATATACTTCTGAGAGCATAGAAAAATCTTGTTAATGCAAAGAAGCTAACACTGGGGGTCATGATGTTTGAGCAAGATTTTTCTTGAAGATGGATATTCTTAAAACATTTAGGCTTTTCAGCATTTTTTACAAGTTGCTTAGATACTATGACTTCTTATTCTCTAAGGACAGATGTGCTTTTTTTCTTTTTGATGATGATTTTTGGGCTGAGCGGCTGCAGAGGGAGGGTGTTTTATTCTTATGTTGGATGCAAAGAACATTAAAAATTGGCCTTGCAGGCCAATGATATACCCTAAATCTAACCTGGATCAGCATTCTAGTTCTACACTTGCTTTTCTAGTGAATATTCTGTATCATTATAATTTGTACTTCTGAGATTTTTTCACAGAACAAAATTTCCATCAGCTGTTCTTTGCTTGTTTTCAGTTGATTATTTGTACTAATTTTATTTGAAGTACTACTGCGTAGCAAGGCAGTCAGCTGACTGCCCTGTGTGATGAGCATGAGTGAAACTAAAGTTCTAGTTTCATTTGGCAGTGGAGACATACACTTGGAATTGGAGTGCTGTTTTATAAGGTCCCTAACGTGATCTCACAGAAAGGCCAGAGGGGACACAATTTTAAAAAATACTTGCTTTTGCAAATTGTCATATGGGTAGATTAACTTGCTTAGGATTTAGGTCATCATATTTTCTCCTCTACAAGAAAAGTTCATTTCCTTCCTACCATTCTTGCCACTGCTTCTTTCCCCCACACTGCATAGTGCCTTTCATATCCTTGTGAATGGGGAAATCATTGGTCATTGTTTCTGAAAATATGCTTAAAACTGCTTTAGTACCATCTTTGTGAGAGTGATTGAGGAAACGATTTAAGTCCTTGTAATTTTTAGAGTATAGGAATTAACTATGTATCATCATCTGCCTGAAGGTTATGACCTTCACACACTTACTGGATTATACTCAAATGCTGGTTTAGTGCCCAAGAGAAATGGGGTTTTTTTGCAATTTTTAAAAAAATTAACTGTAATCCTAACTCTGCAATCTTTATTGTTGAGCACCCGTTTGTTTCTTGTTCTATTCTGTAGTCCTCTTGTGTATATAGCTTTTATACCAGATTTCAAGCATATTCTTTCTGTGTATAGTGTAACTTCTGTTGATTGCTTTATGTCCACTATACTTAAGGTTTTCAGTTATTAGATGGGTAATTGTTTTTTCTCCCTGTATTTTGAAGTCACGTGAAGAAGAGATGACAGCAAAAGTTCATGAGTTACAGGCACAGCTAGAAGACTTGCAAAACAAATGCAGACAAAGGATTGCAGAAGAGGAATATTGGAACAATGAAAAAGTGAGCTGGCACTATCATTTGTTTTTATAAGTTTTGGTGTGAAATTCTTGGTCTTCATGAAATTCTGTAGTTTATTTCTAATTGGATTTTATTTAGATATCTGGCCTTCGCTTTCATATACAAAGTGAACCTCTTCAGAAGCTGAAGCATTTGATACCTACCTTTTTTACTGGTCCAGTTTTGCTGTTATTATTAAGATGGGGTTTTTTGCCCTCTACATTTCTTTTAGCTGATTTTACTGAAAGCCCTTTTGAAGGAAAGGAAATGGCATTGAGTAATTTTTAGTGTGATATTTTTACAATTCAAATTTCAGGGGGGTTTGAAAAAGTGCTTTGAATATCTGAGTTATGGACAGAATGGCCTTCACTGAAAGAAGACTGATTTCATGCTTTTGTCTTTCTGAGACCACAGTTTGAGGAATTCTTTGATTAAAATATTACTAGTTATTATTACACTGAGAAGAGGAAAAGTATATGAGTTGTTGAGTCATTGATGAGAATTCATATTGACCCTACTTTTAAATTTTTCCTTTTGACGACAGCTCTGGGGAGAGTAAATTTATATATTTGACATAAAAATCTTAACATACAAATTACCTCACTGTCCTAATGTTTGTCCCTTCTGCCTTAGACTTGCTTAAAACACCCTTTATATTACTTTTCTTGACTATTTCATGATATGTGTTGTTTTCCTAACGGGAAAAGCTGAAACATATGTTTAAGACTACCTTTTATTCTTTATTAACCCTTGTCCACCTACTGATAATTTTACATAATCCTATTATCCAGAGCAGGGGTCCTCAAATTACGACCCGCGGGCTGGATATGGCCCGCCAGGGTCCCCAATGCGGCATGCCTCCCCCACCCCCGCCAGGAGTTGGGGGGGTGTCATGGTTTAAGTTAAGTTAAAACTAAGTAGGAATTTTTCCCTTCCCCCTGCCCATTGTGTGAAAGGGATGTTGGTTTTTGCTTGGGCAATTAGGTAACACAATGGGCTGGACAGCAAGACCACATTCTGAGTTAAATGGTCCTTAAATGGTCTGTTGGGGGAGTTTGGCTGTTGCCGAAACTGGGGGTGGGGGGGGTTAAGAAGTTCCTTTTTTACTTTTTTTTTCCTCTTGTCTCCTGGGAGACAGGGGAGGAGTTTTGGGCGGCAGCCAAAGGGACGGGGGAGTGCTCAGCGGCGGCCAGGGGTTACGGAGCCTAGGCGGGAGCAGCAGCTTTCTTTTCTTCTTTGGGAGAGCAACTGTTTTCGGAAGAGTTGGGTTTTTTTTTTCCCCTCCCTCCTCCGTTCGTTCTCCTCCTTGGCAGCAGTTCGTGTACACATCAGAGAGGGGAGTTTGCTCTGCACATCTCGACCAGAGGACTGAGGGGGGAAAGAAGACCTCCATTTTCCAGCTTCTCCAGCACACACAGGGAGACCCTATCCCCCTCCCCACCGCACGTGGGCATCTCCAGTGATCCAACAGCGCCCCCTGCTGGCTGGCACAGTACATTGCAGGCTCTGCATCTCCAGTGATCCAACAGCGCCCCCTGCTGGTTGGCACAGGACATTATAGTCCGGCCCCCGACAGTGTGAGGGACGGTGAACCGGCCCCCTGTTTAAAAAGTTTGAGGACCCCTGATCTAAAGGAAGATTTTTTTAGGGACTCCTAAACCCTAAAATATGACTATGAAAAGTCTGAAGAGTACTTTATCTTTAGAAATTCTTTGTTGACTGTTTCACTATTTAGTTATGGAAGTTTGCTATAAATACAGGCGGCTACTTAGTATTGTATTACACATGCATCTTCAGGATTACATATTCACTGGTAAAACATGAAAGTTGCATCAAATCTATGTACTTGGAATGATATTTCATGTACTCATATCTTCAGCTCAGGAGCAGTGCATCCCAACAAGGGGGAAATTGAGCAAAAATGCCGTGAAGGCTTCATCTAGATAGATGCATAAGGAGCTGCTGAGCAAACTCAGAGTGAAAAAATAAGCTTTCAGGAAGTGGAAACAAGGGCAGGTAGCCTGGGAGGAATACAGGGAAATTGTACGGGAATATAGGGACAAGTTTAGGGAAGCCAAAGCCCAGTTAGAATTGTGTCTGGCCAAGCATATTAAGAATAACAGGAAGGTCTTCTACAAATGTGTTGCAAGTGAAAGAAAGGCTAGGGATAATGGGGGCCCTTGCTGGAAGGAAACGAGAGACCTGGCTCCCTTGGGCATGGAGAAGGCTGAGGTTGTCAATGACTTCTATGCCTCAGTCTTCCATGGCAAGTGCTCTGGCCACAGCATCCAAGTCATGAAAGGCAGATACGGGGACAAGGAGAATCCCCACTGTAGGAGGGGATCATGTTTGAGACCATTTAAGGAACCCGAATTGGTTCCATGGGACCTGATGAGATTAATCCATAGGTCCTGAGGGAGCTGGCAGATGAAGTTGCGCTAAGCCATTAGTCATTTTTGGAAAATCAGGGCAGTCAGGTAAAGTCCCTGATGACTGGAAAAAGGGGAAAGCAGAAGACCTGAGGAATTACAGACCAGTCCGTCTCATCTCTGTCTCAGACAAGATCATGGAGCAGATTCTCCTGGGAGCTATGCTAAGGCACATGGAAAACAAAGAAGTGATTGGTAAAAGCCAACATGGCTTTATAAAAGGGAAATCATGCCTGACAAATCTGGTGAGCTATGACAGGGCTACAGCATTGGTGGATAGGGGCAAAACAACTGACATCATCTACCTGGACTTATGCAAAGCA
>JAWWLV010000088.1:49969840-49990935 GCA_035041135.1 Platyrinchus mystaceus | reverse complement strand
TGCAGAGCTTGTAATGTCCTGTGCCAGCCAGCAGGGGGCACTGTTGGATCACTGGTGATAGCCACGTGGGGGGGGTGTCTCCCCTGGTGTGCTGGAGAAGCTTGAAAATGGAAGTCTTCTTCCTTACCCTTCCCAGCGGGAAAGGGGAGAGAGGGAGGAGGGAAAGAAAAAAAAAAACAAACAACCAACAAAACAAAGCAACAAAAAAATGGTCCTTCCCAGCAGAAAAAAAAACAAACCCTCAGTTCTCTGATTGGAGTGTGCAGAGCAGACTCCCCTTTCCTCTGATGTGCGCAAGAACTGCTGCCAAGGAAGAAAAGAAACTGGAACGGAGGAGGGGGGAAAAAAAAAGCAAACCACAACTCTCCCGAAACAGTTCCTCTCCGAAGCAAGAGACTGCTGCTGCCCGGACTCTGTCGCTGCCGGCTGCCGCTGAGAACTCTCCCGTCCCCTTCGGCCACAGCCAAAAATAACCTCCTCCCCCCATTTCCCAGGAGATAAGAGGAAAAAAGTGAAAAAGAACTTCTTACCCCCCCAGGCTCCGGCAACAGCTAAACTCCCCCAACAGACAAAGTCCTGAGGACCGTTAACTCGGAATGTGGTCTTACCGGCTAGATCCATTGTGTTATCTAACTGCCCAAGCCACATCCAACATCCCTTTCACACAATGGACAGGGGGAAGGGAAAAATTCCTACTTAGTTTTAAGAGCTAGCAAAACCATGACACTAAAGCTATTTTCAGGTACATGTTCACTTCTCCAAATGTGGCTTGAAGAGTTAAGGTAAAAAACCCAACAATGCAAATAGTATTAATAGTACTTAGGGTATCCTGGGATGCACTTCATATTCATTCAGTTATTATTCATTTCCAATATATATTTTGTAAAGATTTGAAACACTCGGTTCTTGAAGTTATATTGTCTGACATAATTGAATGAGGTAGTTTAAACATAAGCTTTATGTACTGATGATACAGATGATACAGATAAGTTAAACTCTATGAGACTAGTTATTTTTATAAGTACATGGGTACTCGGTAATTTCAATTTTTATCATCCTCAGTTAACCCACTGTATCAGAACTAGATGATTGATATTTCTTTCTTCAGTGCTTGATATACTCAGTATTTTTCATGCATTTTAATCTAAATTTTTGTTGTTGTTCTAGGTCACACTAACAGAACTAAAGGTAAGTCTTACATGTTACTTAATTTGCACTCTAATACTTCTGTTTCAGAGCAGTTTGAAAGCTGAAATGCTGTTTATAACTTTCTGTGTGTTAAAAGGGGAAAGAGATTTTTTGCAGAGGTAGTTATGATGTATTTTCATCAGTTCCTTGATGATTTCCATTTGTGACTGTTCTTACAGGCACAGCTTGCACAGAAGACAATGTTAGTCAATGATTCAAAACTGAAAGAGCAGGAATTGAAAGAGCAGGTAAGGGTGATGCTGAACGAGTAAAAAGTATTCTTGTTTGATGCTCTGTGTTTTCAGTATTAAAAGGTTTGTTCTTTTTGAGTGATGATGTGGCACATCTCCACACAAGGTGCTATGAAAATAGTAGGCAAACAAAATAGTTTTCACTCATACTTGCTCTCAGATCTGTGTACATTCCAAAGTACTCCTGTATCCACTGAGAATGAAAATACCACATGCTTGTGATACTGGCTAGCAAAGCAATTGCACTGTGATAAAGGTAACTGCATGTCATGAAATTCTGGATTTTTATTTTCAAAACTAAAACTTTTTGATGGCAGTTTTTGTCATGTGCTTTTTTATGTATGCTTATATATATATATACACAAAATAAAAATGTGGATATATAATATACGCACATCTGCTATAGTTATTTTTTTTGGTGTATATCCACCTGTACATGCATTTTCTTAAGTAGTTTTTTGATAGTTTTAATAATACAGTTTTTAATGTTTTCCTTGCTTAAAAAGCAAATGTATTTTGCTTTCATCGGAGATGATGTTTAGCGAAAACTGTTTCACTGATGCTTATTTTAGCTGCTTGTCAACACCATTTATCATTTTGACTGTTCTCTATTTAGATTCATGTACTGGAAGACCGACTGAAAAATTACGAGAAGAATATGCACGTCACACCAATTGGAACACCCTACAGAGGTAAGTGCACAGTTTTCATCATAAATAAATTTGTCATTTGTTTGAAAGATATACTTTGGTCTAGACAATATATTAAAATGTCAGTCTCCTTAAGACACTCATATTTTTGTGACATCCTTGTTTTGTCTTGTCTGTTATAATAGAGTTGGCGTGTGATTTCAGATGAGCAAATCACACGGCATTTTGTTTGTTGTTTGTTTTTTACGTCATACAGTTAAAAGAGCTCTATATATCAGAGTTCTTAAACTCTCTGCCATGCAGGTCCCAGGCCCATCCAGGTTACAGGGACAGAGATGGGCACATGTACAGCATGGCTCAGGCAGGAACTGAAGGCCCCATGCTGAGCTGGAACACATTCTCTGGGCCCTTGGCAGGAGCCAGTGGGGGTGGGGATCCCAGGGGAGGCTGGTCACAGCCACTGAGGCCTGTGACCACCCCCAGGACCCTGGCAGAGAAAGACTTGAACTGCTCATATGCTCTCCTTTGGACATTGGTTATTGGCCACTTCGGAGACAGAATATGAGCCAATGGACCTTCTCTCTGGTGGTGTACTGTTCCTCTCAGGCTCTGTTGTTTTAGAAAAATACACAGGGAAATGAAGAGGTATTGCTTACCTCCAAAAGATTTGTGACTGCTTAGTTGAGGAACACGTCCTGCATGAGACTGAGGGCTCAAAAACTGAACCTCGCTAGTATTAGAGATGCAGAGTTTTGCCATCCTGTGGAAACCCATCTCTGCTGAATGAACTCAGGACACTTTCCAAACCCCAGTGTTAACACTTATTCTTTGCAAATTTTTGCAGATGGTCAGATTTTCTCAGAATGATGCACAGCTCTCACTTCCCCCTCCCTCCCCCTCCCCCTCCCCAAAGGTCCATATCTCCTTCCCACAAGGTGACAGAGCCAAGGATGGGACGTGGTTATGGGTATTGAATACCTTCTGCTAGTGCAGGGCTGGGAAGAAATGTCATCAAAGATTTCCTCAATGTGTACTGATGGGGAAAGAAGCAGGTAGGAAGAAGCGTAGCATAGCATAGTTCAGCTGGAAGGGACTAACACCAATTACCTAGTTCAACTGTCTGATCACTTCAGGGATGACCAGAAGTTAAAGCATGGCTTTAAAGAGCACTGTCCAAATATCTCTTCAGTGCTGACAAACATGGGGTGTCAACCGCCTCTCAACGAAGCCTGTTCCAGGGTTTGGCTGCCCTCTGAGTAGAGAAACATTTCCTCATGTCAAATGCAGACTTCCCCTGATGGATGCAGGTTTCAGCCATTTCCATGTGTCCTGGCACAGGGTACCAGGGAGAAGAGGTCATCACCTGCCTCTCAACTTCTCCTTCTCAGGAAGCTGTAGAGGGACAACTCAGCTTCCTCCTCTCCAAATCAGACAAACCCAGAATCCTCAGCCACTTCTCAGAGGACATGCCTTCCAGCACCTTATCCAGTAGTAGGGATGCCCTCCTCTGGATTCATTCATGTACCTTATCATTCTTTTTAAATGGTGGGGCCCAGAATTGCCTACAGTACTGAAGCTGAGACTGCACCAGCACTAAATACAGAAGGATAATCAACCTCTCTTGGCTGGCTGGTGATGCTGTGTTAGATGCACCCCAGAATGTGGTTTGATCTGTTGGCTGCCAGGGCACACTGACTCCTGTTGAGCCTCCTGCCAACCAGCAGCCCCAAATGCCTTTCTGCAGGGCTGCCATTACTCCACACCAAGTGCAGAATCCAGCATTTGTTCTTGTTCAGTTTCATGCCATTCGTGAAACTTATATTCATGTGAGTGACTCGCAGTATAAATATGCCCTTATTTTTGTTCACACAGGTGGAAACCTTCACCATACTGAAGTTTCCATTTTTGGGGAGCCTACGGAGTTTGAATACTTGAGGAAAGTGCTCTTTGAATATATGATGGGTCGTGAGACAAAGGTATGGAAGTTTGTATATGGTGATGGGTGATTAGAGTACAGTTTAACACCCTTGCTGTATAGATGTGATTTGTTACATGGTGTTTATTACTGACACAGGATTCAATAGGCTTTCACATTTGTTTTCCAAAGAGGCATGATGCATAACTTAAAACTTTGTCAGCATGCCAAGATGAGTGGCAGGAGAAAGGGCCTTTCACATCTCTCACCAATGTACCTGTGAAGACAAAAATGTTTATGGAGAGATACAGTTTTATTAGGAAAAGTCCTGTTGTCAGTCAGTCTTAATGTGCTATCACCATATTAGCAAAAGTGGTCTTTTGATCATCTTGACACAAACATAAGAGGTAATGGATTAAATAATAATTTGTTAATAGCTCTGAAGATGATGAAGTATCTCTTCAGTTTTTACTTAAAGATGTTTTATAGGGCTCCCAAATCTGTGTATCTTAGATGGTATTAATTTACTCAAGTAGCGAAAAGCTGTACAGTAGGCTTCTTGTATGCTGCAAGTTGTGAAATCATTCCTAAGTTGGAATTTTATTAGCTTCTTACAGTACCGGTTCTCAGAGATTGACCAGGTTCAAAAGAGATATGTTGTAACACAAATATTTTTCTTGGATGATAAATTCTATGTGGATGAATTTTTGTATTTGTTTTTTTCCTCCTCCCTCGAGTTCTTCCACTGTTGCCCTGCTTTCAACTTAGACTACTATAAAGCAAAGAGGTTTTATGTAGGTTTCTGTGTTAATTAGCTTTGTTCTCATTGTGCTCTGTACAGAATAAAACTTGGACTGTGCAGAACATCTTGTCCTTAGGGTATTCCTCATTCTCTCTCTTTTTATCCCATTTTTCATTGTGATATTAATTCCTTTTCTATTAAAAATAGAAATCTCTGATTCAAAAACTTCAGAATAACTACTTGCCTTCTGTTCACAAGCCTGTGGCTTGTTGGATAGCTCTCCTACTTAAACAATGAAATAGTTAAAGGAAAATACCTACAGTAGAAGATTTTATGATTTTGAATTTTGAGGGACTTAGACAAGTGAAAATGCTAAAAAAAGTCTGTCAGCAATGTTTCAGCTTAATGCAAGTCTTGAAACAGCTTCAGACAACTACTGAATATAGTTGATGCACATAGCAAATTTTCGTTCAAGAATGCCTAATCTGAAACCTCTTTTTTGCTCATCAAGGCTATCTGTCACTGATCTTCAAAACATTTCTATACATGCCTCAAAACTTTGGAGTATAAATTGTTACATTTTTTTTCTTTTTAAAAGTGTTATAGTAGAATTTGCATTTCTTCAATAACAACAACAAACTACAGTCAGTGCTAAAGAAAATCATCCTTAGGTCTCTCTTCTATGTTTCTTTCAGTCTCCAGTTTTGCTTCAAAAAATAGTTTCAAGCTGATTTCATCCGTTGGTTTCCTTTCAATCATTAGATGTGTTGCTGGAAGACACTGAGCTTGGTATCTGCTCTCATCAGGATTATATCATATAATCTTAAATTTACAGAACTGTGTCTTGAGAACTGGTTTCATCTTGCTACACTAACTGGAAAACCATGAGCAATGATGGTGCGATCGATAAAATTTTTGAACACTGTCTTAAGAATATTAGTAAAGTATTGACGTGTTTTTTCTCCCCCGACACAGTCCTGGAGTTAAAAGGTCTGTACTGTGATTTATCCCCTGAGGACAGATATGCCTTTCTCTCAGCTTTTATTTTCCTGGACTGGAAGAGGCATTTTTATATCTAATTTTCTCTATTAAGATCATTTGGTGGCCCTCTGCTCTGCAGGATCTCCTTATATCTCTCTTTATAGTACAAATATATATGCCAGTGTCTCAAAGGTGATTCAGTAGTGGAGTTGGTGGTATCTATGGACATGTTTCCTCTTTATTGAAAGGAGTTCAGAGGAATCTGTGCAAATTATCTAGGACAGATTGTTATTTATGCAGCCTTATAAATGATTCTGGAATACTATCAAGACATTAATGAACACACTAATTAGGTTATAGTGCTGGAGACATAAGAGAAATGTGGAGGATTGATATGAATTTTAAGAATCAGGAATTATGGTCATAACGTGTAACTTGTAATTTATCACATTCTTTGTGAACTGCTTGACCAAGGTGTGTACGTGTCTTTGCAGGGGGAGTTTACTGTCTTGCCCTCCAGTCCAATTTATTTGCCTCTTTCTTGGCAGGATATATGATACAAGATTGCCAGCTTTTTCTAAGCATGCACTTTGTTCAGTACACTGTCTTATTAATGGACTCTATTGTTTGAGCATAGGTACCATAGAATTCACATCATATAACAGTAGCTGAAGATTGTGATAATGTGAAATGATGACCTTTCATTGTCTTCATATAATTCACAGAATATGTTGTGCATATACAGTGTGAAGCAAATAGTTTTATCTTACTGATTTTACTGTTTTCCATTGACATTAGTACAAATAGTATACAGTATTCTTAAATGAAATTAATTTTAAAATATTACAAAGCATTTTTGTGCATGTGGAATTACTTACAGATAACATACATCTTTTTAGACAATGGCCAAGGTTATAACAACAGTGCTAAAGTTCCCAGCAGATCAGACTCAGAAGATACTAGAACGGGAAGATGCTCGACCAATGGTAAGTTATATAAGTAAAGCAAGTTTATGCATGAGGATTAGATTTAAAGAATAAGAAATTAGAAACTTTGGCTTTTTCCCAGTTTCAGTACATTTATTATTTGACATTTGCTTGGTATTTACCAGCTGATCTATTTACCAGAAAGGTGAAATTGGATTTGAGAAGCAGACCTAAAAGAGGATAAGGTTATATGACCATAACCATTTCTTTGGTATTACTGTTACTGTTTTATGCATTGGGGCTACTTTTTATCAAAATAAAAACTGCAGTAATAGTCTCCTATACATTGTATCTGGAGTCAGTACTGTGATCCCTCCCTTTGTGGGTCAGCCTAGTGAAATATTTAGGAATTAAAGTGAGAGGAAGAATACCATTCTGTTTCTCTCACTGGCCTTGCATATATATTTTTTAGCACATGCAAAATCAGAACAAAATAAAAATTTGAACATTTTTACGTTTCATTTGAAGTAGTTACATTAAAATCCTGTTGATCCATTAAAACAAATTTTTTAAAAAATCTGTATTTTCATCTGCTTTCAGTATCACATCTGAGCAAAGTGTTAAATACTTCAGCATTTTCCTGGACACTTAATATGTTTGAGAATGTCTTGCAATCTTAAATATTTAAAATACTTTTAGAAGTATATAAATATTGATAATACTGCAGCTCCAGTAAGTACTATATATCCCAAACATGATTTTCTCTCTGACATTCAAAGAGAAAGCTGGGGCTTTTTTGTTTCATTTTGTTTTGGCAAGCTAGAGTAATATTTAGGAAACATTTTGAGATCAGGGAGATGGACCTTATTTTGCAGTCACTTCAGCTTTTTGACACTTGAAATCTGTTCTTCCTACAACAGACATTTATCACTTCTGGTACGAAATAAAACTTTAACTTGAATTAATCCAACAAGTTTTCATCCTTGGTGTTAAATTTTGGCTAAAATATATGGTAAAGGTTATTTTGCAGGCTGCAAGTGCTTTGATTGTTAAGGATATCATCATTAAAAGGCTCAGATCTAGCCTATGAATTTTCTCCTTTCCAAATCCACATAGATTGAATTAGACATCTAATGGATACTCAAATACTAGGGCATATTTTGAAGGAAGTAGGGTTTTTTCCTTCACTTTCGAAGTTAACTATGTTTGTTTGCTGAAGCACAAATTATTTTGGGCAGTGAGTCTTTTGTAATTTTGTTTAGAACTAAAAAGTTAGATCTTTACGAATTATTCTGTCAAGACATAGCCTTGATTTTTTGTGGTTTTATTTATTGTCATTTACTAACATGGAAGTAATGTTTCTCCGCACTTAATATTGGAGTAATGCTGGTATTTGAAAGTATCACGGTTAAGATCTCATGAGCAATAAAGTTCTGAACTACAACATAAATGTGCATTTTAACATAAGGCTTGTTTGTATTTTAGTTTACTGCCAGAACATCTGTCATTTTAATGTGTAAACTGGTAACTAATTGTGCTACTAGAGTAACTGTGTGGTACTAGGTATCTATGAGTAATTATATACCCTCTTAGTAGATTTATATTTTAACAGGTTTCTGAAAACTTGTAACAATACACAGCCAATAAACATGCTAATGTATCATGTTCACTAATCTAGCTTCTACTACATTGTTATTGTGTCCTAACTTCAGCAATCTCATCAGTGAACTGTAGATGTTCACAGAGCTCTTATCTATTAACAGTATATAACACTGTTAACACAGTAGTCCAATAAGCTCTTTTCTTCCTGGCTTTTTAGTTTGCCTCACCTCGCAGTGGTATCTTTTGAATATCCCATCAGTCTGTGCTTAGTTAGCATGTGGGTGAGTGAAGTCTAATACATACTTGTTTTATTTAAAGATGAAACATGTATTATGAGATTAATCATTCCTCTGCTTTTTTTCTTGCCTGTTTTCCTTTGTTAAAAATCAAATATTTGTTCTATATGTGTATGGTAAATTTTGTTCTACTCTTAATCACGTTTTGCTTTACAAAGCCAAGTTTGAAAATGGTAAATATTGATTCAAAACAGATCTTTTTGAGTTATAAGCATAACTTCAAATATTGATTTAGATACAGAAATCTCTGAAAAAGTTCAGATTTAAAATTAATTAATATGTAAAATTGGATTTTAATGCACTTGGCTTTGTTTGTCTTTATTCACTTTCTGAGTTCCTTTTCTGAATAGGCAAATAAGTCATATTTGTGGGAGACATACTGTACTGCTTGAAATGAATTACATCTTTTAAATGTGAGAATGAATTATCATAAAAAAGATTGATGAAATATTCTCTGTAGAGGGATTAGGATATGATTGCATGTTAACATATTGCCTTTCTGAATCTCCGCTTTGGTTTGATATCAAGAGGAGTTAAAGCAGAGACATTAGGGAGAACAATTAGGTGAGCTTTATGCTCTCAGTTTATTGTGCCTTCAGGTTTTATTAAGTTATTTTCATTATGAAACTGCAATGCTAGTTGTAACTTTACAGGAACAGACCAGCTGACTTAGGCCTAAAGATGCAAGTTGCATCAGACTAGCCAAGCTAAATAAGCAACACACATGCAATAGTGGTTGAGAGAGGAATACAATATGGAAGTACACAGGAAAAAGCTTTCTGTGCTGACTGATAAGACTATAATTTGAGTCACTAGTGGTGTTTGATATATAATAAACTCTGCAGATAAATTCTATAGGGTGTGGTCAGCTCAACTTTTCCTCCTTTGCAACTGGAAAGTTTTACATAGTTGCCGGGAATTGATTCAGTGCATTTGAAGCAGTTGCTGTCTCTTGGCTAAAATGTAGTTGTTGGCCTGCATCACCGCCGCAGCAAAACAGATTAATTTAGGCTGTTTCCATTGCTAGTTACCACAGTGTGGTTGACAGGTTATCTTCCTCTCTTGCAGTCATGCAAATACAGCCTTCAACACAAAATAATACTAACAGTCATGGTTCCTACTTCATGATTTTTTAAACCTTTGAATACAATGGTGAATGCACTTTATTGCACTTAAAATGCAATAGAGTTTGGACTGTTTGCCTCCTAGCCCTGATCACTTCTGACAAAATCAGCAACTGCTTTTTCTAGCCCTTTGTTGAAAAGAATTGAATTGTTGATAATGATGGAACAAAGCTATTTACAACACTATTTCAGAAGGTATGTTTGAAACTTACATTCTTGTCATGCTGTCTATAATGCTGGTGTAAAAAATTTAGGTGTTCTCAAGCTGCATTTGAAACATACCACAGAAGGGCTTGTTGATGTTGACCTTAATGTGAGCAATTACCTGTTACACTTTCATAACTTAAACCAGTATATATGTTAACTGCTCAGACCTCATTATTGGATTGCAGTTGCTTACTTCATCTCAAGTATTTTTGTCCCTTATTCTTGCATGTATATACCTTAGAAATTAAGGTGATGCTGACTTAATTGTGAAGACAGTCAGTGTTTTCCTGGTAGAGGAATCTTTTTGCTAGCTCCAAAATTATACATTATCATATCAATTTTGATGATAGACCTTTATGCAGAGAGGACAACCTTGTGTTTCATTGGATTAATATGCAGAGATGTGGTAGACTATTTCCAGTGAGACTTCTGACTGTTTTGCTACAGCTTATTTCATTTTCATCAATTTCTCAACTGTGTTGCAGATACTGGAATAGAATTGCTTGCTCAAAATCAGTTAATAATTTGGCAGTTTGACTTACGTGAAGTTCTTCTATCTCCTAATCATACAATAAATAATGTCATTATTTTAATATTAGGATCATCGAAGTTGCTCTCAGTAATGTAACATTTGTTCATTTCTTCTAATTTTTCATTCTTCTAGTCATGGCTACGACCATCTTGAAGAATTTACGATGAGAATGTCTCATGACACTGCTGCTTAGAAATATGTTTATATCTCTGTTGTCCCTTGAAAAGGGACAAGAAGAAAAGCTATTATTCAAGGTCACAAATGGAACAGCAAGAACCAAAACTCAACACCGTATTTGGACCATGAATATAGTTAAAACTGCCTTGACAGAAATTCTAATCAGGGGTTTTTTGGTGATGAGTCTTTCTCTTCTATTGAATACTGTCTTCTATTTTGTGTTAAAGGTTATTTTTTTAAAGGAGAGAAAAGACTTTATCCTAGGAAGGAATTACCCACTACTGTATCTCTATACAGGTTTTACTGGGTGTTTTTTAAGAGTTGAAATAAATTGTTTGTTTCTTCTATTTATTTTTTTTTATTTTTGAATGAATTGTGCAATACATTTTGAATGAGTAGTGGTTGAGGTGATTTTTCTGATGAACTAGGAACTTCTGTTGACTATTCTCTCCTGATTTGATCTTGATTGTTTGCTAAAGGTCACTTCTATATGCTTTTGCCTACAATAAATCCAAATTGCAGTACCTCATTTGTTTACTCCTAGCTTTTGTACTTATATTTTTGTGGAGAAAAGGTATGTTCCTGTAAATTCCTGTAAATAGTTAATACGTAACTGTATCATATGCTGATCTGTGACTGTTGACAGCACTAATCTAAATAGAGCTGAGATTAAATAAAGTTTATTTACTGTATAATTTTGGAACATCTTTGGTATGATTTTTCTTTTGAAAGGATCCATCAGTATTGTTCTATTCCTGTTTGAGACATCCTTAGCTGAGATATTTGCAGGCTGAAATCACTCTCATAAGAAGAGCTACTCAAGTACATTAAACTGTAAAAAGTCAATGGAGATCTTCAGATTTTCAAGGGATCACAACCTGTGAAACTGACACATGGTGAGCTGAAAAGGTGACATAAGAATGTAGCAAGTGGGGAAGCTTGTATTGTAAAAGTTTTAAATTATCATAGAATTACAGAATGGTTTGGGTTGGAAGGGACCTTAAAGATCATCTATTTCCAACCCTCCTGCTATGGCCTGGGATACCTTTCACTAGAACACATTGCTTAGGGCCCCATCCAACTTGAACACTTCCAGGATGGGGCATCCACAAGTTCTCTGGGCAACCTCTTCCCACTGCCTCCCTATGCTCACAGTAAAGAATTTCCTCCTATCATCTTATCTAAATATCTCCTCTTTCAGCATAAAACCATTCCCTCTTGTCCTGTCACTATCTGTCCACGTAAAAACTTGCTCTAGAAGGCTGCAATGAGGTCTTCTTAGAGCCTTCTTTTCTCCATACTGAACAACCTCAACTCTTTCATCCTGTTTTCATAGGATAAGTGCTCCTTTCCTCAAATCATCTTCGTGGTCTCCTCTGGACCCTGTCTAACAAGTCCATGTCTTTCTTGTGCTGAGGACTCCAGACCTGGACACAGCACTGCAGGTGGGGTGTCACGAGAGAAGAGTAGAGAGGGACAATCACCTCCCTTGACCTGCTGGCCAGTCCTCTTTTGATGCAGCCCAGGATACCACTGGCCTGGGCTGCAAGTGCACACTGTTGGCTCATGTCCAGATTTTCGTCCATGGAAACCCCCAAGTCCTTCTCCACAGGGCTCCTCTCCATGAGTTCTTCTCCCAGTTTGGACTCACCTCTGGAGTTGCCCCAACCCAGGTGCAGGACCTTGCACTTGGACTTGTTAAATTTCGGTAAGTTCCTGTGGACCTACTTCTCAAGTTTGTCCAGGTTCCCCTGGACAAACCTGGGCACCCTTCCATCTGTTTTGCCAAATGCACTGCTCACCTTTGTGTCATCTGCAAACGTGGGGAGGGTGCACTCGATCTCACTGTGTCATTGGTAAATTAAAAGAGCACCAGTTCCAAGACAGACCCCTGAGTGACACCACTCATCACTGGCCTCCACCTGGATGCAGAACTCTTTGGCCACTCTCTGGCTATGTCCAGCCAGCCAGTTCCTGAGTGGTCCACCCTTCCAAATCATGTCTTTCTAATTTGGAGAAAACAATGTCATATGAGACCATGTCAAAGGCTTTACAGAGGTATAGGTAGATGACATTGGTTGGTCCTTGCAGTCACTGCATCATGGAAGGCCACCACGATAGAAAATTACGTATTTTTTTTTTCTTTTAAATAGTTCCTGTGTGACATGTAAGATGTGATCCTCTGAAGCAACACACAAGTATGCATAAATTTAGCCTCTAGCAACTTTGATACTTTATTGATTTACCACATCAATAACACACATCTGTAATGTACATATTAGTTTGCCAAGATGCTTCAGGGTGATCAGTCCTCCATGAATATAGGTTTTAGCAAGTGTTTGAGGGGCAGCATTCCTCTAAGTAGCTTATCTCTGGAAATAAGGGATTTTTTTTTCTTTTTTTTGACAAATGCACTTAGATTCACCTTTTTTTATCATCTTCAGGAAAAGAAAAAAAAACCTGAATTCATTTGCATAGTTTTGTATCCTAATGAAACTGGAAGTAAAACGATTTGAGTGATCCAAGGTCTATTGTGGCCACTAGCAGTCTGAAGAATATGTCTGGTTTTAAATTGCTGTTTAAGGTCTAAAGAGATATGGGTTGCCTTTGATAGTTAAGGACCAAGACTTACATCTTTATTCCCACTGCCTTGTCTCTGGCAAAACCAGTTTTTTATGCTGCTTTGTTATTTATAGCTTCTGGGGTTTTTAGGGAACAGTGGTCTAATTTTTTCCTTATATCAGACATCAAATGTGTCAAATTTACTTTAACAGTCCATTACTCCCTGTAACTGTTTCCAATGTAAGCACTTCTTGCTGCTGCTGCTTTGTAGCAGGGCATCCTCCAGCCTGTCACAGCAGCAACCTTGACCAGACTTGACATGGGTATGTTTGGCTTTGAAAAAAACCATATTCCCTGCATAACTGACTGAGGATTTTTGGGATTTTGCTATTGCTATCATTACAGCAGTCAAAAACGTATTTGAGTTTTGGGTTTCCATGCAAGGTATATGTTGTCATAGGCTTTGGGAACTTAAATCTGTTACTTTGACAGTGAGTATCACTATGATCACTCTTGTCCTCACAGATAAACTATTTTTCACATTTTCTGTTTCTGTTCTTTTCCCTTTCCATGAAAGATACTAGTGATGGACTGTACTTTGTCAGGCATGACCTAAGTGCGGTGGAAAAAACTGTGATAGTCTGTATAATATTCATACAACATTGGATGGACTAAATAATATTTTCTTTCCTTAAATGACCTAATTAAAGAATGCAAAACAGATTAGAAAGTAATTGTTGGTTTTTTTTTTAAAAAAAATCAGGTAACCGCTACCCATATTCACATTTTGAAAACAATGTTTGAGGGTTTTTTTCCCTTCTATATATAACTCGTTAGCAATCACATTCCTCGGGGGAATAATGAAAAAATGTGTTAAGTACAACAGTTTTTTTCAGACTCAAGTTTTAACTGCTTCTAAATTTTTTTTAAAGAAAATACGTAAATAAGGCATGTTTTAGAGTTTAAATAAACAAAACAAGATGAAAGCATGAAAGTGGTTGCTTCACTTTGAGTAGTGGTTTTTTTGTTGTTGGAGTGTCAAATGATTCTAGTTGTGCTAATGTGAGTATAACCTAATATGCTCCAGACCAAACATACTTATGATTATAAAATATCCCTGTTTAGACACACATAGGTAAAAGTCAAAGACTGTATCAAATATTTGCCTGCCTTTTTAGGAAAGGTTAGAGGTTGCCAAGCTCATTTAGACTGGATTGTTAAAGGATGCATCTGGGAGAGAAAGTATTTTGATTTTCTTATGTTGAACCTTACCTCAGTCTTATATGCAATATATATATGATATTTGTAATTTTATGGACCCATATGCATGTGCACAGAAAAAAATGTGTAGATATGTTTATAAAGATAAGACTTAACAGGTTTATCAAGCACTAGTGTCCAGTTTAGATGAAAAATACCAGGTTTTCTATTCATGTGTTATTTCAGTGCCTTGGCTGATATTTATTAGCAACATACTATTTTAAACTTTTCATAAAACATTATCTACAAATCCGTCCAACTTCCAGTTTTGCCATTTATAATATCTCTTTCTGTGTGATCTGCTAAAATTTATTATCTCTCCTATGTAGTACATGGTATCTGGTTCCATGTTATCTGAGGATCTGAAATCCTCATTTTAGGTCAAGTCTAGCTGGGATGAATACTGAGAAGATTGGTTTGATTTTTGTAATTCATACTCTTGCATGCATTCTTATTGTCCATCTGTGTGTGCTACAGAAAATACTTTTTTTTTTCCTCTATGGAGTTTGTAAAATTGAGAAACTTATTTTTCATCTGCTTTTTCAAGAAAAGGTAGCTTTTTTGCAATGTCATTACAGCTTTGTTAAGGCCATCAATACGAGCAGAAACTGGCAGCTGCTCCACTATGCATGGAATATCCAGACCAAGCTATGGCGTAGCTGTTTGTAGATGCTGGTCCTCAAAAGCATTGCTAGTGTGGGATTTTCAAATTCTGGTTGTGTATTTTCATAATATGGCAAATTAGAGATGATAGAACAGAATAAAGCAGTAAGTTGCATGTTCTTCTATATCATGTCTATCTATGATTTAGGAGTTGCTGCCGTTAATTTTCTGTCGCAGGCTCTAGTCTTCCTCTGTTAACATTGAGTTGGTTTCCTGAATGCATTAGAGTAATTTTAAAGGCACATGGACTCAAAGGAAGTACTTCTATGGAGAATTCTTTTGGTGTAGAACAGTGACAGCCATTATTTCCTGCAGTTGCCACTAAATACCACGTGACATTTCATGGAAGTGGTAATTAAATTCATGGTCATCATGTGTTACTTCATGGCTGTGCTAGCACATCATGGTACAGCAGTGGATATTGATGGAGCTAAGTGTGGTGCAGGAACCTGCTGTGACACGACTTGCTTTTCTTGGTTGTGGCTTCCAGAGCAGCCCAGGTCACCTGATGGCCATTGGGCAAATGAACAAGATCACTGTTTTCTAATTAGGTGTGTTGCTGTAACCAAAGATTTGGCAGGTAACTTTTCCAAATGGAGACCAAGGCCTGTGTGGCTCTGGGGTCTGGAGGGCATTGTGCGTGCTGCTGCCAAAATAGGTCTGCATGCCTGCAGCAGAGACACCTTTGCCCGATTGCCTCTGGTTGTATCTGGATAGCTTGCACCTCCAGCATTTCTGTAAGCATTTAACTTCACTTAAAGGAAAAGGAGGAACAGCAGAGTGTATGCAGTGTATCCTCAATTACATGGCCCTTCTAGAACAGTGGCTAAATAAGAGGGGGAAGAAAAAGGAGGAAGGATAAGGTGAAAATTTAGGGTCTTCCTTTATTATGAAGAAAATTGTAATTAGGCTGAGCTGTATTCAGAGAATGAATGTTTTTCTTGCCTGCATTGAATTCTAACTTCAACTTCCCTGAAACATGTTTCCACATTGAAAGAAACTGTCCCCACTTTGAAGCCCTGCAGCCACGGTAAGTGTTATCTGCATGTTATTTAAAGCACATCACACTTCAGCCCCAAGGTTCCAGTTCTGCTACTCAATTAAAATCCGATCCAACCAAAAATTCAGTACAGGTGGTGTCTGGCTCAGTTAAGTGTGGACTTTTTCCCCTCTTAGCTTCAGGAATAGCACATTCAGGACATAATGATTCTCAGGATGTTAAACTGTTTGAGATGAAGCACAGTTTCTGTGTATTTTATGCAGGTTCTGGTGTAGTGGGACCTCATTTCTAGGATGGACTGATAGAAATGTTGCTATAGATACAGGTTGACCAGGAGAGATCCAGGTTGTGTGGGCTTTTCCTCAACATGAGGATATTCACATGCTACCTAAAAATACTGTGGAAGTTGAGCTGGTCTTACAGTACTCTCCTTACTCAACGAGTGAATAAATACAAAACTGCTATACCAGTCCCTGGGAATATAGGTGTACCTTTATCTATAGTTCTATCTATCCTACATCTCTTGGGGGATTTAACATTGTTTTTTTTAGATGTGACTTGCTCATTACAATAATAGAGGAAGAGGGAAGAATGCACCAGTGGCAATGGCCAACATGAATTAGGTCTTTCAAGGAGACATGGTTGCTTTGTAATGTGCTGCTCATGGCCATACATAGGACCTGCTATGCTTAGGGTTTTAAGCATAGGCAGATATAGTGCCTCAGGTATTTGTAGTGATATGAAAAGAGAGAGCCTCTCTGCTTGGAAAGCTAGACTTGACCTCACACCTTCTGGCTGGGTGCATCTCAATAAAGCGGCTGGGCAAGCCAGAAATTTTGGCAGAGCCAGTAGCTTCCTCTAAGGGAAAGCACTGCAGACCAGAGAGCTGCTGGGCAACAGCCAGCCTTGCATTGTACAGGTAATCTCTTCAGCTCCTCTTTTATGTCCCATTATTTGTTAAACACTTTATTTAATTTGTCTTCACTGCGCTTTTCAAGGGCTTGTGCATTAGGATCTCTTTTGAAATAGGTTTTTAAACTGGCAGAAGATGAAGGGTGACTTTCAATGAGCTGCTAGACAGCATGGGTGTCTTGAGTTCTTCATATAGTGTGGGAAGACTGAACATAAGAGGCAAATGCATGAAGTCAACAGCTTATTTTTAGGTTGAGAATAAGAGTGTATTTCTAGGAGGGATGCTGATTATAGGGAGGCTGGAATTAACATTTACTGTAGATAAGCTCTAATAGTGACTAAAAATAGAAGTTTCTGTATTATTGTAGATATCTTTCAGCAGGATCCTGATGGTTTTCAGAAAGACTTTTGTGGCTGCAATAATGGCATACTAAGGGAAACAAATAAATGCAGAGTATCTCCTATGTCACTGCTGCTGTCAACTAGTTGTGAGCATAGTTTGTTTAATGTATTGCACTGGGATGCCTGGACATATTTATCATGTGTCTGGGAAGGCAGGGTAATTAGCATCTCACCTGATTTCATGTGCACTGTGACCAGCCCAACCAGGCTGGTTCCAGTTTTATTGGTGATGTTGCTGAGGACAGAATCATGTCTTGCTTTCACCTGGAGCATGCAGGTCTCCAAGCACTCACCAGGAGGGTGGGAAGCATAACATACTCTTAATTTTTTCCAAAGGTTCTGCTTTCCTCTGAAGTTTGAATTGTAGCTGAGCTTGGACTATTTATTTTTGCTGGAGGAACCTCTACCAAAACCCCCGTTTCACAGCTTGGGCTTGACAGTCACTGTCTCCATTTTGGAAGACATCCCAAGACTTTTCTTCCATTGCTAGTGCCACATGGTCTGTCCAGGACTGTGTAACTTTGTTTTAATAGAGTGATGATGTAAGCAACTTATTAGAAATCAGCAAGTGAACCACAGAACTGTCACATCGATCTCCAAATTTGTCATATTTTCTTGCTGGTCTATGGTATGACAGGGGTGTCAAATTTCTGTCAGATTCCTCCCAGAATCTGTCTTATAGGAGAGTCAGTCACTGAGGACTGTGAAAAATGTTGTTCATAAACAAGAGAGCCTGCTGTGTTATTGCAACTGCTGTGCTTCTCTCTTTACATTATTTGTAGTGAATATCACTCTGGGGATTGCAAATTCCTTGCCTTAATTCCACTGATTTAAATTGAATTATACCTGCCAAAAATTCTGTCCTAGAGGGTGGGGGGTTTGAGGGGTGTGTTTTGTTAGGCTTTTTTTCTTTTTTATTGTTTGGGGTTTTTTTAATCACTGGCATCGGCACATCCTTCTTGCTCTCTGGATGCTGAAATTCAGGTTTTTTTACATTATTAACCTGGAGAACTATACTGCTTCTGGTATATCTCATGCCAATAACAAGTCCTATGGAGTCCCACAGTTTACTTTTTTGAACTCCTGTGTATGTGTAGTACACAACAACAATTCCCAACATAGTTGAGAATTTAGGAATAACTGGGTTGCAGAGGATCCTGTGTATCCCAAATTATTTGGTTAAGGGCTCAAGCTTTTAGTGCTCACACACAACTGTAAGAAGTGCCTTTTCTGTGTGTGGAGAACAGGTTTGGATCTCTTAAAGATGATAAATAGGTTATTGTTCACATGAACTTTTAACACAAGGACTCTATGATAGTTAGAATGTGGAATAATAAACATTGAGTGGCTGAATAATAGAAAGCAGATGTGCCAAGAATGCCAGACAAAATGTTTGAAAGCTGTGCTGTAAACTGGACCTTTCAACAAGTGTCCAAAGCTTGTGAGACCACCAGGATCTCAGCCTTGTAGATTTTAAAATGGAGGCTAATTAGAAAAGTAGAGACACTACTTCAGTGTATATAAATCAATGAGATTTAATATTGTGTAGAAAAATGGTGGATCACAGGATCCACCATGTGGTGAGTATTCCATGACTTTCTCATATCTACTACATGTTTCCCACTTGTGATTTTTCTTTTGAGGTAGTCAAATGAGAAAAATGAAACAAAATCCACTGGTATTTGGCTTAAAAATTCTAAACAGTCCAGCTCCACTAAAGCTTCTGGGAAGTCCTCCCTGACTTTTTGTGAGTTATGTCCAGACTGTTGAAAAGGGCCTCTATCTATCTATCTATCTATCTATCTATCTATCTATCTATCTATCTATCTATCTATCTATCTATCTAATTATATAATCTAATATCTAATATCTTTGTCTTAAACTGTAATTTTATAGAAAACTAAGACACGTAAATCTAACGGCATGTAAACTGGTATCATTTTTCCTAGTTAATTCCACTTAGATTTAAAACTCTATTTTTGAAAACAGGATAGTACATGGTTTATAATACTGTATTTGTTTTGTATGTCTCATCATCAGCTGGTTATCTGAGTTTGGCCACAGTGCAGCCAGTATGAAGGGTTAACTGTCTTTTACCTGATGGATTTTTGTTTCTTTTATTTGGCTTAGATAAATTTCTTCAGCTACTGGTATCCAGTGTATGATAAATGTTTTACGTTATATGATGCGTTTTCATTTGGGCACAAATTGACCATAAATCAGGCTGAAATAAACCCGAATACTGAAAACCAGGGCAAATGTTTTATGTGCAATGTTAATGTGTAGTTTTAAAGGGGGTAGAACAATGGCTGGATCACTAAACAATCTGGATTGCTGATGAAACAGTACCATTTCAAAAAAGAAATTCCTTAAATACCTAAGAAGGGACAATTGATTTTTTAATATGAGGCTCTGAAAATTCTGGCTTTCCACTCTATTCTTTTATCTATTATTAGGAGAAGCTGATTTCTTATTACATCATCAGCTTCTGTATCTCCTACAATCCACATCAGCTCATCTGGTCACTAGTGGTGTCCCCCAGGGATCAGTGTTGGGCTTGGTCCTGTTTAATATCTTTACTGGTGATCTGGATGAAGGGATTGAGTCTGCCATCAGCAAATTTGTGGACAATACCAAATTGGGTCAGAGTGTCGATTTGCTGGAGGATAGAAAGTCTCTGCACAGGGACCTGGACAGGTTGGGTAGATGGACTGAGACCAACGGCATGAGGTTCAACAAGGCCAAGTGCTGGGTCGTGCTCTTTGGCCTCAACAACCCTGTGCAGTGCAACAGGCTGGGGGCAGAGTGGCTGGAAAGCTGCCCAGTGGAAAAGGAACTGGCAGTACTGGTTGACAGCCAGCTGAACATGAGCCAGCAGTGTTCCCAGGTGGCCAAGAAGGCCAATGGCATCATGACATGTATCGGTAATAGTGTGGCCAGCAGGACCAGGGAAGTGATTCTTCCATTGTACTTGGCATAGGTGGGGCTGCACCTTGAGTACTGTGTCCAGTTCTGGGCCTCTCAATTCAGGAAGGACATGGAGGTGCTGGAATGAAAGGTGGCAGTACTTTTATCTCTCCTTCAATCGGACAAGGAACCATAATCTATCTTTAGAATGAAGCCACAGTGGAAGAGGAATTGAAGAGGATTCTCTTTAACTGGTAGGCAAGAAGAGCTACAAAAAATTTCTGGAAAACATCTCATCCACTGAAAGACTAAAAAAGTTTGATCTCCTGAACTTCTTACAACTGAGTCTGAAGGTGAGTTACATCACGGAGTTCTGTGGGAACTGACTGAAAAGGAACTGCAGTATTATCATTAGGACCTGATTTACAAACACAATTACTGATCTCCTTGTATTGAGCACTTGTCAGAGAAATACAGAGAATGCACACAAAGAATCAGCAATTCACCAATGCAATGGGAAACCTTTAACCCAAGTTCAGCTAAAACATTGTTACTGCTGGGCATGTACTGACATAAACATATGAATAACAAAGCGGAGAGGCAGCAGCCTTTCTGTTACTGAGATCATGCAATGCCTTCGCTTTGTTAGCATGTTCCTGCTGATGGATGCCAGGGCAGGAGAAGTGGGTGTCGCCCGGTGTATCGGGAAATGTTGACATTTTTTTTTTCTGGTCTATGTTGGGCCCAGCCACCTGCAGATGTGTATGTTTGTCCTGCCAAGTCCACTGATAAACGCGA
>JAWWLV010000088.1:49957267-49969740 GCA_035041135.1 Platyrinchus mystaceus | reverse complement strand
CACGTTGCCTTCGGCGGGGACGCCCGCCCTCTTGTGAGCCTGCTGACACCCCGAGGAGCTGCCTCTGCTATGGGTAACTTCCATCGTTTTGGGGTCGGTAAGACAACTTCGTAAAAGCACCTGCAGGGCAGGGGCCTTTACTGAGGGCTTGTTTCTCTCCTCTCCTTTTATGTCTCTCAATTTCTAGCCATTATCAGCCACCTCTTTGTAATAAACATTGGTTTCTTTGAGCTATCAACTGTGTGTTGGCTCTCCATTCCGACCATCCCCGGACCCTTCCCTGATACACCCAGGCCCCACACAGGAACACATTCCCCAGCTGTTTCTAAGAGCAAGCAGGAGGGAGCTGGGGAATAGGTAGAGAAATCTGCACCCAAACAAATGGGGCTCAAAAAAGATGATCAAATAAGCTTACAGCAATTGTACTTGTAAGTTGTGTGTGCCTGTGGGAAGTGAAAATGCAGTTACTTGTGGATATAAACTAGATTAAAACAGATGGTCAAACCTCAGTCACAGCACTACTTTGATACAAATGCAAATGATAAGCAGGATCTTCAAATTAAGTAAGGTATTGGTAAAAATAAGGACAACAATATTGAGTTCACTATGTGCAGTACAGGAACGCATTTATATTTTATATATATATATTTTATAATTATACACACACAAACATACATCATCTCTGAAGTGGCATTTTGGCAGGAGAAGCCTCCAAGAGGGCAGCTTATCTGTTAACGTGAAGTCTTGATGAACCTGGTCTGTACATAGCTGAATCTTTAAGAAATGCAGACATGGTGCATTTGTTTTCTTTTTCTTTCCACAGTCAGAACATTATTGTATTGGCCTTTTTTTTCCCTGAGCTCTACTATTAATCAAAAAGTATTGTTAAGGGTGCTATTTCACTGACAGTTCTCAATTTACAGATAACTTTTCTAATTTAAAAACTAATCTGGAGGCTAAGCTTTGCCAAAATACAGTGTTTAATTAATATAGGTGGGTGTAAAGTACAAATTAGCCCTATGGTGCAGGTATGCAGCCTCCCTAGATGATACAAACTTCAAGGTTCATGCAGTGAGAACAGGGATATAGAAGTACAGATTATAGCAATTCCTGTTTTGAATGGATCTTTCACAAAGGGTTGGCATACAATTTAATGTGTTATCCTGTGTTCTCAGCCATTAGTTTTGCCATATTCATTTAACTGTACGTTATTATTATCCTTGTCACTGCACTGGATGCTTCCTATTGGTTTCATAAATGGCCTGCCAGAATTTTATCAGCTAAACTTACACCATTGGGACAGGCAGTTTCTGTTTCTGTTTGGACTGACAAAATTCCAGTTGGATTAAATGTGAGATGACTTTAGTATTTGGATGTGCAGTAAAAGAAAGAAAAGGATCGAAGTACCGTGTTCCTGGCCTTTGCCTGGACAATCTTCCTTGCCAAGAATGGAGAGCTGAAATTTTTGTGGACTGACACAGTTTCATATGTATCACTTCTAGCTGAAATAAGTCATCCCAAGAGCACTCTACAGCGTGAGAGACAAGTGTTCCATTCACCTCCTCTAGCTGCTTAGCTTCCCTCCTTCCTCTGGAGATGGATAACCATTTGCTCTCTCCAGCATGTCATCCCACATTTCCTTTAACTTTGTTGGAGAGCTGCCTGAACATCACTCAGTGCCCAGGTAATTAACTGAAAAGCCCCATCAGGCCCCATCACTTCCTTGCTTCAAAAGGCAGAGATTTGACTTTGTAGTGCTAATGGGACTGAATGTCATTTGTAGAATTTGCTTAATCATGGCATATTGACTTTCTGCCTAAATCAAATTACTTTTATCCATATTGATTGCACAGTTACAAAAACCTCATGAAAAATCTTTTTATTGAATGTTATAAATCTCCCTGCTAATACTATGTAAATGCCCTATTGTTTTCACTTGGTGCTTTAACGAGCAAATCAGTTCTTGCAGTTTGATCATACACTAAAGACTGGAGTTACTGATAAAGTAACTTTTCCTTTTTATTTGATATTGACCATTGTGTCACTTAAGACTGGAAAATTTTCACTTCTCCATAATCTTGGTCATACTTAGATGAAGAAGAGAAGACTCTCACCTACTCCAACCTTTTCATAAGCCACCTTGAACAAGAACACTAAATAATTATACCACTAGGCTTTACACAGCTAATATAAAACACCTTGATGACTGGAAATCCCTTCCTTCTCTGATCTTTTTTTTCACCACCAAATTCTGTAGTTATTACTTCTCTACTTAACCTGTCCCTGGAATATTCCTATGCTAATGTCCACTTTCTGGCATCACAGTCAACATCAAAAATGGCAGTTTCTAAACAGCAGCATATACATGTTGCACCAGAGTACTTGCTCTAAGGATGATGCTTAAGGGCAATGATTGTGATCAGTCTTTTTCCTGATGAGGATGCTCCCTGTCTCAGTTTCATGGGACACAAATGCTTTGCTGAGGATGAGTTATGAGGAAGACCCAAACTCCTCCCTCTAAGCAATCGTAAATCTGAAATTAAGAGGCTCCAACTGAAAAAAAATGTGGAAAAAATGAAAAAATAACAGCCCTCTATTAAAGGATATATATGTGTTGGCAGAACAACAAAAGAATACATATAAAACAACCAAACAATAATTGTATACCCAAATATAATCCCCTTCAAAACAAGCAAATAAACAAATAAAAAAATGGTAAACAATTCAGTTTGTGCCCTTTAGTGCCATTCTAACCACAGTCAGCAGGGGGCGCTGTTGGATCACTGGAGATGAAGAGCCTGCAATGTCCTGTGCCAATCAGCAGGGGGCACTGTTGAGTAACTGGTGATCACCACTTGCTGGGGGGATCTCCCTGGGTGTGCTGGAGAAGCTAAAAATGAAGGTCTTCCTCCCCACCCTTCCCAGCAGGAAAGGGGAGAGAGAGGAGGGAAGGAAAAAAAAAACAGAACAAAAAAAAAAAATCGTTCCCAGTGGAAAACTCAGTCCTTCTGGTTGAATCGTGAAGAGCAGACCCCCCTCTCCTCTGATGTGCACAAGAACTGCTGCCAAGAAAGAAAAAAAAACAGTTCCTCTCTGATGGAAAAAAAAAATCAAAGCAGAAATCCACAGCTGGCAACCAGGCTGGGAACAAAAAACCACACCCGAGCTATCTGCCGCCTGGACCCCCGTCGCCGTTCCAGCAGCCAGCCAAATTCTCCACCACCTCAGCAGCAGCCAAATGGCTCCTCCCCCCGTTTCCCAGGAGATGAGAGGAAAAAAAAGTAAAAAAGAACTTCTTACCCCCTCAAAGATAAGATCTTGAAAGCCATTAACAGGGAATGTAGTCTTAGGCTAGGTCTTTTGTGTTATCTAACTGTCCAAGCCACAGTCAATATGCCCTTTCAACATCCCTTTCACACAATGGGCAGGGGGAGGGGAAAAATTCCTGCTTGGTTTTTTAAGAGCCAGCAAAACCAGGACACTCCCTAACAAAAACAGGCTTCGTTTTTGAAAGAGACACGTAGATACCATGAAACAGTTTACCACAAAATTCCCTCCTCGCTGAACACAAGTCGTGGTGCAAACCCTTTGCAGAAAATGATTACACTTTCACCAAGAGCTTCCTTCCCTGAAAGAAGATTTGACCTGCAAGAGTGTTTTCTCATGCCAGCTTTCCAACAGCCCCAACATCCAGCAGTCTTCCTTGGAGATCACTCTTGTCATCACAAGTAAATTCCCCATGAACCATCATGTGCGTATGCAATAACTACTGGACTTGCTTGCTGATCTCCAGGAGCCTGCCAGAAGAAGCAGCTCCATTTGTATCAGAGTTCCTGGCCCCTCTGTTCCAAGGATTTACTCTGCTTCTCCTGGTGCACGTTCTCATGGATGACGGGTGTACATGGAATTAAACAGCTAAAGTCAACACTAACAGTAACAAATTAAAGTCACCATTGAGAGAGTATTTCTTTTCTGAGATTCTGGGCTTGATCCTTAACAAGGATCTAAACACGATCTCTCATGAATCATGAGCACTAAAATGTATTGCTTTTTACTTTGTTAAAAGGATGGGCTTTGTTGGCCCAGGGTTTTCTAGCCCATAAATCCCCTCCCCTTCTCCTTCTGGGTGATGATTGCCCTTCTCTTTTTCCTTGGAATAGACTATCTTCTTTCCTTTGCTTTGGCTCATCTTTTATTACGTATTTGACTGATTATTTTTGCTCTCAGTCATGTTAAAGTATTAGAGTAATTATTTCCAGCTTTTACTTAGCCACGAAGGTTGCTGCTGCTTTTTCAGACCTGGAGTACTTATGCCAGAAAACACAGGTCTGATTTTTTTTCCCAAAGTATTTTCATTCCTGTTGCCCTGAAAAAAGACACTGCCTCTCCTCATGGTTTCTGTTTTCCCCAGAAAATCTCCCGTGCAGCATGATGCCAGTCAGATCTTTCTTCTGTCACCTGCCGTGAAGCGTGCCTCTCCACGTGCCAAATTCAAGCAGGGCTGATAGCCTCAAACTAATGACGGGAGGCAGGACTGATTCCTCCAACATCTCTTTTGCCCTCAGCTCTGTTACTTCCCATTTCTCCTTCCAGAGGCCGACCAGTGGAGCGGGCTGGGGGTGCACGAGAACGGGAACAGGTGGAAAAATGAGAGGAGGCCACAGCTGAAAGAGAGCTGCGTGGAAGCGAGGGCCGCTGAGGGGTGCCGGTGGGGCGCTGCGTGGGAGGAGCCGGGCGGCAGAGCCGGGGGATGGCGCGTTTCGGAGCCGAGGGGCGGCGGGTCCGGGCGCGGCGCGGCGGGTCCTGCAGGGGCCGGCAGGGGGCGCGGGGCGGGCAGGGCTCGCAGCCACCGCGGGGCGCGGCGGGGCCGGGCCGGGCCGGGCCGGGCGGAGACGCGGGGCGGGCAGGAAAGCAGCGCCGCGCCTGGCCGCGCCAGCTTGGAGTCGGCGTCGGGGGCAGCGCGGGCTTGGCAGGCTGGGGCTCATCGCTTAGAGGCGCCGGTACGGGCGGCTGCTGCGGGGCTGGCAGGATGCCGGCGGCGCGGCGGCGCGGAATGCGAGTGCTGTGGCCGCTGCTGTGGGTGGCCCTGGTGCGCTGCTACAACGTGGACGTGGGTCGCCCCGTGGTTTTCCAGGGTCCCAACGGCTCCTTCTTCGGGTACTCGGTGCTGCAGCACTACCACGACAGCACGCGGTGGTGAGTAGTGCGGCCCCTGCGTGTCCGAGGCCGGCGGCGGGGAGGCGGCCGGGACATCCGTCCCTTCTGGCAGTCGCATCTCCTGCGGGCGGGCGGCGAAGGGGCGCCTCCGCCCCGGCTGCGGGGGCTTTCCCCGCGCTCAGACCGCCCCGCCGCGCGGGTGCGGTGGAGGCAGCGCTGTGGCTCCGCGCCCCTTGTGCGGGAGGGATTCCTCTGATGTGAGCAGAGTCCCCCCGCGCTTGAAGGTGTTTTAACGCGGGGATGCCCTTCTCGAGCTGGCAGCAGGCGCTCGGCACAGTGACCTCACTGTCCTCAAGCGCCAGCCTGCCCGCGGCCGATAGCTCGGCGCTGTGCGCGGCCCCGCTTCCTAGCGGGAAATACTTAGCAGTTCATCGCCCCGACAGAAAGTGCACGGGGTACAGAAGATGATGGATCATGCCGTGTTGAACGGGAAACGTTTCTAATACCGGTAACCTCCACCGGGAGCAGCGCGTTCTGCGTTGACGAAGTTGATATCCCTGCACTCAGCCTGGCGAGCGACAAAATCCATCAGGAGGCTGGAGAGATGCTTCCAAATTGAGAGGCGTTTGTCCCCTTTGTGTGCCCGCTCTTGGCGTGAGGGACCGTAGAGGAAATGTCTATGTAACTTAAAAAAAAAAAAAAAAAAAGACCGATGAAAAGAAAGTTTATCTACATCTCAAAAAATTATGAAACTGGCAAGCTTCTTGTTTTCCTATTAATTGAAAAGAGCCTAGCAGCATAGTCTGTCTCTTGTCTGGGTTAGAGGCTCTTTGTTAGAATTAAAAAGGATTTCTCTTAACTGGACCTAGTTGATGTCATCTGGTGCATTTATAATGTGAGTAGGAGCCACTGCTGCCAATAAATGTCCACAAAGTATGTCTTTATCTTTTATACTTAGATATGGCCCAATGACTCAGCTATTGATATTGGAACCTTGGTGCACTGTGGTATAAATAAATACATTCATTCTGGCATTCAGAACTTTAAAAATGAATTTCTTTCACACCCTTTAGTTCACAAATAATTCTATGCTCTGGCTTTCTCCTTAGTGGCTTTTACAGAGCATTAATTTTTAAGGGCTTATTAGAAGACTTAGTAGAGGAAAAGCACCCTGGGAGAAGAAAAGCTCTCAGTTTAAAGCAATGCTTAACTTTGGTCAGGAACCAGTGAAGGATGCAAAGGCTGAAAACACAGATTGTTGGGGATTCTCAGTGGTGTGAATGAAATGCTGATCTAGTGCAGTATGGTGGGACGTAAATGATAGAATTTGTTGTTCCTTATGTAAGTGTCCATTGTTCTGATTGATAATATGAATTATCTTCAGATAGCCCCTGCTGGTGTGATTTTTTGGAAGGGGAAGTCTCCCAGATATGCTACTTTGTTTGGAAACATGCTGGACTATAAGTGTTGGGCATCTGTCTGAAGGCAGGGATCTGTTAGAAGTCTGGTGTTCAAAATTAAAATCTCTAGTTATGCAAACTTCGTTTTTTTGAAAGTGGAGGTGATTCATGGAGCCTTGGCTATGGCACCCAGAGAAAAACAAAACAAAACAAAACAAAACAACAAACATCTAAGATCACTAAATATTTTTAAATAAAGAAACTGCTAGCCATAACACCCTGAAGGGGTAACAGCAGCTTAATATGGTCAGCATCAGCACTGTCAGAAATCTTGAGGGTGGTATTGTCACCACTGATGGGAAAGCTCCTCCTTTCATTGTGGAACGAGAGAGTTTGCCTTCACGGGTACTTCAAAATCCTGTTCCCAACAGACCCTGGGATAACAAGTTTGGGAGATACGTATTTTTACATTCTCCTTGATTCTAATTTGCTATGTGCAGTTATGCTCTTAATGTTTGCATGCATCCTGAAGGTCAACAATGAATCTCGCTTAAAAGTATATGCAGCTTTCTTCCAGTTTTCTGAAGATGCCACTCTCTGTACTGAATGAGCAGATTCCGATTGCAAGCACATTTTTATTCACACTACAACATAATAGATATTCAAAGTGTTTAACATATTTCTTCTGAAAAGCTTAAAAGATATGGCCAATCTTCCTTGACAATCAACACATGAAAGGGCTGAACCCTAGTAAGTGCCTTTAGCTATGTCCACTTCAACTGGGCATGAAAGTCTCCAGTATTATATAGTAGTATTTCAAAACCATATTTATACTGTTTAGAATCTTAGACATCCTTTCAGAGCATAAAGTTCCCGATTTCAAGTTTAAACCAGTTACCAGTTGCAGATTACTGATGTACAATACACAGTCGCAATTTATTAGATGAGTGCAGAGGGAAATGCTTAGTGGGTCAATGTTTTTCAGCTTTGTCAGGTTTCTGTTGCAAAGCTGTAGAAATATTTCCTTAACTGGCTTGTTAGTCACTGGGTGATTTTCTTTCCTTCTCTTTTAAATGTGATATTCTGGGGAAAGGCTGAAGTCAGTTACAGGGAATATGTAGTAAAAATGTTTTCTGTTCATCCCATCATAGCATAAAGCTCCTCTTAAAAGTAATAGGTTTACTGTTTGGTTTTGTATGTCAGTTTTTTCTTTCTTCTTGAAACATTTATATACCAAAGGAAGAGCTATGATTTAAGTTTTCTCATGTCTGTTTGGCTGCAATAGAAAGTAGTTAAGCTAAATTAACTTTAGACCGTGCTATTTTGGGCATTCATGACTTCCTCAGTGACCTGTGCACTACGTGAGCCTGCAAAAATGTGATCAGTCATACCTGAGGCTGATAGGGCTCCTGCCCATCTAATATTGTTTAATATATTAATAGGCTGTCAAGCATTTGAAAGTGTTCAGAGGCTTCTTGCTCTTTATTGCTTGAGGGCCTGATACTCACCTAACATGATCATGAGAGCTGTGTTGTTTGCGGTAGCCTGTCCATGTGCTGGTATGTGTGTACATATCTGTCTGTATATACATGTGTGTGCAGATATATGGATTCATATTAAAATGGTGTCTGTAATAGCCAAGCCTGTTTCAACTGTTTGTTTTCCAAGACCACAAAGGCACATGTTTGTATTTTCTACTGCAGGCTTGCAGTAAACTGATTCAGAGTTTGGTGATTCTTCCAGATTTATATGAGCCAAATATTCTTGTAGGATGAAAGGGGAGGGGGATATTTGGTTTGAAATATTACAGCAGATAAATGTGAATAGTCAAGCTGCTACACAGTCCTTGACACAGAAATTATAGTGGAATATGAGCCACCACAACAATAATGGAGCAAGTCAGTGCCTTTGACCTTTTCTGAAATAGTTGATTGCAAAGATTACAAAGATGATATTGATAGTTGATTGCAAAGATGGTTCCATTTAGAAGGTTTTTGCACACTTTTTTATCTCAAAAAAAGTTTCTTGTCGCAGATGTGCTGAGGTTATTGTATTTCTGATGATGTCTGCTTTTCTTTCCTTAAATGGGTTTTATACCTGTAAATCTTGACAAGTTTACTCAGTTACCCATCACTGCTGTTTTCAGCAGAGTGAGGAACCAGGTGGCTACTTGCATTTGGAGCATATACAAACTGAAGTGCTTCTGTTCTCTGAAGTAATTTTGAAACTTGGACTAAAGACTCAAAAAATGACCCCAGACAGTTTAAAAAGAAACAAATTTCGAATTTTCCCCCATTATAAAGTGTTAATAATGTGAAATCTTTGATTGTTCTTTTTTAAAATGTTACTTTATTTTCTCTCCTTTCCCCTCCTTATGCCCGCTTCTTGCTGACACCCTCAAATCCCTAGCAAGTCCAGTGTGACTACTTTATCTTTCCTGGCAAAATGATCTGGCTTGAAAAAGTAATGGAATCAGTTTAGTTGAATGGTATCCTGTGAGTTTTACAACATAGAACGAGTCTGGTTTCTGTGCTGTTGCATCATCCCCTCAGTCCTGCTCTTCACCGGATTGCACTGCTTCTGAAATAGTGAAGGCTGTTCTGCACCTCAGGCTGATGGATACATTTTGTTAGCGTGTCCTGTACTTGTGTGCAACCAGAACAAAGGTTGGGACGGACTGACCCTGTGGTGGCTGGATGCTGTGCTGCATAATCTAAGCAGTGATGATGTAGGTGCTACCGTGGCATTTCTGGGAACCTGAACTTGCTGTCATTGGTCACAGGTCGTCCAGCCCTCCTGCTTCTTGCTCTGCATGTAATGGCTGAAACACTGAGGTTTGTATTTCAAGTACCTGGGGTTTTTATTGCAAGTAACAGAGATCTTTCTAAAGGGAAGAAACTCAACTGGGATATGATGGCAGTGCACCCTCATCTGGTACTGCTTTTGAAATCAGCTCTGGTATGCAAGGATATTTAAAGACTTCTTTTCCCTGCCACTTAACATTACAGTGAGGTGAGGTACCTACAGTCCTTGAGTTGTGATAGCCTGCAGCATGTCAGCAGCGATTAGGCAGATGCTTAATGTGCATGGCATCTCTCCAGCCATTGGTTGCCTCTGCGCTTTTTCTCCCTGTTCCTTCTGTTAAAATGCAGCACTTATTTTCCAAATCTGTATGTCCCGAGGGTCAATCACCAGTGAAGTGATTGTTACTGTTCTACAGGAAGTAATTTTATGAAGGCGTGAATTTCCCTTTGGCCAAGAAAGCTTCTTGTCATCCATTAATATTGGCTGCTGTGACTCCTGCAGTAGAATGGTTTCTGGCCATGCAATCTGTGTTGTTGTCTCAATACAGATGAAAGCGTTTTTACTTGACTGTGTGAGTATGAATGCAGGAAGAGAGGGTTAAGTGGCCTTTCTGCCTACTGCTCCTTATTTTGGTTTAGACTCCAATATTTTTTTCACAGAGCCGGTGGGATGAGGCTGTTCCTTACAGATTTTTTTGCACCTCAAGCAAAAGTGACCCTAAAAAGGCCCCAAACTCCAATCCTTCTGCCATCAGTTGTCTTCCATAGGAAGAAATCTCTCTCGAGGGGATTTCCCCTTCAAGGTATCTTCAGGCAGATATTCACAAATATTCTAGGAATTTCCCACAGAACAGTATAGTTGTGGTGAGAACCTGCACTCATATATAATCTATGCAGAGAGTATTATCCACTTAGTAAGCCTTTAGGCAAAAGGCTGGAGAACTGCTGGTACTTGCTTGCTGATAGCCCAAGTAGTCATATAGCAGCATGGGAAATCTATACCACAAAAATCAGGCTATTTTAAACAAGAACTGCTTAAACAAGAGCTATGTTGGAAGGTTATACCTCTGCTAGCTGTATTTATATCTTCTGTGTTTGTGCCAGGCAAGACTCCACAGCTCTGAAATGTGAGAAGACTGTATTAGACTCTAAGGCTTTGTTTTGAAATGTATTTGATATGGTACTAAAGGAAAAACACTTTCTCTGAGGTAGCGTTGTTTCATAGAAATCACAAAAAATTTCAAAGGTGTTTTAAATTTAGAGATGAGATACAAAACAGGTGTTTGTTTTGCTCGAGGAGTCTCAAAATATTTAGATGGAAATGAATCTTCTATCCAGGCCTGCTGAAAAGTCTCGTGACAGTCAAATAGGTGACTTTCTTACAACAGTTAAGCCATTACAAACTAGTGAAAGAATAAGCAAGTCTTTATGGTGACAAAGGAAATATTCCAGTCTCAAACCTTTGAATAAAATTAAAGTAATTGGTATGTGACAAATCCAACCAAAAATCATGTGAACCAACAAAAAACCTCCCATTTCCCTGAAGGTAACCATCTCAGGACATGGATGAGCATGGATCATGCCAGATGGAACAGGAGATATGCTGGGTTTTAGGTGCAAGAGTGAAAGAATGAGACAAGATCCTAAGATGACATAGTGTGAGATATAGGTGAAATATCAAATTTGAATGAATGGACATTCAGGACAACCTGAAATAGATTTGGTTTTGGCACCTGTCACTGGCTGCTTCCTTCTGCTCAGTCCACATGAAGAAATGTCAGCAGACATTTTCTTTCTGAAAGGTGTATTTGCTCAAGACAGCAATATTATCTGAGCCAGTAGCCTACTCAAATCATTAATTATTAAATTTTCCCATTTGGCTATTTAAAGAAAGCTGAAAAGTCATTGTAATTTAGGCTCCATCATCTCTATCTTTTATGATGCAAACCAAAGTTTCCTGTGCAGTAGTTGCCGAATTGTATTTACTTTTCTTAGGTTAGAACAAAGTTTCTTTTAAACTGGAGGTCAGTGTGGCCTACATTATCTGATTGTTATAAGAGGTCATAGAAACAGTTTCTTGCCATTTGCAATTTGAACCTGTAACTATTTAAAGTAGTAATATTTATTTTTGTTAGACCTCATGAATGTCAATAAGTGAATGACAGCATTTACTGCCTGTGTAAATTAAATGACTGGCATTTGATTTTATGCCTGCAACCTGCCTAGTGGGATTTCCATTTGGAGCTATTATTTCAAACTCCTTTGCACTTGCTCCCCAATGTGTGCAGGCTTTGTAGGTTTTAGCAATTAAGGTATTTTGGACATTAATTCTTCTCACTTGTGAAAACATGATGTGCACAGTAGAGTGCAAGAATGCAACCCTATCAGAATTCTCCAAATGATAGACCCTAGCCCAAGAAACTTCTGAGAAAATGGTCACTTAATGCAGGGGTTTCTCTTCTTTTTGTAAACATATCAAGGACCACAGGATAGTTTTGTTGTATCCTATGTCCAGGGGAGTGTGTCAGGAGTGGAGATGTATTGCTGTTGGTATAGATGAGGCTCTGATGAAGGAGAAGCTCTTCCAGATGACTCAGGTTGACCCTGGACATATGCACACCTTGTGTCTTGGGTCTTCCTATGTTTACTGGGATGGTGATGATGGGTGATGATTGTGGATGGAACTTTGGAGGATGAAGGAAAAGTTGTTTAAAACAGGGAAAGCATCCACTTTGGGTCTGGTGCTGGGCTGTCCATCTGTGCCATGGGAAAGTTGTGTATACAGACTGACTTTGCATCATAGCTCTTTATCCCTTTAGTGGCTAAACCAAGAGCAGTGTCTTCTTGGTCAGCTGCTGCCTCCCTAGTACCAGGCTGGGTTTGCACACAGGAATGCTGGAGCCTCAGCCTTTTAGAGATGGTTGCCCTTAGTTCTGCCTTGGGCTTAACTTCAGTGAGGATTTTTTTACATGTAGAAGCTCTGTCATGCCTGACAGAGGAAGAGAACTGCAGAACTGTTACTTAAGTAACTTAAATTCTTCCATAATCTGCTGTCCCTTGGGTCATGAATGAGTTGCACTAACGTGGATCCCCCACAGAGCTACAAGTCCTA
>JAWWLV010000088.1:49915968-49957167 GCA_035041135.1 Platyrinchus mystaceus | reverse complement strand
ACAGGATAGTTTTGTTGTATCCTATGTCCAGGGGAGTGTGTCAGGAGTGGAGATGTATTGCTGTTGGTATAGATGAGACTCTGATGAAGGAGAAGCTCTTCCAGATGACTCAGGTTGACCCTGGATATATGCACACCTTGTGTCTTGGGTCTTCCTGTGTTTACTGGGATGGTGATGATGGGTGATGATTGTGGATGGAACTTTGGAGGATGAAGGAAAAGTTGTTTAAATCAGGGAAAGCATCCGCTTTGGGACTGGTGCTGGGCTGTCCATCTGTGCCATGGGAAAGTTGTGTATACAGACTGACTTTGCATCAGTAGCTCTTTATTCCTTTAGTGGCTAAACCAAGAGCAGTGTCTTCTTGGTCAGCTGCTGCCTCCCAAGTACCAGGCTGGGTTTGCACACAGGAATGCTGGAGCCTCAGCCTTTTAGAGGTGGTTGCCCTTAGTTCTGCCTTGGGCTTAACTTCAGTGAGGATTTTTTTTTACATGTGAAAGCTCTGTCATGCCTGACAGAGGAAGAGAACTGCAGAACTGTTACTTAAGTAACTTAAGTTCTTCCATAATCTGCTGTCCCTTGGGTCATGAATGAGTTGCACTAACGTGGATCCCCCACAGAGCTACAAGTCCTACCTGGGACAACTTGCTCCAGCGTAGGTTTCTCTCTCCATGGGCCACAGGTCTCCAGCAAGACTCTGTTTCATCTTAGGCCTCCCACGGAGTCACATCTTCTGCTCTGGCATGGGCTCCTTCATGAGCTGCAGAGGGGGGTCTCTGCACCCCAGCAGTCTTCCACAGGTGTCAGGGGTCTTGGCTTTCAGTCTTTCCCTTGCTGGAAGGGGAGAGGGAGGCCTCTGGGCCTCTTCTTCCCCCCTCCTGCTGCACTGACTTTGGAGCTTACATTGCTATCTCATGTTCTCCTCTGCTCATCTCCAAGCTGGAATTTCTTCTGCGCAACAAATCTTCTCTTCCTCTGTTCTTAAATAAGTTATCACAGAAGTGAATATTATTGGCTAGTAGTAGGAAGTCCATCCTGGAGCTGTCTATCATTGGCTTTTTCATAGAACAGCAAAAGATTCTAGTAGCTTCTAATTGAAATCATCTCTCTGGCCCCCTATTACCAAAAATTGAGCCACGTGAACCCATGACATTGTGCTTCCCCTGTAATCCTCCTGAAATGTATCCCTTAGGGCATGAGCAGATAGATGCCAGCTTGCTAAACAATTTAACTGGATCCTAACACAAGTGATTAAAAGGTGCTCATCATCTTTCAAGGGTGACCCTGTGATCAGAACTGGGCATTGGTGCTTCTCAGAAACAGGATAAATAATGTGGGATAAATAATCCAAGTAAAGTCTTCAGAGCCTCAAGGATAAATGTTGGCCTATAGCAATACATTGTGGAAGAGATTTGCTTATATTGCTGTTTGGGTTTTTTGCTGTTGTTTTTGCAAAGCTGTCATAATAAAAATTGCTCTGAGAATGGGGTGCCTCCACTTCCTAAACAAAATTACAAATCTTGAGCTGGCTCGCAAGCATGCAGTTTCAGATTTTGTCCTCTTGTGGGTGTGTGTATCAGCTCTGGGTTGATAGGGATGTAGCTAAAACTGAGGAAAAATGGATGCAGCTGTCCATCCTAATGCTTTCCTAAAACCTTTTTGGGGGTGGTGGTGGTGTGGTGAGGGTGTGTAACTTTTAATGTGTTACAATCCTAAAGGAAATTTAAATTGATAAAGTATTTGTGCCTTCACTGTGGAAAAATGCCTTTATTGTGTGTGGTGTTTTCAATTTGTGAGTCAGTATCATAATTTTACAAGGTTGCTGAGAAAAGTGCTTTTGCTGAGGAAGTTGTGGTAATGTGAGCTTTGGTGGTGTGTTTGTTTGGTTTTGTTTCTTTTCTCCTGAAATTAATCACTTGTTACTTTGCTTTTGGTTTCCAGGGTCTTGGTTGGTGCTCCCAAGGCAGAATCTAAATACAGCACCTCTGTTCAGTCCCCAGGAGCAGTGTTTAAATGTCGAGTCCATACCAACCCTGACAGAAGATGCACAGAACTGGATATGGGGCGAGGTGGGTAGTTATGATACTTTGGGACAGATGGAAGGAACCCAAAAAAATCCAACCCGTATGGCTAGCAATGCTCCTGCCAGCTTCAAATTGGCCCCAAAACAGTGACAAGGAGCCATCAGCCTTTCCTGATGGATTTTGAGCAATGGTAGCAAGAGTTTAATTCTCTTCAGCATTACAAAATAACATCCCACCTGGTGCTGATGTCCTCCCAGTGGCCTTTCTTGCTCTTTCCAATGAGTAAAGGTGGATTTTTCCCAGTTTACCCTAAGCTGCTGTCTTTTCTTCACCTGCTTCAGTGTGACTTTGCGGTGTGTCGGTGGCTATATGAGTGGTTTGGAGTGCTGCTGCCTACTCCAGAGAGTGCTGAAGTAAGAGTGCATGGGATGACCCCAGGCAGTGCAGTATTGGTCTCATAATGTATGGAGTTATTAGTAATCTGGTGATCTGTGGGTTTCCCCATAATGCAGCAAATCATTCCTTGAGTTTGCTTTTTGTGATGAAATGCTCTCAGTAAGAGACGTGCTTGTATGCTACTGCAAGTGGTCAGGATTGACTTCAATTTCTCTGAGGCACTGTCTGAGTCAGAGGAAGGTGGAGTCCTAAAGTAAAATTCTGATTTAAAATCTCATGCTGGATAATGTTGGTGAATACTGAAGCCTTTTTAACAGTTTGATTTTTCTTGGTGACATGTTACTTTCTCTGCCTATAAAAAAAAAGGGATGTTAGTATTGTTCTTCTTTTCATACTTATACTGAGTCAAGTAGAATTTCTGTTTATGAAGCTTACATATGTTAAAACAGTGTTTTGGCTAAGTATTGTAATTGTACTTCCCAGTAATTGTAATTACTGCTATTGTAATGTAAACTATCATGGATTTGTGAACTCTGCCTGACAGGGCTAAAGATTTCATCTTCATTTTTTTTAAGTGCTCCCTATCTCAAATTCAAGAGGAATTTTTGCTTTGATTGCATCCTGGAGGCAATCTGATGTCTCTCCCATTGACTTGATCATTTGGTGGTTTGTTCAAGTAGAGCTGTGGGCATGCATTGTCCCGATTAATGCATTCAAGAACTAGTAATCAGGAGGAAAGAAAAGCACCATAGGATGTTTAAAGGGCAATCTCTTTTCTGGTCAGGATTCTTTGGTGGGTATTTAAAACTCATGCCTCCTTGCTTTGCTGCCTTTCCTGTCTTTCTGTAGGCAATTCTCGGGGCACACCCTGTGGAAAGACCTGTAAAGAAGACAGAGATGATGAATGGATGGGTGTGAGCCTGGCTAGACAGCCAAAGGCTGGTGGAAGTGTGCTGGTAAGTCCGTGCTTTCCTTTGATCCTGTTAAAACTGTTGCTGCTGTCTGACTGTAATGCTAAGCATGTCAGGATTAATGTGTTTGGCAGTGACTGACTGAGTCCAGAGTAAGATTCAGCAGATTCTGTAGTTCCTTCCTTCAAGCGGAAGGCAAAGTGAGCCCCCAGCCAGAAAATGCAATTTATAGAGGGAGAATTCCAAGCCATCACACCTGACTCATGTCACCCAAGGGCTTCCCCCTAAACCTGAGGGATTATATCTTTAAGCCAAATAAATGGAACTTTGTCTGGGAGGTACCTACTAGTTTGTTCTTTCTGTAGTTTGCCTGTGTTTATGTAGGGAGTATGCTTATTTTCCTTGAACATATGTATTACATGTCAAAACTTACAAGGAAAAATGTAAAATGAGTCTCTGTGGCTGTATTTTTTATTTATTTATATTACTTTCCTATTATCAGAGTAATCCTGACAACAATCTAATTCTAGACACTACTCTTTGTGAGTAGGAAACTTTCAGTTGGCCCCAACTTTCCAGTGAGACAGGGGACTGCCCTGGTATGTGGCATCAAACTGTCAAAAAGCTGCTAGTGAGAACGATCTTGTACAGTGATTACTGTGCCAACCACCTGTGCAAGGCAAGAGGACAAAGCTGCTTCCCTCAAAGGTATTTTTTTAAGCATGTGCTTAGACTCTAAATGGTTATGCCCCAAATCCTTGCACACCAGCTTCCCTGTGAAGGGACCAGGTGGGTTTAATACCTATATGTGACAGTACTGTGATATTTTATCCCATCTTCTCTTTTGGTGTGCAGCTTGATAGTGTTATAGGAGCTAGCTTTACTTTTCTTGAATTTTTTAAATGTGCTCAGGATAAGAGGAAGACGGAAGAAAGAGAGGTATAAATAACATACCCTATAAACATATACAGCAGAGCGCAAAATTAAGGCATTCATGGGTAGTGTAAGCTATTCATATTTTCAAGGGTTATCCTGAGGTATGTGTGTACTCAGTCCTGTGTAAAGGAGGTTAAAAGTGAAATATATCTAAAATAATATACGCAGCTGGGGGTGTGCTTATTTCAGTGAAGATTAAGCTGGTAAAATGTCTCCACAAGTGACACTGATTTAAAGCAGTCCTAACCCAGCCTTCTGACAAGATTATGCTGCCCCTCACCAAGTAGATCATGTCCAGATGCTCGAGAATATTTAAATATATAATTCTCATTGATATTTATAACCAGAGCACTGGCTCTTCAACTGCTAATTATATATCTGTGAATGTCTGTGTGTCAACAAAGTTTGGAATGAATGCATGCAGATTCCTTTTTGGATGGAAATTACCTGGCTGTTTCAGGTCATTGTTATTCTGTTTTGGGATAGCTTTTTGCTGAAAAAGATTTGTGACTTCCCCATGAGCAGGTGGCTTTTAATGCATATGCTCTTCTAATTTTAAGGATCAGGATTTCTTTAAAATGTAGCTTTTCTTTGAAGCCCCTTTGAGAAACTGGTGTTCTGAGAAAACATGTCTGAATGTGCGTTCGTAGATATATTTGCTAAATTTTTAGTTTTTTAACAAAATTGCTAGCTAACATGAGTGAGTCTCTTTAGTTAAGAGTGTGTGCAGTCTATATTGTAAGACATTACAACTCTATTTACTGCATTTCTTCCAGGGATTCTTTTAAGTCAGAGCAATATTTTTGTGGTCAATAGATCTTGATGGATTTTTTTTTTTTTTTTTTTTGCATAAGTAAGTGTACTTGCCTCTGTGAAATATTCATGCTCTTGAGGTCCTGTGTTAGATTAACTAGTTCCACAGTTTAACTGTAGATTGTATAAAGAAGTTGTTGCTTTTGCTTTGTAACTGCTTAGTGGCCTAAATTTTTCTCTTATTAGCCTACCCCAATTGCCTGATAAGAGTTCCAGCTTCAGTGGAAAGGAAAAATAGGGAAGCTGAGGAGCATGCCAGGGGGCTTTAGCTAGTGTTTGGTAAAATGTGGATTGTGTTTGAGCCCATATTGTGCCGGGATGTTACTAAACCAGAGTTTTGTGTTTGTGTGACAGACTAAATAGGAAAGCATCATACAGTGAGAATGTGAAGAAATGAAGAAGTAAGATTAAATAAGAAAACTTCCTGTCCTTGGATATACTATCAGTCCATCTCTGCATTAATCTCAGTACTGCACTAATACAGCTGAGATTGCTAGGTCTTTCCAAACTGAAACACTGAAAGTCCTCCTTTTATTTTGTTGAGAGAGGAAGCTGGGACAGTGCATTATGATTTGGAGATAAGCCACATCCTTCAGTTTTGCTCTTCCTAAATACCTGCCACATCTGTCATTGTGTTGCTCTTCCTGTGGTGCAAAGCCCATGGCTGCAACATGTAAAAGAGCCAAGTGTCTGCAGTTCTGAAATGGCCTATTCATTATATTGGGGTAATGCAGTGTCAGCCATCAATAGATAACTCAGCTTTCTTTGTTCAGAAGCATTTTATTTTGCTTCAAGGCTTAGCATAATTTCTCCTCTGTTCCATGGTAGAGCTGGAGCCTGTGTCCTGGCAGCAGCTGCTGAGTACCAAGGTGTGCTGATGCACATAGCTTGCATCTAAAATAGGGTGCATAGACTGGCTGTCAGTTGTTTGCAATCACCTTAGGAAAAAAAACACCCACATTAAAATTTGCTCCACAGCATTGAATTCAGGTTACTCATCTCTGTTCCAAAGACCTCTTCAGACATGTGCTATCAAAAAAGGAATGCCCTGGCCTCCTTTGGTAGCACATCACTTTGCCTCAGCAACGTTTGATGATGTAGCGACAGTGTACTGTAATCAGCTCTAAATACTTTTGGGAATACAGGAACACCAAAAGCAGCTGTGAGCAAGCTTTGTTGTGGCAGGAGACAAATGTGCTCCTTGCCTGTCTGCAGGGAAGTGAATTTTGAAGAGGAAGAAGAACTCCTGTCCATTGAGAAATGTCAAATTCTGTAGCTGTGGCATGGGGGAGTCTGGTGGAGCCCTGACTCAAATAACCGAGGTGGAGCTCATCCCTTGGAGGTCCACAAACTGAGACAGTCAGTGGTTAACTATAGTGTGCCTGAATGAATACACATCATGATGAAGGTACTGGAAAACTATCATTAAAAAAAAAAGGCAACTCAAACAAAATCCAAGTCCTAACAGAGTAGGTAAGTGAGCCCAGAAGTGCTAGACTGAGCTTTTTCTCTCCTTACATTCTTCTATCTTTCTTGGCCTCTGTACCTCACTCCTGAGCAAAGCCACCTGCTTGTGATGAAATGTTCCTGCTCTCCCTGACTCCGTCCTTCGTGTTCCTCTGGGAGAGTCCCTTGCCGTTTCCGAGATACAAAATGTCAAGGAATTTACAATACCACAATCCTTTATGTTTCCATAATTTAAAAAAATCCTCTTGGGTCTGTTTCCATTTAAGTTTATATCTGGAGTTGGGATTGATTTGATTGTCACTTTAATGGTATTTGTCTTTATGGCACTGTCTTTGAAAGGGCTATGCATGTGTATATTTGTGCTCACAGCACAGATCCATCAGGAGAGAAACTATTTCCCAGTTATGCTGAAAACAATCATTTCATATGCTGTTTTTTTTTTTTTTTTTTTTGCTGTTGAATTTTGAATGAGTAGTGCATGGGGATTGAAATCATTACTGAGCCTCCTTAAAGCACATAAGCTGCTCTTTGCAGTACTTCTCACATGCATTTGGCTGAGGAGCAGGGTGCCCTCAGAAGCATCCTTTGCATTCCAGCTGACAGCCTGCCCAACACAGTGTGGTGTAGAGCATTCCACAACCCCCAGAGCCCCTCACTGTCCCTCTGTGATAGCCATCTCAAGGAGGTATGTGCTTCTCCTTGAGCACTGGCAGTTAGGAAAGCAAAAAATACTAACTCCAAGTGTAGCACTACTAATACAGAACGGGCTTTTGCTCAACTGATTTTGCTCTTCGGGAGTAGTATTACCTGTTTATGTCTTTTTGGAGGTAAGGGGCCTCTGTTGATGGCTGGATTTGAGCTTCCCAGTGGTTGATACACTTCCCACGTCCTTTACTGGAGAGGTGACACAACTGTGCCTGCATTATGGATGGATATAATTTTTAACAACATTGAGATGCTTCCATGGGCAGCTCTGAGGTGCTGAGGCAGAAAAGTGGGATAGCACACAGGGATGGAAGACTGAGAGTATCTCACCTGTGGGGGATGCGGTCAAATGCGGAGTTTGTGAAGGGGGCTGATACAAAGTTTTGAGGAAAAGTTGAAAGTATGTGGAGGAGATGATTTGTAGCATAAAGGCTGCTCTGTTTGCATGGGGACAAGCCTTGAATGATACAAACTGACACATCTACACTGACTTCAGTGTAGACTTATAGCAGCTGAAGATATGGCCCTGCATGTGCTCAAGTTCAAAGCTCTTGCTGTTTTACATTTCCTTTTATTCCAAGTTAACCCTGAGCACAAGATAACTTGTGGTTTGTCTGGCAGCAGTGCAGTGTTAACTTTTGGAGCAAATGAGCTGTGAGAGGTTATGAACCAGGCCCTACATTGCTTGCATGTGTGCCTGTGCATGGCTGTTGTACTGAGCAAGTGTCCTGGTGAGTCTGAGGATGGTTTCATTCTTCACTGTGAAGGGAAAGGCACTTTGACCTGTGCAACTCATCTGCACCTTGGTTAATGTTGCCACTCTTGTTTCTACAAAATCTCTGTCATTTTCACTTAAATTCATTACCAGTAAGCAAGTCTCAGCACATCTGTCACCAGAAACAGAGCTACCTTTCCTGCTGGAAACGAGACTTTGATTCACACATGCATCCTCTGGTGGGATAAGTTTCTAATGTGGTCTTAGTAACATTCTAAGTATTCTCAATGTCTTTATTCCTGTCTTTCACTTTTTTTCTGGCTTGGCTAGGTTCTGTTAGTGCATCTTTAGGTAGAAAAGCTTTGCTCTGTGTGAGGATTCATGTACAATAAGAGATTCTGGAATCTCCAGCATGAGCTCTATCTTGCTCTGAGCCCTCTTGTTTTCCTAGTCATGCACATGTGAAGACTGCGATCTGAGCTGGCAGGTCAGGCAGTGTCATGAGCTGCAGAAGATAACAGTGAGAAGATACTTTATCTAGAAAGAGTGGGATGTAAGGAGAACACAACGGGGTTGTGGGGCAAAGGTGATGCTGAGTGGTCCTGTTCATGCATGCTCTGCCTTGGTCAAAGGTCTCTCCTATGACTGGGGGCTAATAACCCATGTGATGTGATCTATTCAGGCATGTGCACACCGCTGGAAAAACATCTACTATGAGACAGAGTACATCTTGCCCCATGGCTTCTGCAACATCATTCCTCCCAACTTGCAGTCCAATGGGAGAAAGCTCTTGCCCTGCTATGAAGGTAAGGATTGTGGGACCGGGATTGGGGCTTACCTTCCTTGATACACTAATTACTACAGTAACTCACTACTACTGATATTTTTCTTTTTCATTTTTTTTTTTGGTAATGGGTGGCTGCCCAGTGGCACAGCTAGGGTGGCAGTTGGGTTTTGGATGAAGTTGGGAGAGTAGCACAATGACTGAATGGCCCCTGTGAGTGGTAAAGTGCATGGTCGAACTTTACTGAGGGAATAATAAGTTTCTAAACTGTGTTTTTGAGGCAACAGCTCTCTCCTAACATAAATAATGAGAAGATGTTGATTTGAGCTTGACCTCTAATGCTTCGCTGTGGCACAGAGTAAAATCTCTGAATTATATTGCAATCGTGAACCAATTTGCCTATCATATGGAAACACTTTAATTTTTGCACTGTGATTTATCAGGGGATTAGGAGGTGGGGGCAGGGGGAAGGCTTGCTTTGCTCACTTTGGGATACTTCTGCAACAGTTTATACTAAATTGCTGCTGTGTTTTGGGTGCTATAGGGTCCCTGTTTGGATCCTCCAAAGGTCTGGGTGTGAGATGAATGCTCCAGCTCTGAGCCATGGCTGTGCCTGTTGATTCTGCTCCAAATCCCATGTTGGCAGCATTTTAATTTCCCCCTCTCTGGTGCATGTGAGACTCTTGTATCGTGTTTCCTTTTTTAAAGACTTCAGGAGGCAGTGTCTTCTTGGCCAAGAGCAATTAACAAAACTAGAGGCATGAGTGTATCTAGAAGATAGGGTATCTCCTAAGATTTCTTTGCCTTGAGAGAAATATTTTGAGGAAAGCACCCACTTGCTTTCTCCCTCTGTCCTGGGCACCATCTTTCACTTATTGACTGTAGGAGCTTGAGGAAGCATGGATGTTTGGAGGATAAGATGTTCTTCTTGTGGACAAGAACTCTGATTTTATTTACTTATTTGCTTTTATTCATTTGCCCTCCTGTCCAAAGTTGGCAGCAGCCAGCAGCAGGTTTGCTGCTGACATTAGTATGTGGGAGAGGGATAAGGCAGAGGATGTCCTGGAAAGCTTTTCTGCTGCTGATGAGTGGCTGTGTCCTAGCTGGGTGGCCTGTGAAGCCAGCTCTGTGACAGAACTCTGTCCTCTTCATGCCCACTCCTGAGGTGTCTCCTTACCTGTCTCTGGGCTTTGCCTGGGGATCTGGCATTGCATACCCACACACCTTCTGGAGATGGCATGCACTTGTGCACTGAGCATTTCGCACCCCTGAAAATGGTCATCATTTGATATGTGAAAAGTTTTGAGGGTCTTCACCCAGCCATGCCAACTGCTGGGCAGCAGAGTACAAATAAGGCTTTGTAAGCCTTTTTGTTGTGAGCACCGTCCTACTGTATTTGTACTTCCCTGCCCCCCTGCCCTCCTTGTTACTGTCAGTGAAATCGGGATAAGGCCTCACACTGAGGTCATACACTGCACATCATCCAATATTAACTTTATGGTCCATATACACACTCGGGGATGCTGCTGGGGCTCCCTCTGAGCCTGTGTCACTGCTCCTGCTCTGCCTTAAAATTGTCTTTCCTGGAGCCATGGCAGGGAGGTGGTTTTTGGAAGAGACGAATGGCTAGTGTTTATCTGTGCGTCATGTCTTTGGAGTAAAACTGCTGTTAATCAGACAGGGTATTTGCCAGGAATTGCTAGAAAATAGAAGTGTGTGGGCCTAGTACATGCAGAACAGCCAGTGGAAAGTTGGCAGGGTTGGGGCAGTAAGATGCTGGCTTAATTTCACTGCATGCTAAAGTGAAAATTGAAAGTTCGGGAATGATTTCCACCCACCTCCCTCACCACATCAGACATGAAATCACAGTGTCATGAGGGTTGGCTGCATTTGTTTCCTCCTGAATCTTTAAATTTCAATAAAACAAGCTCAAAGAGAGAGATAACTGATATGTCACACAGAAGAGTTCATTGTTTAAGGTTTGCTGTGAGGTAAGTTTGCAGTCATCCTTGTAACTTTTTTCCTGCACTTCCTGGAAGGAGCAGAAGAAATTTTCCTCCACTGACGCTAAGGAACAGCCCAAAGCATCAAGTTTGAAGTGTTTCTACACTGAGAGCCTCCACGGCCATTGCTGGGAAGTTTGCCAGACCCGTGGCTGCAAACCCTGCACCGCAACCTTTGCTTGATGAGATTCCAGTGTCTCTTCATGTGCAAATGGGTGTAGATTGTAGCATGATCACTTCCAGAAGCCCTGTTGTTAGTGCCGCTAAGGCAATAAGACTGAACTGGCAGAGGGTACAGGCTGGCTGGGTGCACATCAGTCTCCATCCATGGAGGAAATGGAAATTATCTGACTAGATGGTAGTGGTGCAACAGCATAGTAGTCTCAATCCATCTTATTGTTGTCTGGCTTCCCTGAAAGAACTGACAGAAGTCTGGAAGCAGTTCAGAAAAAAATGAGATCAACAAGCAAGCCTAATAGTTAAATGCAATGTCTCTGAGTAGGAACTAATCTGGTTTAGATGAGCTGGATGTCCTTTGTGGTATAGCTGACTTATGGAGCCACAGTTTTCCAGTCAATGATTTCAGCTGGTTATTTTTCCCATAGTTTTAATGGCTTTCCAAAAAAGGAAGCTGCTTCTTCATTTCCCCAGTGCATTCAGTTTGCAAAGAAGGGTGACTGTGTGTACTGTGAGAGACAGTCCAGCCGATGGGGAGAGCTGGAGTGCTTTCCTCCCCCTCTGTGGTAAGAATTAGTGGTGGCAGTGGGGAAGACTGATGGTTTCTTTGGTTAGTAAATAAGGGCAACAGCACATGCTCACATGCCTTGCTTCCAAAGGGATAAGTTTTCCCACAGAGTCCAAACCACTTTTGGTTTTCTGGGAACCACCAAAACGTCCCTGCTTTGTGGTGGAAACTCAGTATCACAATGCTGGGTCAGACAGGTTATTACTGTTTCTTCACAGAGTAGCAACACTAAGACAGGAGTGAAAAAGCTTTCAGTGCAAACGATAGTTTACATCTGGGAAGGTAGTAGATACAGGATTTTATTGCATCTGGAACTTAACCTATATTATGCCATTGAAGTTTTACAAACTTGCAAAGAGGTTTGTTCAGAGAAGAAGTTGACGGGCATTGGCCTTCAGAATCAAACAACAACACGCATCAATGCTTATTCCTTTTATTTGTGCATTGTTTTATCCAATTACTCCTTCCTCAGCCTTACTTCGTTTGTGACTTGAGATCATCCTGGCTACAAACCATTATCATCATCTTCTCTTCATGGCACATCTTCAAAGTTGTACAGACAGCAGCCTCCTCCAGACTTACTGCTTTGCTACCAGCTCTTGCTGAAGCAATTTAGTGGCTTGCAGTCTCTGTAAACTGTGGTGTACAGCAGTTTGCAGCAGACAAGAAAGAACAATAAAGAAGTATGGAAACAACAGATCTGTCCATGACAGCAGTTATTGCCTGGGACTACCTGGAAAATAATGAATCTAAACCTCATGCAAAGGTTGCTGTTCAGGTGTGCAAAAACTGTGAGCTGATACAGTAACTGCACAGTTTCCATCTAGTTGATTGCTTCACTTTATGGATTGTTGGATGGATGGCTGTGTCATACGAGTGACAGGTATCAGTACCATGCCCCAAAGTGGAGGGGAGGTAGAAGCAATCTTGGTTTTCTTCCCTTTTGGGCTTATCCATTGCTTGTGAGAGGCAGACTAGCCCTTGGGATGAGATAGAAGTCAGTGATGCTGAGACATGACTGTCCAGGATGGATGTCTACTCTTGGCTGTGACCATGGGTACATGGGTGGAAAGGAACCCCTCTTGTGTGTGGAGGCGGGCATATGCCACTGCAGATGGGAGTTAGGTGGGCTGACGAGAGGTGGTTTCGTGCTGAAAGGGTTAGGCTGGAATCCAGGAGCCCAGTGTCTGTCCATACTGGGCTGCTGACTCCCTGAGGAGGACTGCATCTGTCTTGATCCCCCCCCAAATGTGATCCTGATCTCTGCTCTGTGTCAGTAGAGGTTTAAATTCTCAAACAGCCCCAATGTCTGAGGTGTTTGGGACTCTGTGCTTCCATTTCCACTTGTAAAATGTCACTGTCCTTGGTAGTAAAGACTGAAGCAAAGAAGGCCTGAGTAATGGAAGAAGGCATTCAGTATTTCAGCCTTCTCTGCAACCTCTGTTGCAAGGGTCCCTGTTTCCATACAGTAGTAGGCTCACATATTCCTTAGTATCCTTTTGTTATTGATGTATTTGAAGAAGCCTTTATTGTTATCCTTGACATTCTTCATCAGATTTAATTCCAAATGGGCCTTGGCCTTCCTCATTGCATTTCTGTATTCCATGCTATGTAGGGGTGGGAATCCTGCTGCTGTAGGAAAGGCAGGGCCTTTAGGGCATGCACAGAATTATTTTTCAGGAAATCCTGGAGGGATAAAGCTCCTCTCCTCGGCTTTCTGAATTTAAAAAAAATGTTCACATCAATAAAAAAATATTTTTTCCTCAGGCAAGGACTGCCTGGCTCCATGAGAGACTGTATGTGGAGAGCTAACTATTCAAAGCCCTAGCAGTTTATGAATAGCTATGGGCAAATATGGGCTTCAATTCTAAGTGGAATTGTTATCGTGCATTCCCACCAGGAAACCCAACTGTGTTTCTGGCCTTCCTGGTCTTCTGAGACACACATCTGCTTTGGCAGGACCCTGCCTTGGCCAAGGGCATTAGGCATTTGGATTGTAATTTGGGGATCAAGTCTCTGTTCTGTATGGTCTCTCCAGCTGAACCTCATCCTGTGAAACTGGGATGACCTCAGCAAATTTCTGAAAATCTGAACATATGATAGTAGGAAGAGACTATATATAATAGAAAAAGGAGAATGGGTGTGTGTATGTATGCCTACATACAGTGTTTTGAAAAAATTCTCTAAGAACATAGCAGTTTTTATAATTAATTGCTTTTGGTCTTCAGTAAGATAAAATTCAACTCAAAGGACCTTGCTTGATTCCAAAGAGGCAATTTGCTTATTAATTTTATTAAAATTTTTATAATTTAGCAGTGAGTTTTAATGGGCCGTTTAAAATAAAGAAATATAAAAAAGTTTCACAATTATCAAATTATATTTTTTTTTGAGCCTGAATTATTATAATATACAGGAAGTGGTAATATTATGGTAGATATTGGAAAATAATGCTCTGGGAAAAAACTCCAAAGGTTCTGATCCAGCTCTAAGTTTCTTTTTTCTAAGCTGAAAATGTTTGGGTTAAGGTAGGGCAAAAAGTGATTTTCTTTTTTTCCTCTTTTCTCCTCCTCCTTGCCCTGAATTTAATGTATTTCTAAAAATAATCTTTTCCTCTTCATCAAAAAGATAAAAACCTTCCTCAGGTTTGACAGGGCAAACAATTGCTACGTAAAATACAGAAACAAAACCTATAGGATGCTGGTGGGTTCCCTGTGAACTGGGAGCTTTGAGCAAGTGGCCATGAAAAGCAGCAGATCCGAGCATCCAACAAATGAGACTGTTGTTTGATCATGTAGAAACACAGTGTCCTTTCCTCACTCACTGTCTTCTTCCTGAGGCTGGTGTCCTAAAGCACTCCTCCACCAGAAATGTTTCTTGGGGCTTTGGTGACTGTCATTGTGGGGGAAGATCACTTTATTTCTCTGAGGTAGTAATGGGCCTGTGGGTTAAACCTCCTAGTGCAGGGTCAGTGGCACACAGACATGTGTATCACCTTCTGCTACCCCCTTTCCAGCTGGCAGATCTGTCTGCCACAGGTGGAAGCCTCTTCTGATACACCTTTACTGGGGTGATGCTGCTGCTGTTATCACGCTGCTGTGAAACTGCTTGTTTAGCATCTCCCTAGGCAGCACTCAGGCTATCTCTCCAGTTGGCCCCTTGCTTTGCCTGCTGATGTGGGTAAGTGTGCCGCATGGTGCGTGTTGGTGGCAGATCCACTAATGAAACCCAGGAGCCCTGCATGCTGGTGTCTCTCCAGGCTGTGTGTGTAGTGAGGCAGATGGCTCAGGTGGAGACTGTGTGCTGTGCCAGGGATGACCACAGTTTGTTTTCTTCCCTTCTCCCATCCAGAGTACAAGAAGAAATATGGGGAGGAGCACGGTTCATGCCAGGCAGGGATCGCAGGCTTCTTCACCGAGGTGAGCAGAGGCACATACATGGAAGGGTGGGGGTTGGTGAGCAGCTCTCCCACTGCATGGCCAAGGGGGGAGACCCCTGAGCATGGCTTGGACAGCGGGCTGAGCGCTAAGCATGGTCCCTTCCTGCCACCAAACACCCTCCTGCCTTGTCTGGCTTCCCAGGCATCTGCATCTTGCCCAGTGGTTCATAAATGATGTGTGTCTCTCTCAAGGTCTGTGGACAAGAATGAATGAATTGACTGTGGGAGATGTCCTCAGGGAACGGTCTTATTGTGTACATCCCAAAACTCGCATAGAGCTATTTCTGTGTCTATAGTTAACTCTTTGCTGTAAGTGATGATGTACAACAGTCCTCCCTGAATCATTTTATTCATGTATGTGTACGTGTGGTTAAATATAATGCACATACATACAGAAGATAAACACATTTTTTCAGTTCTACTACACTTCCTTGTTGCAAAAAGGTGGAGAAAAAACAGCATGGTCAAATATATGGTCCAGAGCTGTTCTAAATACCTGACCATATTCTTTCCTGGACAGAAGTCTATCAGCCATGTTTTAGGTATGTCAAGGATGAATTTGTTCCTTATGTATGCATGATTTTTTGGTCGATGTTTCAGAGTTTCGATTTTTTTTTGTGTGTGTGTGTTTTGTTTGGGTTTTTTTGGGTTTTTTTGGTTTTTTTTTAAGAACCTGCACTCACTCCTAGTTATATATGCACTGATTTATAGAATGTGTTGTCAAGGCTGATACAAACAGAATAAAGGGCTCCTCTCTCAGAAATCTTCTTCTGCCATTTCAGTAAACTGGGATGGCAGGCGATGTTGCCAAAGGGGCACTATCTGGTAACTGGATGTTCAGCTAGCAGCAGCTGTTTCCTGGCTTGTCTGCTCTCTCCATCCTGTTTCTGTTCCCATGCTTAAATCCTCCTTTGCTACCCTAGTTCAAAAGATATCTTTGAACTTTTATTGCTTCAGCCTGATGGCAGCAGGAAATGCAGATAAATGGCTTTTTGGGTCAAACAGGCAATCCCTTGCCATATATTTAGCGCTGTGGATGGTAGTTGTTCCCATCAGTAAATGATCCCTTGACCTCATGGGCACGGCCCCTTACAAGGAAAAAGCTATTTCAAAGCACATCCTGCTCTTTAGTTGGGTTTGCAGTCCTATGCCTGTAGGAGAATCCCAGCTAGAACTGGTCACCTGAAGGAGACCTGGATGTGGTAGCGTTTTCCCACAAGGACGGAGTCCACCCATGGCCTTACACTGAATGGAGATGTGAGGCAAAGCAGCTGTCCATGTGTCACTGGGGATGGAGAACTTACCTCGGCTTAATGCTCCTCAGGCTTAATTTGGTCCCTTGTTGGAGGTATTTAAAATTACATGCAGGAGTAAAGTTTCCCTGCAAGGATGCTGGATGCTTTGGGGCAACATTTTCTGAATTTCTCTTGTGTGCAAATGTACCTTAGCTTTTGACTCGTGTTGGATCAAACTGTGCCTGATTTCCTCAGACTTATAAAATGATAAATCATGCTGGTTGTCTGTAATGATCCCAAGCCATTTTATGATTATGCGATGACTCTATAGCCAGGTTGTCTCTCGAAGACCAGAGCATAGGCAAAATGTAACAACTATGACATAATGTACACCCTGCTTTTTGAGCACATGGCACCTCTTTAGCTTCATAGTTGCAAAATCAAAATCAAAAGCCAGCATGGGGGCATGATCTGTAGCTGAGTGGTGCTTCTGGGTGGGCTGGAGTGCTTTTGTCTTCGGGTCTTCTGAAGGATGCTTGGGAAAGGCAGCAGGTGGAGAGATCTATGTTAGCAGGGATAAGTGATGGTTAGTAAAACTGAGGAAGGTGTTCTGTTGCAGCAGAACAGCTGAGCAGAAGTGGACCGTAAAAGGGCAGTGTGTCTCTAGGGTGTGTACAGTGACCTCCATGTTTGGGAAGAAGGAGGGATACTCTCTACATGCACATGAATGAAGATTGTTATAAATGGACTTCTAATCGGTGTTTTAAGTAAATATCCTGTGCCTTCTCCATTAATGTGTAAAGCATGAATTTCTGTCCAGTTTTGATTGTTATTTTTTCCTCCCATCCTTTCCTCCACATGCTTCCATTTTTCTTGTTGTAGGAGCTGGTCATCATGGGGGCACCAGGATCATATTACTGGACAGGAACTGTCAAAGTACTGAATCTCACTGACAACACATTTTACAAGCTGAATGATGATGCCGTGATAGCCAGGCGGTACACATACCTTGGTAAGCAGCTCTCTGGTGTTCATTGTGAGAAGAGGATAATCCAACAACATATTTCAAGACTTTGATGCTATAAAGTTGATACTGATTTTTTTATGGTGATGTAGAGTATTTTTATGAAAAGCGTGAAAGGAAGAACATCTGAATTAAAGTGTTACTTGTCTGGAAAGAAATATAAGCAAAAAAGCCTATTGAATGTTACATTTTTCTTTCCTTGTTTTAAAAAAACCCCAACTTTGCTGTAACTTTTTGACTAATATAGACAAGGCTTTTGAACTCAACTGCACATTGGATTGTAGTGGGCTTCTTAACATTCCTGCCTTTGCCCTGTGACAGGCAAATTATGTGTCATTAGTTAAACTGCGTGTCTGCTTCCACATGCCTTTAAAATGGGTACAACAACTAATTACAGAGTGTGTATTCCAGATACAAATTTATTTCAACAACATAACACTGTCTAAATGTGTCATTGTCAACAAAAGGAAGTTGTGAAAGGTTTGGCTGTAGGTACATGGTTAAGTCAATTGGTTTTACTTGCTCTAAAACCAGATAAAATACCTAGTTTAAAGGCTTCAACCTAATCTGCAGTGCCTAAGACTGCTGAGACTTAGAAAGCATTTCAGACAGTGATACTATTTACAAACAGTTTGATACTGTTTGACTAAAGTCTGGCACTGACCTCCCATTTTCCCCTTAGCCTTTAGTCTTTAAAAAAGTACCACTTGGAAGATAGTGCTAATGAAAGGTGTCTGTTTAGCTATTTGCAGACATAAATAGATTTTGCCACTGATAGACTTGAATAATAGGGTTTAGCATGTAGACAAGAGCGTCACAATTTCTGGCAGAAGAGCAAGGCGAATACAAGAGAGCCTTAGAAGGAAAGCTACTCTACTTATCTTTGTATATTATGTTGTTATATATTATTTTAATATATCAAATAAAGCTGAATCTTTGATCTTCTTTCAAATACATTCTTCTTTCTTTGATCTATCCTCCCATTTTATTTCTTGCCTAGACAAAAATCTTTTAAAGCCATTAACTTCTCTGGCCTCTTTGCCTCCTGTTCTCTGCTCTCTCCACTATCAAAAAAGAACATAATTTTTCAAGGCTTCCTGGGCAGTGATTTTAGGCAAAGGAGGACACTTCTCTCTGGTCCTTGTGGGACTGTTGCTTTTCGACATGATATTTTCCCTGTGGTGATGGGGTCCCCTTTCTCTGTGTGTGCTTGTTTCTGTTTTTCTGCTTCCCTCTCTTGACTCGCCATTGGCAAACTGGTCCCACCACCAGCTCTGCATGTCCCGTGCTCATCTCCACACACATGACTTTTTGCTCTCAGCTTTTGCAAGAGTACTGGAGGGTGTACTGTCTCTTCCCATCCCAATGAGCTTTTGAGCAAAGTACTGGTGCATTCTGAGCAGAATAGTTGTTGAATGCTAACTATGTGCAGTCCAGGAGCAGTGAAACCCAATGAGCATGATCCAGCTGGCTGACCTGTTTATCAGGCTCTTTCCTTTCAGGGTTATTTATTAATTTTTTTATTTCCTCTCCCACTCAGGATATGCAGTGACAGCAGGTCATTTCTCTCAGCCGACTACCACTGATATTGTAGGAGGAGCTCCCCAGGATGGAGGTATCGGAAAGGTGTGTCTCTTTGTCAAACAATAATGTGGTCAGATTCAACAGGGCAAAGAACATAATACTGATGCAGTTTCAATATGTATGAGAAGCCAAGAGTTTTTTGTCTACACAGTAGTTTTGAAGCACTGAGCAGGGGAGAGGTGAGGTAGTTTGACAAAGTCCTGAAATTTTCTCTGCTTGTATCTCCTGGTGCCTCAAATCCCTCACCCCTCTCTCCTCTCTTTCCCACCCAATCCTTACAATACCCATTTAAGTGAGACACAGACAACGTTTCTTTCACACTGCTTTTGTTTAGGATTTGTGACATTTAGGTATTACTTGAAGCTTTCCTAGAAATGAAAAAACTTTGAAAAGAGAGTTTGTCTTTTGCTTGTTTTCTTCATACATTTGACTGTTTCAGTATTTACTTCAAGGTAACATCTAATAGCATGAAAAGGTACTTATTAGGTACTTATTTGATGTCATTCTTAAAAATTCATAATACATTGATGTTTTGTGGATTAGAATCTAGGTTTTTGCTAGCTGTACTTAGAAATCTTGGAGATAGTCTCCTAAGAAGGAAAGAAACAAAAAAGGTTTTCCTGTAGGCATATATATGTTCAGTGTCCCAAAGATGAAAGCAAGTGAAGGGCTAGGTGGAAGTGACTGGAGAGTTAGGCATGCCTGGTGTTCTTATGCTGAGTACCCAGCTGCTATGGGGGAAACTGGGTGAGAGTGAGCACTGTGACCCCTCAAACTCTACTAAATCAAAGGTGGAAAAGTGGGAGGGAGGAGAGGGAGGGAAGGGATGTAAAGAATCTGCTTTTTTCCCCTCTGTTCAAAATCCAATCTTTTTGGGACCTGCTGCCACCATTTGCTTGAGCAGAGATGTCCTGCAGCCCCCTTCCATCTTCCTCCCTTTGACTCTCCTGCTCTGTAGTCACATGAGTTGTACCTGAATCATAACAAGGAGCGAGAGGTCTTCAATACCATCTTCAGTACCAGAAACAATATTCTGTTTAGGCAGATGATTTTTCATGGTAACCACGTCCCAGAGGGTAGCAGTGCGAGCAGGGAAAATGGGATAAAATTAGAGGATGAACTTGGTACATATACCTGATCTGGCCTGACTAGGACATAACAGGATATAGCAGCGTTGCAGTTGCTACTGAGAGGACATGCATGAAAAATTCATAGTTTCCTTATCCCAGGTGTTCTGTTATGGCTGCTGCAATGCACCTTCCTTCCAACCTGTTTTCTCTGTGAAACAAATTTAATTTCTGTATGAGGAGGGAGGAAAAAAACCCCAGCTGCCTACATGAGATCCATGAGAAAGCAACTGGTCCTGCAGTTTAAAGACTACTGCTCTGGTTGCAAAAGCTCATATTATTCTCCCTTAGCATGGGATGTAGGTAGCAAGAACACATGGCAAAGTTGCAGTAAGCAGTGCTGAGTACAGAACATTACAATAAGCAGTCCTGTTGTGCTTTCCACACCCTCTAAAAAGCTAATCCTTTCCACTTCCTTGATAGAAAGTAATTAGCATTGTTACACTTTTTCACTGAAAATAGAACCAGAATTCTTAATGAGACTTTGTTATTTCTCTGAAGTCACCAAGAGCATCATTATTAAGACTGGGTTTGGAGTTGTGACAGTTGGCAACGTGCTGTCTCTGCTAAACTTGACACTGCAAATGCTTATATAAGGAGTTGCTTATATAGAGAGTGATCCAGTAAATCTATGCTGTGTTCTTTGCTGGAAACAGCTTTGAACTCTGTCTCACCACCTACTAGTAACTCACCACATGTTCAACTATGTCAAGTGCTGGGCTTCTCCATGTAGCCTTGGAAGTAAAGGATCCTCTGTCCTGCAAACTCTGTGAGCACCTGCTGGGAGGGAGCCTGTCAAATGCTGGAGGAATCTCAAAGGCTGATTTAGCCAGCTTTTATGTTGAAGGGAATCCCTTTCTACAAGCTATGCATTTTACATCTTAAATTTTGGTACGAGATCTGTTCTGGAACTTGTGTTAACACTTTCATCCCCAAGGATTCCTGAATAAACAGTTTCTCCTATGGAAATGAGGAACAAGTAGGCTATGTTTGAAGAGTTTTCCAATTTACAGGTTGTTTCAGATACAAACAGTGCAAGCGCCTTTGGTAGTGTGATTGGGATTTCTACTCTCACCTTTGCTAAAGCCTTGCGATGTTTTCAGTGCACGTGGCCTTGAGAAGGGAACACTAGATAAGGGAAGGGGAACAGGGTTATGCCTTCTCTGTTTTTTGCCCTGCTAATTTCCAGACAGTCTCCAGATGCAACTTGTTTGAGAGTTAGAAAGTTGCTTTGCTAGGTGCTTTTAAATGCACACATGTGCACATACACACGTCCATATGAAAAAATATAGGCAACAAGATAATATTCAAGCATTTGTTATGAGAAGAAGCCTGTGATTCATCAGCACAATGGGGAAAGCTGTTTCATCTTTTAAAAGAGGACTGAACAATAAAGTGGTCGTGAAGTTGGATCTTGGCAATAGCCGTGGCCATGATCGTGATTTAGATATTATTTAGAAAACACCAGTGCTGTACCATTATGTGCTTCATAATTAGTATTGGTTAACATTTTCCTTTTTTCACCTTTCAGGTTTATATTTTTAGAACAGACAGACAATCAGGCTCTCTAATAAAGATTTTTCAGGCTTCAGGAAAAAAGGTGAGCATTTATATATGTGTGTTTTCTGTTAAGAGGTAGAGAGGGGGCAATAATGGCAGAGTTATTGCAGAGCATCATTTTTATTCCAGTCCTTCAGAAGTTGTCAAGCAAATCCTATTTCTTCTTATCCTCCCAGAGGAGCTGAAGCTATTGTACAGATCAGCTGTATGCCCTTTCTTCAGTAGCAGTCATGACTGCAGTGTCTGCTCAATGCCCATAAATGAATTGGAAGGTCTTACTTGAAACAGTGGTTCTCTTTAGTCTTATGTGACTCTGAGATGTGGGACATGGGGCTCCAGGTGAGGCTAGATGCAGAGATTTCCTCTTGGTAGATTAGTAGGTACTGAGAGATGCTGATAACTTGGAGTTTAGTTTAATACATAAAGCCTCAGCCTCTTTTTTTGTGTCCTGCTGTGACAGGAGGGATACAACAGTTATGCTGTTTTGTGGAGGAGCAGGTTCATTGTCTCCACAGATGATGATTTACCCCTTCCCACCATGAATCAGTCTGGCATGCTGCTCTTAGGACTACTGTCTTAAAGCTGAACTACCCTGCCTCTCCATGAAATTTAGGGAATGCTAGTGAGATCCAGCTCCCCCAGTGTGGTGTTGTGTTTGAATGGGGAACAGCTTGACTTCTTCATCTGGAGGCTTGCTGGTGCTGTGTTGTAGGAGAAACAAAGTGGTCAGTATGTCTAGCTATAGGTAACAACTAAAAGCTGTTTTGTTTGGGAATAACTCAGTGAGAAAATGATACCCCTTATCTGGGGTTCTCTGTGTTCTTCTGGAAGGAGAGGAAGTACAGAAGAAAGAGATTACTGGTGGCTTCTGGCTCTAGGAAGACCTGCCAACCTCAGAAGTACCCGAAGTTGGGAGTGTTATCATATTTTGTTGTTTTTTCCAAGCAAGACACAGTTGCAGTCTTTAAAAACTTGCCTGAAATAGGGGAAAACTGCAAGGATGTGTAGGTGGGTGGTGTTACTTGTATTTTAGGGCCTCTTCAAAATTTTACTTTAATGCACTAGCACATCTTGAAAAGACCTCCCAGTTCATCCAGGGCATCTGCTGTGTTTGATTGCTTCCTGTTAATTTCTTTCCCTGTGGAGTTTTAAATGTCCCTAAAGCTGTGCTTCTGGCTATTCCTCAGCCTAATAAATAGAGCTATCAGGCGGTTTTGAGGTTTCAGCCAAAAACTTTCCCTTTTCAATTTAACTGCTGTACTCTTATATATAACTTAACTAATCAAGTATCTACATCCTTCAAGTATACTTCTAGGCTGTCGTCTCCTTCATTTCCATTAGCATTTTCTTCTACAAATTCTCTAAAATCCAAATGAGAATTTTATTTTAAAGAGAAGGCTGTGCCGAATCACCTTTTTTGTAGTTTGTTTGGTTGGTTGGCTTTTTGGTTGGGTTTTTTGCTTTTTTTTGTTTGTTTGTTTGTTTTGTGGTAGAAACATAACTAGACCTGCTCAGCAATGAGCACTGCCTGGAAATGAGCTGTCACAAAATGCTACATCCTTCCCAGTGGTGTGAAATTCATTATTCTGACATTCTTGTTAGACAGACATTAACAGCAGGCCAGTTTCTTCCTTCCTTTTTTGTTGCTAGAGACTGAACTAGGAAATCTAATGGAGACAGGAAAAAGGAAAATATAAAACCTTGTTACAAATGTTACATATGCAAACCAGCACTGTGAACTCACCCATGCTGCAGACATACCATGTTGCAGTTAATAGCCTTTCCCTGAAAACTGCCTGAATACGTAGTGAAAGGCTTTTCATAACTTCTGTTAACCATGAGAAATTTCTTTAAAAACCTTAGTGGATTAAAAAAAATAAACAAATACAAATCCCTAAGGGAACCTTTGCCACAAAATAACTGGATTCAAATGATGTTTGTGGTCTGACCTTAGACCCACACAAGGACAAAAATCTTAATTAACAAATCGAAAGGCTATCCTTCACTCACCCCTGCCTGATATATTTAGCAACTTTTAGATCTTACAGACTGCACAGAATAGAGTTGCTGCTGCCCATCTTCTAGCATACCCAATAGCTGTGGCTCATGCATATAAACTTAGAGGCATGAAAGGCAATAGGTCAGAGATCTGCAATGAAGAATGTAAAAGCATTCAAGAAATGTGGTTCACTTTTTGAACGTAAATAACAATTTCTTTAACCTCAGTGTTTCCTGCTTGATAAACAGCTCACAATTTCAAGTAAGAAGTGGTATCTTTCCCATTTTCCTGTGGAAGCTGCTTTTAATTTTGAGACTATGGTTTGTAGTTGGTTTCAAAGAGTATGCCTTGTGTTACTTGAGTGGGATTGGATGAAATAAGGGTGAATTATCATTCTTGCTTTTGGTTTCCTTCTTGCTTTTAATGTTTTTTGAAATTTGTAATGTGGGTGCTTGTTGGGAGGAGGTTAGCATTTAATGTTCACCCATATAAAAACCCATGGAATGAAATTAATGTATTTCCTAATTTTAAGTACTTAAGTTTATCAAGCAATAATAAGTGGAGATTAAAAGTGGCTGAGGTTTGTTGTGTATCAGCTGAAAAGCTTTTATTGAAAGTCTTGTTTCTGTATCAACTCACCTGCCTGTACATAAGAGGAAAGGTTATGGTCAAGGCCCACAACTAGTATTCTTTGATGATGACTGATACAAATAGATACAACTAGAACACAGAAAGATAGTCCACAATCAAGAGTCAATTTTAGATACTTGTTTTCATGGATACCCTGCCTCTTGCCTATTTTTTCTTTTTTTTTTTCTTTCATTATCTCTTTAAGGTATCCCCAGATCATCTGTGGTACCCAACTTCAAGGAAGTCTGGCACTGGGCGTGAATAATCACTGGCTGGGTCTGGTTTGGGAAACTCATTTCACCTCTTCCTAGTTTTAAGCATTTGACAAGAGAAAGCTAGTCTGAGAAAGCTCCTTAAATGTCTCACTTAAGCATGACCCAGGTTATAACTTCTGTTGGTAGAACATCCAGGATGCACTGTTATAGTAAAGTGTTTTAATTCCTGCCAGAATTATTCCCAAAGCTTTCTCTGTAGGAGTGCTTGTGAGTGATAAAGCAGCAAGTCATCATGTAAAATTAAAAGAATAACCAAAACAAACAAAAGCCACGCCTATATGATTTCCTCCTGTGTGTGGGCAGATACTGAATGCTTTGTTGTGACTCAACTTGGTTACAGATGGGCTCTTACTTTGGCTCCTCCTTATGTGCAGTTGATCTGAATTCTGATGGGTTGTCAGACCTGCTGGTTGGAGCACCTATGTTTTCTGAGATCAGAGATGAGGGTCAAGTCACAGTCTATATCAACAGAGGAAACGTGAGTATGTACAGGAGATGACTTGGTGAGGGACGAGGGCGTGGGTCTTGGGCAAGGTAACGCTTATGTTGCTCCAGCACTGAGTAGTGAAACTCGATGTCTCAAATAAATGGGGTTCTGGATGTCTCTAGCAGAGCATGAAGTCACAGGAAGACTCATCCGGTATGGTTTTCCAGACACCAGCCCACATTCATCACAGATCTGTGAATCTTTTGAGGAGGTCTGAGAAGGTGTCTGGTTTTATGTTGAAACTTGGTGGCATTTGTGACTTTTTGTGAATTTGCTGCCAAAACCAATTCAGACTCAGTAGCTTTCACCGAGTTTCCTTTGTGTTTTAGGTGGTCACTAAGACCTAGAACACAATTTAGAACACAAATGTCTGGGGATCGAGGAAGAGAAGTGAAACTAGAGATTGAATTAGGGGAAGTTCCTATCAGCTGGTACTGGTAGATTTCACCTGACTTAACAACAGTCTTGGAAAAGTCTGAATTTTCTTCCACTGGCAAACCTAGACCATTGTTAAGTTAATGTTTTTTTATATATTATTAAATACTTAGTATTCAGGTCCCAAAGCTGCTATCTCAAAAGAGAAGTTGTAATGGACTCAAATTAAATTGTTTGACTCCATCAGTATTTTGTGAACTTTAAGTTTGTTTATGCCAAATCTTCGTTCGCAAAGCCTAGCCATGATGATGATGCTAGACTCAAAATTCACCAGAACTCCAAGCATTTAGGAGACTTCACAGTAGTTTTTGGTGTAATTTTATTTTCTATTATCGCTCTTTTAAATGAGCTTTACTTTTTCAGTTTTATCCACGGGAGGTTCCACCTTTTATGTTGCACTGTTGCTGCTGGGTCCTCAGGATTGGGTCCAGAATGCCAAAAATATAATAGCCAACATTTCCTGCTCACAGTGAGAGTATACATGCATTTATTTTTATCTTCTATAGAATAGTCAAGAAGCTAGTATAAGTTTCTTATACTCCTGCACCAAGAATTACTTCCATGAGCAACGGCTTGCAGGATTGTGGATTTTATTTTGGGTTTTGGACATTTGAAACTTTTTTTCATTCTGCAATCACCATTGCTTAACAGGTTGTTGCAGAGGATCAGAGAAAACTGCATTATAAAACAAGCATGCACAGCGATGTTACATTTTAAAATGTTTATGTTTTGCCCTTTCCTGTGAGGACTGCAAAGAATTTGGTCGCACATACAGGCCTGCCTGTCTCCTCTCTGTTGTGTTTTATTTTCATTATGTGGGATTTTCTTAAAGTCAGCAACTCCCCATAGCCAAGTAAAAGATTTTATTACATGTTCCAAAGGGTAGTTTATTCTTATTCACAAAGGAAGCAAAAACAAAACAAAACAAGCTTGAGGTGGGTACAGACTTGGATTGTGTAACTAAATTTTGTTTTCTTGTGGAGATGTTCCTTTCCCCTGAGGGAAGACTCAAGAAACTAAATCTTATGTATCTGACCAGAAGGTGGGTGGGCAAGAAATACCAGAGCCATATAAGGCTTCTCACGACATAGGAGTACAAAACTACTTAATTCTGAATTTTTCTCCGTCTCTTTATTTCATTAAATCTCTTTCCTTATTCTTAATTTCAGAAGGCTTTTTGGGGACTTTGCTTTAATCCTTTTGTCCCATACTCAAAATGTTTTCAAATCCAATTGTCAAATGTTCTTTGCTTAGGGGAAAATACTCAACTCACTGAGTTTAGCTGAATAAGTCTGGACTGAGGATTTCACTCCTCAGATGTAATCTGCCAGTAGCAAGCTCTGGGCAGTTACATTTTTGCCATCTGGAAACTTTCATGGGTTCACCAATCCCTGTGTCTGCATTTAGTTACATCTTTGAGTTACTGTTTAGTTAATTTAGCATTTTAGTTATATCAGCCATGTGCTCCTTCCCCCTTTCTCCCCTGCCCCTTTTAAAACTAAAACCCAGAAGTTTTAAAACCCAAATAAATTGGATTTCTAGACCCCAGCTGATCTGAGTGCAATGAGGGTGAGAGGTAGGCTGCAGCTCTGCCCCAGGTGCTTCCCACAGCACAAGGGCATCTTACGTGGGGAAGGCTTACCTCGCCTGGGAATTGCACCATTTCCCTGACCATGTTTTATTTCTTGCTTGCTAGGGAGTGCTGGAAGAACTGCTCATCCTGGATGGTGACAGAGCTTATAATGCACACTTTGGGGAGAGCATAGCTGCCCTCGGCGACATTGATGACGATGGCTTCCCAGGTCAGTGTAATTTCCTTCATGGCCGTTTCTCCGTCAGTGCCAGCAAAGCTGGCAGCACCGCCAGTCTTGCATGGCTGGGTGCTGTGTGGCATCCATTGCTCCTCCAGATCTGACCAGCACCTGGGTTCAAACTAAGGATCAATGAATGTGCTTGTGTAGGATTTGTGGGCTAAAGCCTTTTGTAGCTGACTGCTCTTGATGTTGGTTTATGTCTATGCAGGTCAATCTCACTGACACACCTCAATCTCATTAATTGCTTTGCTTTCCATGCTGTTGTATTTTCTTCTTTCCTGTGTGGTTTATAAAAGGCTTAAGATACCCACACCCCAGAGAAAACAGAAACGTATGTCTGATTTCTTTTTTCTTTCTTATTTCCTTATGTTTTCAAGCCTTTCTGGTTTTGTTGACATAGTCTCATTTCTTATCATGTAGTGTAATTAAGAAGTAGCTTCTCACTCCTGATAGAATGCGCTCTATTAATTTCTCTCCTTTTTTTTGTTCTCTGCTCCTTTCTCAGGCCTCTCAGCATGAGGCCCCATGCTGTGATAGCAATAGGTGAGAGCAAAGTTTTGATGCTGGCACCTTTTCTGCCCTGGTTTCTGGCAGTGCAGATTAGGGACTTCTAAACAAAGGCCAACTTAGTCAGTGTATGCCTGGATTTATTTCTTTCAGGCCACTCAGAGCACAGTATCCCAGTAAGCTTAACTCAGCCTTGTTGCCGGTTGCCTCACCAGTGGTGGACATGCTGTTTCTCTGTATTTGGACATGCATTTGTGTGTTCTTCCTGCTGCTTGTAGGCCAGTTGTGGTGATGGTGAGACTGCAGAGGGAGTTGAATCAGTCCATGGGTATGAAGCAATTGAGAAAAGCTTAATTTTAGTCGCCACATAGTCACTAGATCCAACTAGAAGTGGAGAATAGGAGGTGGGATCATGCTTTCCACAAGAGTTTGCAGTTAAATTGGATCAAATGTACTTTGAAAGTGGACCCTCAGCAGCCTTTTTCTCTTCTTGCCTATCCATTGAATATACCCAGTCTCTTTGTGGAGCCTTGGATTTTCAACCATTTTTTTTTCTTAATGTAGTGCTACAGTAATTATTTTGCCAGTCTTGTCCTAGTTCACAAAGCTGATGTTCCTATGGGTTGGAGATTTTGTTATGAAAGGTCTCTACATTAACTTTTTGAATATGGTTGCTGGTTAATAAACACACACAATAGCACATGTTTCTAATTAAGCACAACATCTGATTCTGTAAAACATAGCCACATGTGTGTACGAATTCATATATATTTGTGTATTTTTTAAGTTAATCTTGACATGAGCTCTTAAATAAATCAAAGAAGTTTCTTTCTACCTAGGATCACATGAGCTGCTGATCATCTTTGTCATGGGGAGCTGTTTTCCTATGGATAGCTGCATTCTAAAATTGGGAAAAAGTTGGATTAGTGGGATGGATTGTGAAATGTTTATAATCTGTACTGTTTTACAGATGTTGCCATTGGAGCACCTAAGGAAGATAACTACATAGGAGCAGTGTACATTTACCATGGGGATGCCAATGGTATTATACCTCAGTACTCTATGGTATGTGACACTACTATTTACAATACCTTTCTGAAGTCACTTTCCAAGGGCCTGCAGAAATAAACCATACTTAGGGGTTCCAAAGGGGTAGCCTCATCATAACTCAGCATCTTTTTCTCAGTCTTGGTTTGAAGATAGCTTCTCCCAAAGTTTGTCTGTATCTATACTAAGGGTAAAATTATGTTAGTCAGGAAGTATTTTTCACTCTTTTGTTATAGTTGTCAGCTGTATCTTCTTGAAGCAAAACAGAGTCTTAGGGTCTGAGTGTCAGATTTTAGAGCTAGTACTGATGCAGAGGAGAAATTAAAACCCTGGAGAAGTTAAGCATAGAAATTATCGAGAGGCCCGTGTGGAGTTGTGGAGTTGCACACTCTTCCTGTAGAAGCAGACTCTGTGAGAAGGAGGAGGAACTAAGTGTTCTTTTGTGCCTTACAGAAGCTTCTTTTCCCACCTTGTTGGTTTTCTTGCATTCAACAATATATCTCAAGGTGATTCTTGGGAGCCATTCTCCTGACCCCCTTATTATGAAGTAAAATCTTGTCTGGGATATGCTATAGCATCTTGTACAGGGATGACATAGTGCAGTTTAGCTGCTGTAGCCAGGCAGTAGAGATAATAAATTTATGCTCATGCTGCCCAACATGAGTCCCCTCGTCTCTCTCTAGCACATTTCTTTGTTCAGAGAGCCTGAATCCTCCCTCCCTCTGTGTGTTTGAAGTTCTGATTGTTTTGTTTTGTTGCTGGGTGGGATCCTTCACAGTAAATCAATTTAAGAAGAATTAAAGAGTTTAGTGGTTATACTGGAGACTCTTTTAACAGACCATAAAAGTTTAGTCCTTCTTCCTTTTACCATGGATGTGGCATGCACTGCTTTTAAAAAAAAAGGAAGCGACTCTTTAGTACATTTTAGAAGTATTCATAATGTGTAGCATGTGGTGGATTCTGCCCATTTTTTGCCAAGAGCCATTGTTTGGGAGGTTCTTCTCTGGCTGTTGAATATCTTAGAGCTTTCAAGCTCTTGCTGAAAAGGATGGAATTTTTTGATTTCTTTTTTTTGGTCATTCATGGGAAAATGTTACATTTTTTAAGGAGGACAGATCATCGGGGTGGGAAGCAACACATCCTGTTTGTGATCTCTCCCTCCCCACTGGAACAAGGCCAGCAGACACAACACATGCGTCTCCATTTGGTCAGTGGTACAACACCCAGCTCAAGAGGGTGGCAGGGTATGGTTGTTGACCCTTGATACCATTCCTATGGTTGTTCCATGTCCTGAGGCAGCCAAGAGGGCACCACTTACAGGCAGTATCTCCGGGTGATTTCCCAGCGTCTGCTGCAGGGCACTGGACAGACCACCAGTTCATGTTCTGCGTGCAACCAAAACTGTGTAACAGCTTCAGCTCTCTACCTACCTGTCCTGAATTTGAACCCAGAGGTGAAAGACTTTTTGTGTCTTATTGCTATATTGCTAATCCATCTCAATGCTGTGGATTTCCTTTTTTAAATAAGCTGTGAGAGGTGGAGGGGGGGACGCTGCTGGGTGTATATTTTCACCCTTTTCATTTTGTTAGCTCTTCCCTCCCCGTCCTGCCTTTCCCCGTACCACTTTCCCACTTGTCTTCATTTAAGTTGCTGATCAGTGTAGTTATGTGTACCTTCAGCAGCTTTAGTGGCTGCTATTAGCAGAAGCAGCTTATTGGCTTTGTGCCTTGCTGTTTTCATTCATGGTCCTTAAAAGCAGAGCAGCATTATACCTTTGCCTTCTAGGCTGTAAGAGCCACAGATGTCTTCTGAGGTGTTTGCAGGTGGGATTTACCACCCTAACTGGGACTCCTAAAAATATGAAGCAAGTGTAATATGGGTATTCCAGTTGTCAGTCTTATCTGCCCATGAGTAGGAACACTGTTTTCACATTAAACTAACTGTCAGGATATCTTTCTTCCCTTCAACTTACATTTTTTTCCATAAATTTCCTACCTGACTTTTTGTCCAATATTACATTCTTTCATGGGAGGGCCAGGAAAGGTTGGTTGCATGTCACAAGCTGTGAAGCACCACCAACAGCCTCTAAATTACTTCATGGGACAGGTTTCCTCTGTCTATAACTTCTGCAGTCAGAAGTTGATTTGAGTTCAGGTCTTGCATTGGTGGCCCAGCATAATAAATGACAGCTGGGAGAGTTCTTATTACGTTCTTAGAAAAGGAGATTTTGATATATTAATTTGCTTCAGACAAAGGCATTTACAGTGCAAAAAATTTAGAGAAAGTTTTTGTGTCAGTAATTAAAAAAAGAAACTATGCTAGAAGTTGGGGAGGCAGAAATGAGATACAACTTCGAAACTGACAGAAAATGCTCCATAATATCTGATGGAAACTGGAATTTCCAAGTGGGATTAAAATTAATCATTTTGACTTTGAGAATGCTAGCAAACTTTGTGAAAAGAAATGGTTGTGTGGGATTTTCTGTTTCAATTAATCATTAATTTTGTTAAGATGCTCCTTGAAACTTTTATTCAGAGAAACTAAGGTAATGCAAAAAAACCAAACAAAAAAATGATCTCTTGAGTGGAGTTAAATTTTCTGCCTCTGCAGAAATCTATTTGATGTGTTCTTTATTTTGCTTGGGTCTGCATGAGGATTGTTATGCAGGTGTGTTTTTTAATCCAAGTCAACACTGGCCTCCTACTATCCCAGAGCAGAAGGGCTTCCTGCAGTTGACAGCCTTCCTGTTTAGGGCTCTGCATCAGTGAAGTGCGAAACTGCAGGTGTGCAGCACTTCCAGCCCACGGAGAAGAGACCCAATGACCATGAAAATCATGCTTGAAGGTTTTCTTTTGTTTGGTGGGTTTTTTTAGAGGATTCTGTGTGTTACTGACTGATTTCACTTACGTTGTTTCCACTGCAGAAGCTGTCTGGGCAAACGATAAACCCAAAGCTGCGTATGTTCGGCCAGTCCATATCAGGGGGAGTTGATATGGATAGCAATGGTTATCCAGGTATGTATTCTACTCTGGCAGCAGGAGCATGGGAAAAATACAGCAATAGGCCTAGAAAATGGCAGAGCTAGGTTGTTTCCAGGTTGCTGGTCCCTGCCATGCAGATTGTCAGTGAAGCTGAGCTGCTTTTTCCCTTTCTCTTCTTCTACTACAAGCTCCTGATAAAAATTCTAGGCCATTACTTAATTCAGGTGTTTTGGCAGTTACAGTGATTGAAGATTCAGTATCTGGACCAAGGCTGTAAGTTTCTTGGAAAGTGCTCAATCAGGATGGCAGTTTTAAAATAACCCAAAAAGTAGACATTAATATAGTAGTGTTAATAAAAATCAAACAACAAAGCAGAGGTGAAGTAACATCACAGACCTAATCCTCCAGTTATAATACTTATGACATAGTGATATTTGAAGTGACAAACTGGCTAAAAGTCAAAAAAACATGCTCTGTAGTCTAGCAACTGATTTGAAAGAACTGAATTCTATGCCTCCTTTGTAACAGTCTCAATGTTACAAAAATTTCAGATATGACTGTTGGAGCCTTCCTGTCAGACAATGTGGTACTTCTGAGGTGAGATGACTGTATTTTTCATTCATTGTTGTCTTCTTTTTCTCTGCTTTCTGTTTATATCTTATGTGGTCTTAAACCCAACCAATTAACCACTCGAGTTTCCTCCCTAGTTTATTGTGGCCAGAAGAAGCAAACTGGGTTACTTCTTAAGCAAAACCTGAGACATGAATGGTGTCAAAGAATGCACAGTCTAATTTAAACAGCAGAGTGAGAGGTGACAATACAGAGGACACCCAGGGCTATAACGAAAAAGGGTTGGAGCCAGAAGGAGATGTGTTGCATCTCAGTGCAAGGTTGCTCCCAACTTGTGAGAAGGCTTCTGTATTATTATGTTTATATAAAGTAAATAAATTGTGATTTAAGGGAACGCAGTTGAGCAAAAAATGAGCTATGTATGATGCCAGGATATAATTTTGCAAGTTGTAATGGGATGCAGAATGAAATAAGAGTCTTCAGAGAAAATAAAATACGGATAAATTTTCAATGCACACAGGAGTTGGGCTGCTGTTTCAAGTTTATGAGTTAAGTGCAATTGCTTGTTCTATCTGATAGAAAGAGGTGGGATGGCTTGGTTCACCAAATTATGCAGATAGAGTTAGAGTAGGAGGGAGCTTGAGATGCGCAGACCTGGGGAAAAGAGTTTTTTGCCAGTAGGTCTGTTGTTACACTTGTTAATATTAAATAAAAGAAATCCTTTCAATACTTAGATGTCATTAGGAATAGAAGTCACTACTAGGAACTCCAATATCTTAATGGAAGATACAGGATTGTAGTGACACTGGTAAGACAAATGCTGCTGCAGAACAGATGTGCCAGCTTCTTGTTCAAGGCAGGAAAAACTTGGTTCTGTTTCCCTTGGAATCAGTTACACAAAAGAAAAAGAAAAAAAACAAAGGTCAAGGGAAGAAATACCCTTGATGATCATCATGGCAGGGGGGCAAGTCTTCTGAACAGCATAATGACCTCTGTCCATGTTTTCAATCATGCTTGTACATTTCTAAGGAAATTAGTGTATTACTGACTTTGTGGGCAGCCTGATTAATTGCTGCTACTGCCAGTTTCCAGTGTGTCCCTCTTGCTGTTAAGATTCAGATTAGGATAAAGAAATCAGCATTTTCTACTCCTTCTCTTACCCCTTCCACTTTTGTGAGTGGCCTTACATGGCTGTTGGGACTACGCTGGACCTGAATCTGCTGGTTGCTGCACATTTTTTTTACTGTTGTAGTTGTTTTTGGAAGAACATGTTTGTGTTGATCATGTACAGAATTGAAACCAGGAAGAATAACACTGAATTTTTTGGCTGAAGTCCTGGGCTAGAGATGGCTCAGGAGAGTCTGGTTTTCTGGGCTGCTGGATCTTCTGTGTTGTGTAAGAGAGGAAACTGTTGAGGAATACGTTCAGTAGGTATCTCAGATGCAGCTGCAGTGAGAGCTGCTAATTGAGCTCTGGGTGGTGGGAGCCTGAAGCAAGAGGCTGTGAACCGCTGACCCTTTGCATAAGAAAAGCCATGTGGACCTTTGGCACAGCAGTGACCAGATACTGGGAGACACAGCAGGATCCGAGACTCAGAAGGAAAAGCAAGGAAGAGCGAAGACTTGCTTGGATGTGAGGGTATAAAAGCCCAGGGGGTCCTTTGTTCTGGATCTCTCCTCAGAGGCACCAGCTTGAGCTGTTTCTGTGTTACTTTGCTCTGAATAAATGGCTTTATGTAACTATGGGAAATACGGTCTGACTACGTGAGAGTGGTGTGTGTAGGGAGTCAAGTGGGACACCTGTCAGCCCACTGGAGCCACTGCAAAAGGGCTTTGGTCTCAGCAGTTAAAGTCTCTGGTGGTGTGAGTGTGAGTGTGTGAGTGCCTCCTGAATGGTCAGACAAGGAAGTTTCCTTAACAAGACACAGCTGGGCCTTAAGGCCCTCAGCTTGCTCTGCGATTCTGGCTGAGGTCTCCCTCAGCCAGGAGTAGTGGTAGCAATAACCTGGTGCTGGAGTTGCAAGGGTAGAAAGCTTTTGTTCGCAGTGCACTGGGTAACTCCTGAAACACAGTTCAGCAGTGCGAAGAGTATTCAATCCTTGTCACTTGCCAGGAGGGAATTAGCCAAATGTTCCTCCTCCAGAAAACATGAATGTGTTGTCTGTTGTCCCTCTTATACTGTCAGAAAAATTATATATGAATCCATTTCCTACCCCTTTGCTCCCTCCTTGACTTTCAGGTCACAAATTTGACTGTAGACCATTCTGTGGAAACCTATGGTCTCTTCCTACCTGTCCCTGACCATCCAAGATGGTTAGCAACCAGTCTCATGAATTGTTCTTGTTTGCTGTTCTACTAACTTTGTTACCCTCTTCAGTCATCAGCTAGGCTTTGTGCAACTTTTGGTGGAGATGATTATTATTATTATTATTATTATTACACATTACTGGTTTCCCTAGCTGCCTGCCTGCAGTCTGTGTCCGAGCAGTGAACTTCAAGCTGATATTACTGTTTTAATTTAAATGCTAGTAGTTTTTGCCAGCTAGGTTAAGTGCTAGATTATTTTACAGTTCAAATGTAGTCTCTTATTTTTCTGCTTGAAATTGTGTAGTTTACCAAATTTACTTCCTTTTCCTTTGGCTTAGAACTTCCATCTGGTCACTCAATTCTACTTCTCTGTTGATCTCCAGATCCAGGCCTGTCATTACCGTGGACATCTCCATTTTCCTGCCTGTATCTATCAATATCACAGCTCCTCAGTGCCATGATGGCTTGCAGCCGGTGAACTGCCTCAATGTCACAGCATGTTTTCGCTTCAGTGGCAAGCATGTTCCTGGAGAAATAGGTAAGGTACCTGTGCCAGCCATGGGCAGCAGCACAGTAAAAGGTTGACCTGGAGTCAAGGGCTCTCTTTGTAGTCAGTAACAGAGCTTTTATGAGAAATAAGTGGTTTCAATGTGAACTTAGGGTATACAATTCCAGAAAGTTGGAGGCTTGAGAACTTCCTTGGGCACATTTTTGCCTTCTGATGAGGCTGATGTAATACCGACGCAGTTTCTTCCTCGGTGAAAGGAGGGAAGTGTGTCCTTAGGCTTTCTACAAGGATAGAGAACGCAGCCTTCCAAGTTCATTTTCCCAGTTTACCTCTTGATAGATAATACATTTCTGAATCCGTATCCTCCATCAGCGTTATCAGAAAGCATATGAAAGATGATTTGCTCTAGATTAATAGTTTTTGAAAGTCTACAAGGAGCTCTTGAAACAGACATGAGAAAATCCTTTTCTGTGCATCAGTTTACCTGTCTGTAAAATGACTGTAAGTAGCCCAGTCTTTTACTGATAACAAGAATAACTTCCAGATTAGTTAATCTCTGTAAAACACATGGAGCTGCTGAGGTGAATGGAACTGTGTAACATGTAATTTTGCAAACTATGTCTTGGCTCTATTTCAATACTGCTTATGACTTTTACGTCCCAATGTTTACAAGTCTTAGATATTGTGTGAAGCCATATGGGACAGATACAGCATTTCTAAATATTTTAAGGCCTGAGTTAATTTAGTTCATGATGTTTTACCTTCATTGTGCTTTAGGAATGGCAGAGGACTTGCACTGTGCTGTTCAGGGAAGATGTCTCAGCCTCACAAGGGATGAGAACTACCAGAGGCTTGTCATTCTCACCTGAACAGTTCAAAACAATGGAGTTACCAAATTTAAGGTTCCCGTGTATTCTAACATACTGATGCAACTGAGACTTGAATTTCTGTTTTTGCACTTTGTCCTTCTCTTAGATGACTCTAAGCAGATAAATACATGCTTTGATAAAGTATTTTTGTACTGCCTGCTACTCTGTCAATTAAGAAAACACATTTCTGAGGGTTCTGAGGGATTGTTAATTCCTCTCTGAAAACCACCAGATAGATTTTCTGAATATCTAGGTGTTCTTGTGTTCTTGAAGTACTGTTTCAAATGTTTCCCTTGCTTCAATTTTGTATCTCTGGACCTGTGGCTAAGAAGTGATCTTCCTTTTTTTCCGATCTAAATATCTGTTTCCCTCGTTTACAAAAGATCTATCTTCCTGTTCATCATGTCTTGTAAGAGCTGGTTGAATTTCCCTGTGTTGTCATACAAACTGTACTTCTGATGATTTACTGTGGTGAAAGCAAATAAGCATCTTCTTTGGCGAGTAACATCCATCTCATTACAAGGAATTTTTTTACTATTAGGTAGATTATTATAAAACTTCCAACCATTGTCCTTTCATACAGTGCTTGTAACAAAGTGATTTATCTTGAAAACATTGCAGCCAGAACTATATGACTGTATAAAATCCCTTCAGGGTATGATTTGGATAAAATATCTCAAATGAGCTTTCAGTTAGTAATCTAACAGTTAGGCCATTTTAATTATGTTGTAGTTGAAGAATATCAATTAACAAAGGGTGGAACAAATAATGGAAATATTGTAATGGTTCCTCTCCTGTGTGGTTAAATGTGGGGGGAAAAAGCCTAGAATATCCCTGTTAATGCATCGTTGTCCAGTTCAGACTCTGAAAGGCATATGGAAGTGTTAAAATGCTATGCCAGAATTTTGTGGCTAAAAGTGTTGGAATTGGGATTATTTCATTTTTGGGTGTCTGGGGGCAGTCTGTAAAGTCAGATGGTGAGAATGCAATGCTCATCCAGAAAGTCACTCCCTTAGGGCTTGTCAATGTGGATACTTGAGATTGCTGCTTCCTGGTGAAAAGCTGGACATTTGTCTTGCTTTTGGGCAGCTGAAATTGGTCATCGACTGCATAATGTTTAGAAAGTCAAGCTGAACATGCAGGCAGCATTCTTCTGTGGCAAATGTGTGCCTTCAATGCTGATTTGAATGTGTGGCTATTTTGTTAACTGGCACGTAAAAGAAAGTCATCTTCATCTAGCACTACCTCCCACTTGAATAGAAACATTCCCCATCTTTCTTTTGCTTCTTCTTTTTCTAGTGGGAGTTGTAATCCTACTGGTCATGAAACAGCTATCTGGGGTTCTGTGTTTATTGACACTGCTTGATACTGCCAATGACAGTACAATTTCCATTAAGTTGTTTCTTTCAGACTATGGTCTTCAGAAGTATGAATTTATTGCTGAAATGTTTTTGTCTGAACAAAGAGCCATGGCCAAGGGAAGCGTTCTCTGCACTGCATGCCACACATTGCCTCAGTGCTTGCTGGAGAGTTTGAGTGTCTAGTTGTATGTCCACTGACAGAGACCGCCTCCAGTATGTCTTGGAGGTATGAGAAATACAGCATTTTAAGTTTTCACTCTGTCACCTCAAAATCTCACTCAGGCGGTTCCTTGTTCATTTAAAGAGCCATTGCTTTGTCTCCTGTGAGATCTCTGTATTGCCAGGAAAGGCAGGGACTAGAGAAAGGCCTTTCTTAGCTTGAATGAGAAGGTTTCAGCCTGTTCAAACCACACACTTCTGGGTGACCAGGACAAGAAAAGAGACTGCTGCATCTCTGTGCATCAGGGGCTGCTTCTGCATTCATCCCTGAAGGAAAATGGAAGTAAACATGGCCCACAGTCTGGTTAATTTCCTCTGCAATAATAACAACAATAATAATAGTGCCATTATGAGAAACAGGTGAATTTTAGTGGCTATGAAAATGAAGGATTTTGGTCATTTGACTAGAGTTAGGCAGATACGTTAGAAATTGCTTCAAACTTTCTCCTGTACTTTTCATTTCAGATGTGCATTGCTTGTGTGTTGATCCATTGCTAGGGTAGTTCTCATGTCCCTAATACTGTTGCCTGAAACACTGCTGCAAAATTTAGTGTAGGATTGTTTGATATTTTCGCTCTATTTGAACATGTTTCTAGGGCTGAAGTAACATGCCTAATCCGAAACTTTTCAGAAATGGACTCTCCTCTTCTTACCTGTATGCAGCTGTAGTTAGGTGCAGGAGTTTTGTTTCTTTCTGTCTCTTATTCTTCCAGTCTATTCAGATGCAGGCCTGAGTCAGTGTTACCTTCAGAGTGCCTTAGAAACAGGCCTGCTGCAGGGATGTGTTCAGTGTATGGAGCAGCGAGGATGGCTCACTACTTAGAGCCAGGGACAACACTATGAGAGAGGACTTGAAACAATGTTTGAAGTAATGGGAAAAAGAAATCTTTTTGGAAGAGGATGAAGGGAATGTCCTATATATATTCTCATTTGCTAAAGTATATATTTTTTAATACTTTTAATTAAGAATTTTCTTTGCAAGCAAAGTTCATGAATCGTTTTCTCCTTGAAATTTCTGGCAGAGACACCAAAGAAACACATTCTTCTTCCAATGGCTTTTTGTTATTATTTAGTAATTTCTTCATTTTTTTCATGTCGTGCCCTCCCCCTTGCCCCCTGCAAATCAGAACTGTAGCTAGTAGTTTAACAAGCACTTACAGATGTGCTTGTTCCTGCTGAGCATTTTGCCTCATGCTGTTTGTGTGGTGTGTGAGTGACTGAGTGGCTTAGAGTGTGTAACCCCTCCATTAGCGCAGCCAGCTGTGATTCCCGTTTTAGCTTGGAGGATACCATGGCCTGATCTTAATCTCTTCTCACTCCTCACTGCTCCAGGGCTGCCTTCAGCCATCAGGGATGAGTCTTTCATCATGAATACATATATGCCATTTAGGATGAAAATCCAGTAAAAAATGCCTGCTGCCATTTACTTGGTGCATCTCGTACTGGCTGGAGTAATTCATCTGGTTTGCTGGGTGGCAGTACTCTTGCAGATATGACCAAAAATTTATCAGAGGGAGCTGTTACCGAAGCCTTTAGCCATTTAATTTTAGTTATGGAAAAAGGATAGTCATTAGAAGAATTGAGCCCTTCTGAGCTCATCAAAACCCATGCCAGAGTTTTATTTTGATTGTGTGAAGTTGGGTGGGTAGATCCGCAGAAAAAAAAGTAAGAAAACTTGCTTAAAGCTGCTGTTCAAATGTTTGAAGGCAGTACCTGGAAGTGTTAATTTGCTACAAAAAACTTCCCTTCTGATTTTCTACTGGAGTGAGCAGGAGGAACTTAAACCACCAGCTTAAGTGTAGCCAGTTAACTCCTCACCCAGGTTTGCTTTTTAGAAGCAACAAAGCTGGTAAGGGGGAAAACAAGTATTCATGATATTTCAGTTTTTCCACTGATATGAATTAATTGAATACAACATAGAAACATGTTGTGATAATAAAGGGGAGGTAGGGAACAGTACTGATTGGACAGTGTCTGGGATCTTTAATCAGAGGCCTGGTGCAGGCCTCACGTTGGGATCCCTTTCCGTGCCTGCAGTAAGAAATTGTTCAGTGTCGCTAATAAGTCACATTATCACTGGAGACCCTACAAGCCTCCCTAGGCACCCCTGCAAGCTCTGCAGTCCCTCCTCCTTTGAAGAGGGCTGCATCTGTCCGCAGGGCTTTTTGCCTCCATGTAGCAAAGCCTGGGTTTGCTAACATATTTTCTTGTCTTTAATTTTTTTTATGTGTTGGTGCAGATCTTGGCATTGCTTGCATGCCTATGCATATGAGATCTTGAAATAAAAAGAGAAACAGTTGGGGATGAGTGTGGGATGTGCACACCTCAAAAAAAGAAAGTTTAGGATTTTAAGCAAGCTAAACCCTGTTTTTCTGATAAGGTGGTGCTCTTTAGTAGGACTGAGTAAACACCACTTTAATGAGAGTTTTTGGTCATGAGCTTGTGAGTTTGAAATACTTTCAAGACATTATCTTTCTAAGCAAGTTATTCTGCCAAAAGCAAGCAAAAAAAATGTTCAGATGAAGCCCTGTGATGGTAGTTAGGCTCATTCCCCTGTTATGGCTTTTCATACCACTTAGGGTTTGTCTGGTTTTTATGCCCTAAACTTTTAGTCAGAATGCAACACACTGCAGATGAAGTGAAGCTAGTTTGAATTGTGTGAGTTTATAAGTGTTCACAGAGACTTTTGCGCCAAGTTTTACAACATCATTAAATAAATGTGTTAATTCTGAGTGATTAGGATTTTCCTTGATTTAAAAAAAAACAACAAAACAACAAACCGAACTCCATCACAAAAGCAAAACAAAGCGCAGCAAAGACCCCTTGCTGAAGTTTGGTGTGGTAGACCTGAGTCCAGGAATGTTTAACATTTGCATTGATAGTTTATAAAATTCTGGCTTAAAACAAGTTTACTTTATGGGGAGCATTTTATTTGATGCCAGTCATTTAGGACTTAAAACATTAATAAAAGCCAAAGCAATAATTTGGCAAGCACCCTACATATGTAACGAATTGGAACAGGAACTTGTGCTGTCTGTCCTTTACAAAGTTTATCAACAAATTAAGCTCTTTAATAGTGAGCCAATCTCAGGGTATTTTTATTATTGCCTTGATAACAGCTGAAATCAATACAGGCTGTGGTCTGTGATAAGTTAAAGGACCTTAGAATCAGTATTTACTTTGTGTGTATAAAGCAGCAGAACAAGTGCTAGTGCTTCTGTTGCAGTTCAATTGTTCCTGTTGTTGCCTTTAATGAAAGGCGAGGTGTAGTCAACTTGGATTATTCAATCACTGTACAAGTACTTGTTGTGGATTAAACTCAGGTGGCAACTAAGCACCATGTAGCCACTTTCACCCCCACCAGCAGGATGGGGGAGAAAATCAGAAGGTTAAAAGTGAGAAAATTCATGCGTTGAGATGAAGACAATGTAATCATCTACAACAGCCTTTAACAGTCTACAACTTCCTCATGAGGGGAGGAAGAAGGGCAGGCTCTGATCGCATCTCAGTGGTGATCAGTGACAGGACCCAAGAGACTGGCCTGCAGTTGTGTCAGAAGAGGTTTAGGTTGGATATTAGAAAAAGGTTCTTTAACCGGAGGGTGATTGGGCACTGGGACAGGCTCCTCAGGGAAATGTCCACAGCAGCAAGCCTGCCAGAGTTCAAGAAGCATTTGGACAATGCTCTCAGGCACATGGTGTGACTCTTGGGGATGGTCCTGTGCAGGGC
>JAWWLV010000088.1:49855304-49902031 GCA_035041135.1 Platyrinchus mystaceus | reverse complement strand
AAAGGTAAAATGCTGATTAATAAGGTTCTGTAGATCTCTTAAAATTGCTTTTTTGACTACCAGTACTGTTTGGGAGCTGCTGCTCCCACATATGCCAGAGACACAGAAACCACCATGATTCCTCTTTGACTTCATCTAAAATCTATAGGATTATTGAAGTACAACAACTCATCTGCTTTTCATGATGATATTTCCTAAGATCTATTTGTCTCTTTAGTGATTGGTTGAATCAGTCCAGGATTTTGGATCATGAGCTGTTGTGATCAGGGACCACCTTTGGTAAAGACCCTTGTATAAACTACAGCAGTGTTCATGGCTATAAACAGCCAGGGGGATAGTCACCATGATGCATGAGGAACCTGTAAGGTTTAGATGTTTGAAGGGTTTTTTTCTTAAAATAGACATCCTCAATATAATCCCAAAGAATCTATTAGCTGTCTGAATCTTTTGAAAAAGCAGATTTAGGCTGGACGTTGCATGAAAGGAGGTTTTCCTCTCTTACATTTCCCAATTCTGGCTTGCCTGTAGATGTATTGTGGAGGTGTTTCTGAGAATGCAGGTACTGTCATCCTATACTAGTTCTAGTCAGAACCAGAAAGAAAAGAAAAGTCAAAGAGAATCCATATCTTACTAAGAAAAAGAAAAATGCAAAACTTGAAAGGGCTTATGTAAAGCTTTGTATATGTGCCATATTTTTTATATAGCTGCAGTCTTTGCCATGTGAACAGTGCAGTATTCTGCAGGTGGCTGAGAAGCAGGAAATTAAATAATTAGGTGTGAAGAAGAAATGAAGAGCATCAGTAGTGTATCATATGCTTCTAATGTCAAGTTGCAAGGACTGTTTAAATGAATTTAGGATCTGATGATGTGTTTCTAATTGCCTTATTTATCTCATATTCCTTTATCTTCCTTTCCATCCTAATTTTTTTCCCACTTCTTAGAGAACTGTGTTACTTGTGTGTTAGAGGGAAATCTAGTCAGCCAGATACTTACGCTTTGTGATGTATTTTGGAAAGCACTCATGACAAAATACAATGGAACGATACCTGGGAATATACACAACAAAACAGGTATTGTTTAGCATCTTGTTTTTCCCGCTACTAAGTCTCTTCTTGTTCTGCTGAATACATTCTTCCAGTGCCAGGCTGCATGATAGTTGTAGGCTACGAGACAAGTGTTATTTAGCAGTTTGCCAAAAGCTCAGCATTATCCAAAATGAGCTTGATTTATGATCTGTGGAGAACATGGCATGTAGGTTTAACTTAGGTTGCCAAGAAGTGTATTGCCAAACTTACACTCTACCTATGAGCTAGCTCATTGCTCTGTGCTGGGCCTTCAGCTGACTCTAGGCTTTGGCAGATGAATTTAGCATATGTCTACTGCAAAGCACTTCTTTTCTTTTAAAATCTTTTTGTAAATCGACAACTATCAAAACTGCTCCTGTAACTATATAATAATATAGTTAAGGAGAGGTATGATCAGGTTTTGCTCACTTGTGTACCACTTGCAATTTTGAACAGACGGAATATTCTTATTCAGCTTTGTCCTCACCATTGGTCTGTTCTCCACCCTCAAAAAGTTTTTCCTTTTGCGGTGTTGCAAGAACTTACTTTTGCGGATGCAGAGTACTGAATGTGGGCATGAAATATAGGACTACATCAAGCTGTGGGCTGCAAATTATTATCTTATGTATACAGTAAACACAGATGATTAAAGTCTTGACTCATGAGATTGCTGCACTGGACAGATTGATGAAACTAACTCAAAAAATGCAAGTTTATTTCAGTCCCTTGGGAAAGGGCTTTGGGTCATACAGTGTCTATACAAAAAAAATCTCTCTTTTTACTTTAGCATGATTGCAATTAATTTATTAATATTTTGACTAATATTTACAACTTTATAGTATGCATTTTCAGCTTATCCTCCATTTTATACAGACCATGTAATTCTGAGTAATGCCCTGGAATAAACTCCAGCATTTGCATATTTGCCTTCTACAGTTCTCCTTTTCTCTTACTTTGGAACAGTTTTGTTCATATGAAGAGAGAGGGAATGATGCTGAGTTTTATGTTATTCTTATATGTATATTAATGTATATACATATTTAATATGTAATGTATATTTAAAGAAATCACCCCTAATCAAAATTTGTTTGAAAAAGCCTGTTTAGAAGTAAGTTTATGAGACCTCTAGGAAAGGAGAAACAGTAACAGTGTATTATAGTAGCATCTAAAAATCCCTAAAAGGACATGAACTTTTACTGCCCTAGTCATGAAAAAAACCATGTTTAGGAACAGGCCTTTACCCTTTGGATGTGATAATCTACCAGGACTGCTCTTGCTCTCTTTTCTTGAGAATTGCTGCTGGGTAATTCAAGGAAGAAAGGAGTGAGAGGTGGCAGCAGCTCTTGCATGTATCTTCCCTACCAAGATCTCTTTCAAGCTTAGTTTTTATGAACACAGCTGCAAGAGGTAAAGGGATACTTATCCATGATTTTTAGCAGCCAGTGTCTGGGGAAGCGTGGCACTAAGCTATATCCCCCAGACATGTTTACCACCTAATACAAGAATATACCTGGCCCTTTCCTATGGAGGGAGTGGTGAGCAAGAACTTGTGCGTGGCACTGGGACTCAGCAGTGCCCTTCAGTGAGAGGACAGCTGCAGTGTTTATCGCACTGCCTCTTCCAGCTAGATAAGATAGGTGCATAGATTTTATGAGTTAGGTCTATACTACAGGTGGTTGAAACTTTGTTACCTTATATATGGTTTTAGTTGTGACTTTTAAAAAAGCTGTATTGTTGTTTTAGTACTGCATTTGCAAATGGATCTTTTCAGTTGACAATCCTCAGGTTTTTGTCAAGCGCTGAAAACAGCTACAATTTTCTATTTTTGCCCACTAGAAAGTGGTGTAGGTTTGTTTCTATATAATCTCTTACCCAAATACTGCAAAGAGACTAAGCTATGATGCTGAGCATATTTCATTCCAGCTCAGTCATTAAAAGCTTGTTAGCTCATAGCGCTTTAGGCCTCTGGAAGAAATAAATGATTCTACTTCAGGGGAATGTAGCATGACATAAGACTTTTTTTTTAGAAGATCATCTGGAATAAGATGTCATCAGTGGTCATCTGAGAAAAAAAGTGGCAGCTGTACTAGTGTAAATGAGGCTGACATGCATGATTGGGGGCCACTCATCTCATCACATGTCTGTAATTATTCACCTTTGGTTGCCCTTACAATTAATGGTAAGAAATAAGCATTTTTTGGGCACAATTCACTTGGCCCACTCCATATGTGTGTTTTAGAGCAAGACAAGTCAGACTGCATTGACTAGGTCTCTACTGGCTCACAAGAAAGCCAAAGGTACCTTGTTGGAGGTAGACCTCTATATTACGAGTTAAGAAGGATAAATGTCCAGCTGGTAATGGTGCACTGATCTCTTTCCAATATTCTGTTCATTAAGTGAACCAGATTGAACTTTAGCCAAAGGACTGGAATAGAGAAGTGGTACAGTCAAACCCCCATTTTCCACTCCACTTCCACCCCTTGCACTTAAATAATATTAATTAAAAAAATCACACTTTTCAGCTCCAAATTTGAACTCAACTTGGGGACATGTACAGGCTTTAATTGAGTGGAAGGAAATTAGACTGAGCAGAGCACAACTGCTGTCCTGTGTTCCTGTATTTTCTCTCTGCTGATCATGGGATAAAAGACATAGGACTCTTTTACACATCTAAATCCTACTAATTTTCTTAAGCTTTACTGAAATGTGATGTGATGGCTACCCATTATTATCAAATTTGTATTCCTGTATTACAGCTGGATATCCCACCTTGCTTTTAAAATGGCAACCAATACATATGTGAGGTCATCATAGCCTTTCTATTGGTAATCATTGTAGTAGTTGGATCAGAGCCTAGGAAAAGGACTCAACAGCTGTGAAAGATGTTAGTTGAATGGTTTAAAATAGTTTATATTACTCTCACTGAAGAGCTTAGTGGTAGCATTGTTATGGTCTACTTCTTTTTCATGTCTGAAATGCCCATAAAGTTACCTTGTGTTTGAAGCCAGCCATATTTTATAACTCATCTTTTGAAAATTGACTGGGCATAAGGGTAAAACCTGATTTGTTGAAAATGAGATGTACGCGAATTCAACAGTACAACTCTACAATTTTTGTCATTGCTTAAGGATTTGGAGAACACTTTGTGGAGTGTAGAAGGCAAATGATGTGGCATGGGAATGCTAATACAAGGGGATAGCTGAGACCTGTGTTTGGATTCTGCCAGGATTAAGTGCCATCATCTTTTTCTTCTTAGCAGTGACCACAGCTGTGGTAAATACTTCTGTTTTGTTTAATTATTGTCACCTATTATGTTGAACTCAAATGAATAACTATTGAAACATCTACATAACACTAAAGTAATATTGATAGTACGTGTGAAGGCAAAAGAACATGTCAAACTTGTCTCTTAAAAGCTGCTGTGTGGAGGTTGATCCAAAGTGTCAGTTATACTAATCTGAAATAGCCTTTGGTGAGTACTGTGACAAAGTGGTGGTACTTGGCTGTGGGGAGGAAAGCAATGTAATGAAAAATCATTGCCATTTTATAGTAGACAACACTTTTGCTGAGAAATTTTCTTTTTGCTGCAGCAAATGTACTTCAGTCTCTTTAAGTTTTGTTGCCCCATAAATGAAGGACTGGGTTGCCTTTCCCATGAGAGAGGAGGAAAGAGAGCTGGAGGATATTTTCTTGCTGTCAATGGGCAAGCAAAATAATAAATAAGCTGCAGCAGTGACTTCTGGTGTAGACAAGTATGTTGCTGCAGAGCTGCAACAACCCAGATTTTAGGTCATCAGCAATATAAAAAGGGACCAATCTGTTGCCTTTGTGGTTACCAATCTGCCAGTGATAAGCACCATCTCTGCCCACCATCTCTGAGGACCCACACGCGGCACTGCATGGCTTGTGCACTTTTAAGTTCCTCTCCCCTTCCCAGGGGAGAGCATTCTTTACTGGTAGGACCTGTGGCAGAGGGGTTGTGCAGTGCCCATGGTCATGGACCTGGCATTTCAGTCACGGGGTGAAAATGACTACTGGAAAGGTAATCTTGACTTTGGCTGACTTCAATCTGTCCTGTTTGCTGAACGTCCTAAATGCATGTTAAGGACGTTGTTAAACATGCTCTCTGTGATTTTCCTTTCCAGTAGTGTTCATCTTAAAAGCTTTAGAGGTGCAGAGAGGCAGGAACAGAACTTCTCTCATTCTGTGTCAGCTTCTTTCAAAGCCGGACTACCTTTCTCTGTGTCCTAATCATGACAGCAGACACCCCTCCTACCTCTGGGATTCAGCCTTATTTCAAGGTTTCAACCCACACCTTGGAGATTTTTTTTTTATTATTATTATTTCCTTTGTTAGAGTTACCCATGAAAATCTTCCATTACGTTGGACTATGTAGATGTTTACATGGATGTTTATTGTAGTTCTGCAAGTTCTGAGTCAGTATATTCATACCTGGTAGCCATATTGTTGTATGCATTTATTTTTACCAGCATTTTTAGTGCTTTCATCAACTGATTGATCCACAGCCCTAAACATTTATCCTTCTCTGAAAATGACAGTGAAGCTAAGCATTATTGGCAAGGCTGAAAGCTCTATCGTATAGAAAAGTACTTTACCAAGTAGTGCAAGAAACCTTTTAAGAAATACACTAAATTAGGTCTGAACCAAAACTTCCCCTGGCATAGGACTATTTTCTTTTTGTTCCGGAGCCAGACCCATAGTGCACTCTTCACTGGTGAAGCCTTGAACAGCCTTTCAGCCAGAAAACCATATTAGCCTGGTTCTGGAACAAAAATGTGGACTCAAAGAGATTCATTACATACTGATAAGCAAACTGGCTCACAATAGATGTTTTTTAGTATCTAACAGAATCTTAACATTTAATTCAAGTGTCTTTTTTTCAGGTTACTGCCTTGCATACTGTGGGAGGTTGGTCTGTCTGAACTGTCCGTAGTGCTGCCCTCTTCTTTCTCTTGAATGGTACCCAACAGTAGAAATTAAATTATTTCTCTAAAGTGGCTATTACCCTAGCTTTATCAAAATTAGATTTCATGTGCCCTGACTATCTTTTTCATTTTCTATGTGTTTCTGAATTTCATTATAGTCTTTTCTAGTTTTGGCTAAACTTAATAATTTGGCATCACTTGCCACTTCAGTGCCTTGCTTATTTTTCTCACTCATTTACAATTGGATTAGATGGTGGTCCTCACTCTTTGGATGCCAGACTGTGCTCTTACCCTTTTGCTATGTCTCTTCTGTTAATAATTTAAGGTGATAAAAATTCTGACATGAATCATGTGGGGAATATGATTCATGTGAAAGACAGTGACTGGGCCATGAACTTGAGGTTCATAGAAATGAAAGTTTTTAGAAATAATATCACATCACTAGAATACTGCCCTCATTAACATCCCCACCCTGAAACAAAACCACCAAAAAACCTCCAGCTCCCCCCTCCTCCCCCAAAACCTAAAAGTAAGCCAGTGAAAAGGCAAGAGATGCAGGTAAATGCTTTTAATATTTTAATATTAATAATTAGTATTGATTAATGTTGATAACTGATTAATATTGATTTTTTTTACACAAAGAAGTTACCTTCTTAAAAGGAAATGATGAAATAATCACCTTTTTCTCCTCTCAAACATATTCCATGCTTTATAAAATATTCTGTAAGCACTGAAATCTCATCATTGAACATTTAAATGTAGGAAGCGTCTGCTTGTCTCCATGCTTTGGGTGAATTCAGGTCTGATTCTTTGCTTGGTCTTCCTCTGTATAAAAATAGACCTCAAAGTGTGCATAGGTCCATCAGGAGACCACCAATGTTCCAAGCGCCTCTGTTTGACAAATGCAATACTAAACATCCCTGGGTAGTTACCATCTCCAGTCAAGAAATCCTGACATTTATTCTCCAAGGCATCCATACTGTTTGAACTGAAGGGATCGCTTTATTAGCTACTACCATTAGCAGTCACCATCTCCTTTGTGAAACAGCCAGCAATTAGCCAGTGTATGGCAAGCACTGCTGACCACCCAGTTTGTTGTTTAAATAATCCAGAGAGTTTAAATAAAACAGGCTCTTACACCACCACCACCAAACTTGGTATGTCCTAGAGAACTTTGTTTGAAACTGTTGTGGTTTCCCTAAGAGGAAATGTTGTATGTTTGAAACCCGGGACTGGGATTTCAGAAATCTGAGTTGAATTCTCAGCTGTAATGCAGTAATCTGGTGTGAAGGTGGGAAAGCACTTACAATTTTTCTGATCTTTGTGTCACCCTTCTGTCTTGCTCTTGAGTCATCATGCCTGTTTGCTCCACAGGCTCTTTGCAGGACAGTCAGGACTTGGAGAACAGTCTGAAACTTGCTTGCAGTTCCTATGGTAATCATTTGGTTTTTATACTTGTGTATTAAGTGGAACACTTATTCTCTGAATTCAGCTCAGTGGTTTAGGGTGGTTCTGCCAGACAAATTCATTTGTGTTTTGGGTTTTTACTTTTTGCCTTGCACTCTGTTTTTTTTCCTCCCTTTGGGTTTTTAGGCAAGGGCAGACATTCCCAAATCTCACTGCCATAAGCTGGTTGAAAATGTGCAGATTGGTTACTCACAACTGCCAGTGGTGTACGAGACAGAGCACTCCAGGATCAGAGACCAATGCACTACGTAGCAGAAATGTTTTTAAGTTGGAAGCATTCATTGTTCGCTTTAAATTTCTTCTCATCATCCATGCATTTTGTGCATGTGCACATATCTTCCAGCTGGGCTGCATCAGCCTCATTCTGTAAATTTATTTTTCACAATGCTTTCAATCATGTTCTGTGTTTGGGGTCTTCTGTTAGGCTTTTCCATTCAAACCTATTTTAGTGCTTTGTACAGCCACAACTTAAACCTTGCATGCACCATTACAAATATCTATTGATGTATTTTAAAAAGAACACAGAGTAAGCTATTATTTGGTCTATTGATAACAAAGAATTGCATTGAGGGCCTCAAACTATAACACCTCAAGCTGTGGCCTTGCTATATCTCCTAAGAAACACAAGACCTAGCAAGCTGGGAAACTGCATGGGAAAACTTTGAAGACTGAGAAGCCATAGCAAAGTGCCCTTCCTTCCTCCAACTTAGCGGTGAACCAGTTGCTTAGCATGATAATGCTCTGCTATTGTAGATGCTTTTATTTCAAATGGACAAAAAACCTTTAGGCTTAGGTTATTGTTAAGCTTTAAGCTTAGGTTATCCTGACTTGAGGCAGTTAACTGTTGTAAAGTGAGGGTTGCATTGCTGCAGTCTAGTAGTGTTGCTGAACAAAAGAGACAGATACCTCCAGGACACAGGTGACTTAGGTCTTGGTAACAGAGCGTGAAAGAAAGAAACACCTAAGCTTCCAGTAATGAGTCTCAGCTGAAGGTGTTGGCCTTGGGATATCTCAAGCCTACTGAGGAGATATCAGCATCACAGATATTGGTGCAGCCAATTTGCTTTTCCTTGCCTCCAGCAGTTGGTGCCAGCTTAGCCCCCGAGAACAAACAAGGGAGGCAGAGATGAGACTTTGGTTAAAAAGATGAGCTGGGGAAGTTTGTATCTCACAGCTTTTTCTCTGAATGACTCTCGGTAACATGGGGGGTGTGTTCTGGGAAAATCCGAGCTCTTAGCTGAGTATGGCAGACATCTGGCTGAACTTGAGTTTCTTATGGATGTCAAAAACGTACCTGGGTTCAAAAAGTGATCACATAAATCCACGGCATAATACTTCGAAGATAAATGCAAAGATACAGGCTGTACTCAGAGAATCTTTCCATATTGCTAGAAGCTGGGATGGTGTGTGAGGGGGGTATCAGTGTGTAAGTCTTTGCTTATTCTTCTCGATAGGATTTGTCATTGGCCCTGTTTTTACCCCTTATTCTTACCCTATGTTCTCATATTTCTGAATATTTTAAGTTAATTATAGTTGAAATACCAGGGTCATAGGAATTCCTTAAACAGTGTTTTGATGAATTTAACATGTCTGATGGTTGACTAACATGTCTGATGGTTGACTGACATGTCTGTCAGTTGACTGAAAGCCATTTTTCAGTAACTAGTTGCATAAGTAGTGCAAGTCTTCAACCAAGGCTGCGTTCAGCTTATTTTACAGTGACAGGTAGAAAGATGCAGAAGAGCTATGCCTGTAAGTGCATTACAGGCAGGATAACCTGCAAACAGATAAGGTCTGGCATCAGAAGGGGCAGGGTCTGAGCTAAGAGGAGAGACAGAGACTGAGTCTGTGCTGTAACCTGAGGAAGGAACAGGAGTTTTACAGCCCAGAGAATTAACTGTCAAAGGGATGTCAAACTCTTTAGATTAATGAGTTAAAGCCAGAGGACTTTTATGAAGGACCCTTCCTCTTACTGTAGGTTGTCCCTCTCAGTTTTCTATAAACATCTCATTTCATAAAAAGAAGACAGTGGCAAGCAGTTCTGCAGTGTTCCTTTGCAGGTGTATTTGTTTCCAGAGACTATGAGGGAGAAGGGAAAGGTTCTAAATTGATCATATTGTTATTAAATTATATATATATTTATCACTGCTTTTAAGAAATCAGCTTTTTGCACAGCTTCCTATTTCCATAATCATCTGGAAGTATTCTTATTAACCAAGTAGAAAGCAAGTATTTCCTTAAGTTGCAAGTGACATGAAAGTGAAGCTTTCTTGAAAACTCTTCTTCTTCTGCTGCCTCTTGTTTAACATCTTTCTTTTCCAAGTTATCATTGCAGTGTCCCAGGATTAATATCTTGGCAACTGTCAAAAGAATTAAAAATATGTAAGCTGTACTCTGATTTTATTTTTAGTTTTAAAAATAGTGTTTGTATTTGTGTCTGGTCAACAGGTTCTTTGACAAGCCAAACAGTCTTTGCTGTTGCTGGATCTAAAAGCAGTCCTTTAACTCTCCCAAAGAGAGTCTGAAACAACTTTGGAAGCCTTTACTGAGTTAGTATTTATTTTTTTTTTTTACAATGAGGGGAAAACTTAAAGTCCAGGAGGAATGACTGGGCTGGGGAAGATTGTATGATTTCAGATGATAGCAGTGAGTCCTGGCAGATGTGTTGTGCGATGGGTCAGGTGTCTGAGAGGTGCTCTGTAAAATATGATTTTATATGGGATGACAAAGAGCAACTACAGCTTATGGCTATGTTCATCTGATTTTCAGAAGCGAAAGAAATACAGTGACAGTTGACAGTGCTCAAATGTGTTTGGTCACCTCTCAGATGATACTTCAATTATTGATGTTCTCCTTTCCTGGGATACGCAGAAACACTGATGGCATTATCTTAGGGATACAGACTGGCTTGATTGTTTTCACCTGTGGAATGCCAGGAGCTTTTGTGCAGGCTCTTTGGCTCATGTAACTCATGCAATCCCATTCATCTGCAATTTTGTAGGTCTACCTTTGCATAATTCAATGGGGCCATTTACTTTCAACTTGGGGACAAGTGTGCCCAACAGCAGATGAAGAACAGTAGTTTGATTCTGCTTGGTCAGTGTGAAGAGCAGGGATAATGAGCAAAGAGAAGCTATGAATCTTACAGAGATTTTTTCAAGAAGTACAGTGCTGGAGGGGAGGAGGAGGATTACGACGTCTTAGCAGTTTTGTACCCTGAAATCATCATTGTTGTATCCTTCCATGTTCCCAGAATTGCACATGTCCTACCCTGTGATGGTATCTAAATGCTGCACAGGGTTTTAGTCCCAAGGGCACTGTGAACTTTGTAGCTGTAATGAAGTATAAAGGCTGAAACAAGAGGTTTCTCTGAAAAGAATCAGGTAACATTTAACAGGCTTGAAGAGCAATGGCTGGGAGCAGAAAAGATGCAGAACAACAGGGAGACTTGCTCCTATTTACACAGCCCATGGGGACCAATTTAGGAGTAAAGAGGAAGCACAATATGGCTTTAATGAAGACTTCGGTTTTCTGGTTCATTTACAAAATGATACTTAAAGCATTATGGCATTTCCTTATGTCATGAGCATTAGTTAATTAGAGACTGTTGAACACAGTGGAGTAAGATAACACAAGGTACCCCCAAAATGCCAGGCAGTGGAAGGATTGTAGGAAAATTTATTTCTAAAGCTGAGAACACTTAAAGAACATTTACCTTAATGGTGTTTCAAACACTGGGCCTGGGGAAAGATATGGACATGCCCCCTGGTCTTCTCAGGGCTTTTATCATCCCTGGCCACATTCTGTGGGGGCCTTCACACATGTCTGCAAGGACTTGTCTTTTTCTCATACCAGAGAGAGTTTCTCTGGAATACAGGAGAAAACACCTAAAACTGTCTCTGGGAAAGATGCTTCTTCCAGGCAGGAAAGTCTTTCTAAGCAAAATAAGCCCTGATCTCCCCATAATGATTCTTCCGGAAGGGTCATCTACCCTTACTGCTTAAGTCCTTCTTGTCCTGTGTAAGAAATATGAGTACTTTGTGGGAGAGGAGGATGGGGAAGAAATTTGACATTTTGCTTAGTAGTTTTGACTGAAAAAAGTGGTATTCTTGGATACATAGCAAGATGGTGAGAGGCTTTTCACCTTTCTTTACAGTAGAGTCTGCGCTCCTTAGTGAATTCCAGCCAGAGGTGAAGGACTTGTAGGCATTGTTAGTGTTTTCTGTATTTTCTGCAGGCAGGGCAGTGTCACAGGAAAAGTTTAAGAAATCATATCTCAGGACTGACTGATCCCCAGGAGGCTGCAGAGCACTGTGGTGTTGATTGTTTATAAACCTGATGGGGAGGAACAAAAAAATCTGTGCAAATATTTGTGAGTGTCTTCTCTAATTTCTGTGTGTTGGAGGGTAATTAGCTACTCCTTTTGATCACGGGGAAGAGTTTCTACTTTGTAACTAAGACTTTCTTGCTTCTCCGAAGTTTTCATTCTTAATTTTTCATCTAGACTTTTCTTGTCATGCCTTTCACAGTCCTGGCAGAAAATGCTAAAGAATTCAAGTTTGTTTATAGACTTTTAAAGAAGAAGGGGGAGAAAAAAAAAAAAAGGAAAAGTCTGGTAATGTGTTCTTAAAGGTCTTAATTATGGATTCAAAGTAAAACAGCAAACTAAACTAGCATCAAACCATGTTTTGTTTAAAAATAACCCAACCCAGTGTGCATATGAAAGGGAAAAATGCATATGTGAGTGAAGACCTATTACAACAGTCTGTTAACATTGCAGGCAAGAGACATAGTTGTTTATAGTATTTGGCAGAGGATTTCAGAGTAGATCCTTTGCTTTTATCTGCAGGGGGTAGGAAGTGCTTGGGCCCTTGCTTGAGGTTGTTATAAATATTAACTTTATAAAACCTGTGCTGGAAGTCTACAGAAACTTGTAGAGCCAGACAGCAGAACTCGCTGATACAACTGTATTTGGGAACTAGCAGACCTATCTACAGAAAAAAGGAAAGAGACGGAGCCTGAAGACTTTATTACTTACCGATAGTATTGATTGCGAAGCAAATGAGACTTCCAGAGCTGGGTACTGTTTTGTTCTCATGCTTTGACTCATGACTTTGTTCTCATGACTTTGACAAGGCTTGTTGTATTAGGGTTACAGCCCTACATCTGATCATGGCAGGAAAAAATAATCCTAACATTGAATTAAACTTATATATGTGGGTTTTCACTGCTGGGTATCAAAATAGCTGCTTTCATATTTGCTAATCTCCAGAGGCATAGAAATCAGGAAAATACTATGGGAGAATGGGAATGCAGTGTGGTGACGTCTGCCTTGCAAATAGGCTTTGTGTGTTTCACTCCTGTATCAAGATGAACTGCAGAATACAATGTCAGGATAAAGAGAACCAGATATTTGCATTGTTATGAGATAATGTAATGACTGTGTTTTACTGAAAGGAATTAAGTTTTAGTGGCTGAACAAATCCTTTGGCGGCAGCTTGCTTTTCCATTCCAAACACTTTTTCCCCCCTCAAACTGTGGGGAAATCTTGCAACACTGCTTGCAAAAAGTAACACCAATGAGTTGACATTATTTAGGGGACAGGAGGTCACACCAGCTGCTTTTCAGCCAGTTTAACAGATGTTCCTTCCTAAAAAGGGCATGCTGTACTCTTTCTCCAGTGTTCGAGTGTCTCCAATATACTGTATATCAAGTGCTGCAGCTTTTGTGCTGAAGTCTTGGCATTAGGTATTTATAGTTACTCCTACATGGGATGACTCAGCCCCTCTTTTACACAAAAGAACATGAACTTTGCAGTCGAAATAGATCATACTCCTGGGGTTTCACCAGTGTATATTTTGATTTGCTAATGAAGTCCTACAGTGGTCTTGGTGCCTTGGTTCTTTTCAGTGGAAACAAACAAAAAGAAAGATGAAGATGTACTCCCTTAATGACTCTGCTCCTAGAAAAGTCCCAATTTGATGTGAAGATGCAGTAGGTTGATTTTAGGCTGCTACTGGTTAGTGTTCACTGCTTCTTATGAAAGGCACTAAGACCACGTAAAAAAAGAAAAACGTAAATATAGTCAAGAAAATGTGCTATAGTCAAGAAATGTGCTCTTAACTTGTTTTGCATTCAAACTGACATTGTAGGTGTCCAGTCTCATTGCTACTGTCCCAGGATTCCACATGCTGTGTTACATGATGCATTTTTATCCATTTGCTTTGATAACTAAATATCAAAACATATTTTAGATGAAGGTCAATTAGTTTGATGTTTAGTACTGATTTGGCCAGCTTGGTAAATCAGATGATGCTGGGAAATAGCAAGGTTACTGAGCAATGCAAATAGTCTCTTCTATATTGCTACTTCTACGCTTCCTGTGACACTTGGGATAGAACTTGTTGTTTGCAGTCCAAAGCAAACAGCATCTGGCTAATAATACTTTGATTTACTGAAAGTTGGAGATAATAGGGAGGTAGTGTCTTCTTTTTGCCAGGAATTTAAAAATGTCAAGTTTTTGGTTAAAAGACCAAGTTTCCAGATGAGGGGTTGATGGAACAGGCTTCTGGATGCATTCTTAAATGAAACAAGTAATTTTTCATCTGCTAATTCTGGAGGTAATATATATTTACTTTCTTTCCTCTCTCTTGCCTTTTCTTTTGTTTGTTTTGGATTTGTTTGGTTTGTTTTTATTTTTAAATTTAAATAACACTGCAAGGACTATGCAGTTCTGTCACAGCATTCAGTCACTGAACTTACGTGCTTGTACGCTTCTTTTCCTGAGACTAAGGTCAGATAACAACTCTCTGCAGGATGCAAATGCAATATGAAGCCACTTTCTCTCCTGAGGTTCAGTTCAAGCACAGGTTTTGTATCTCAGCAGACAATGTGAACTGCCAAATTAAAGCACTGCAGCAAGAGTCAAACATTACAAAACTGAATAGTCCATAATCCCCAGTCATGGCAACCAGTTTGCAACATTCTTTTTTTTTCTGTTTTACTGTAAAGAGTTCACAGAGTTCATTGAGCTCCTTGATTTTCATGTCACTTTAGGTTGCACTGTGACAAATATAACTACTGCTACCATGCTTCTAACCATTGAACATCATACTTGTTTAGCTGAAATAAACTGGAGAAGCCAGTAGGAGTAGAATGACTTGTAGAATGGCAAATATTTAATGCAATTAAAATAATTCTTTTAGGGTTTTTTTCAGACAAAAAAAATGAATGTTGATAGCTATTGTATTTCTTAAAAATTTCTGTTGTCTGGATTCTGGTGACAAATTGGTATCAAGGACAAAAGTATCAGAGATTAATTTCTCATGAAACCTGTAATCTTTCCTATCTGTGCCTTTTTTTCTGAAATGTTTTCTGGATTTTTGTGGTATTAAAAAAACCCAAAACATTAGAAACCCTGCAACCCATCCTGTAGATATGCTGTTTCCACTCATGTTAGCAACAGTGCTAAACATATGATGAAAGTTCCAATTTTCTTTCTGATCTAATGTCCCATTGCAACTCTAATTTTAAAATTGTTTGCCTTATTTGGTAACCACTCTAGTTTTCTTGCTGCTTTTTATCTCAGTGCTCTATGTTAGCACTCATATCTTGTGCCAACATTGCATCACCCATTATGCAGCTGAATCTGAATGCAGCAGCATCACACTTTTTGGTTTCTTTATAATGGTAGCTGCAGTGGTTCTGTAAACTCTTTGTCAAGGAAATCTTGCAAGCCAAATTCTCCAGTGCAGCACTAGCTCTGTAAATAGCTGTAAATCACGAATGTGCCCAAATTAACTTCATCCCATCCTCCACAGGGTTTCTGTTGAATGACAACACATTGCATAGGTGGAAAAACCTCATATCCTATAGTCTCCCACCTCCTGAAACAGCCTGCACCTGGGTTCCAGTAAGTCAGCTGCACTGATGGCTGTGCAGTTGGTACTACAGGGGCTTGGCTTCAACTCGAGAGCAGGACCATCCTTCTATTGCTCAGATGTTGCCTCTGAAGCATGTGGTGCTGAATACACAGTGGGGTTGTGGGTTATTCCCCCAAATGCTTTGTTTCTATTAGTGCAGTTTGTTCTGAGTGTGGTTTTGTATGGGTTTTTTTGTGTGCTATGAGTTAAGTGATGTGTGATTACCCTGGAGACAATTTAGTATTTCTCTGAGCCTCATGGGAAGAAATAGCCTTGTGCCTTGTTTTTAGCTCATATGTTTTCCTCTTGTTAATAAACAGGATGGCCATAAGAATTTAGGTTAAAAAATGTTCTGCTTTCATTTGTAAAGTATTTTACTTCAGGGTGTCTTGAGGACAATTAATCAGTCACAGGAAGTTCCTTTAAGATAGCTGAATAGCATTATATCTGTTTTACAGATCAAAAAGTGAGGTAGTGAGACAAAATAATTTTCTCAAACCACCAAGGAAATAAGTGTCAACATCCTGGGATTAAAATTCTGTAGCTTTGTCTGCTTTTCAAGTAAAGTCCAAATGGAGCAGTAGGGCCAAGTCAGGCAGTGCACAGGGGGAGCGGAGCTTGGCCACATTGCACCTTATGCAAGCTGCACCTGAGCACCAAGGTCCCCAGAATTAGGTACATGGGAATTAATTTGTGTGAGAATCATTTATATTTATTTAGTTGAAAGGTTTGTTAATTGGATGTAGTGGAATTTCTTTGTTGTGGGAGTTTTCTGTTTAGCATATATGTCTGAGTACTTTAGATGTGACTAAAGCTATGTAACATTCAGAAATGTATAAATCGCTTAGAAGTGAATTTTGACCTTTCTTCTCAGATTTTCTGTTCTTTACTTGACTTCTGAAGATATCAGAGTATAGGCTTGAAGGCAAAACAAGTCAAGGAGAGGATGTAGTGAAATGTTTCGCCCAGATTTGAAAGTTTCCTGTGGCTTCATTTCTCCTTGATGTAGGCTGCCTCTGGGTAGTAGATTTTGCTAGGTTTTGGTAGAGAAAGATATTTCTATTTCATGTGCAATACCTTTGATATTTGGAAACTTGGTTTTGTTTCAGCTCTTCTGTTAGTGATTTTTCTTTAAAATACCTCTTTCAAAGGTGCAGTCTCATTCTGATGTGCCTTTTTTTTTAAATTAGATATCAAGCTAAAAAAACCCACATTATAGTGTTTCTGGTGGTGACTTAGCCCCAGAGGAGCCACCATGGCAGTCTGTGGGGCATTTCACAAGGGAACAGTGTTAGCAGGCACTCTGGCATCTCCTTTTCTCTGTCAAACTCCCCTAAAACCATATTAGGATTCCCCAGGGTTAGCTCAGACAGCTGTGGAAGCCTTGGGGAACCAATTTTGTTAGTGTGCCCTTGCAGTTAATTGGAGTGAGGGGGAATCAGCAGACACAGCATGTACTTCCTGCAGCCAAAACCTGATGCCATACTGGCACAGCAGATTGTCCCACCTGGCCCCAAAGCACATGCAGCCATGGTGTGTGCCAGCCTCAGGGGTGGAGAATTTACAGAGATGTGCTTATCAGTGGAGGGTTTTGATTAAGATTTGGCAGGTTTGTGAAGGCATATATCCTAGCATCCTGTGAGGGTGCCCATCTGGATCTATGTAGAAACATGAAGGCGTCTGGCATCCCACACTGATTTTCCCTCCATCCTCTCTTCCACCAGTGTAGAAAAACCCTCTCTCCTTCTTGGGAGAACTCATTTTCTGTGCCCAGCTGTGTTTGGGGGCTTTATTTATAATACTGTCAGTGAGGCTGCTGGTTGAAGCAGCAGCATTTTCCCAAGGTGTGTTTTTCCATTCAGGGGAAGCTCTGTGGAGCTACTCTAGATCACATGTTAAAGCCTTTTTTCCATTTTAGTGAACCTATTTTTCCACAAGCAGTTGCACCCAGCCCTCATCCTGGTGTAAAGCTGCACCCAGAAGGGAGACACTGCATTGTCTCCAACAGAACCCTGGTAGCACTGGGCAAGAGGGTCCCCTCTACATGTTGTTGGGACACCTGAAGCCACTCTGCTGCACAGTTTCTGAAAGCCATACCTGTTCATGGGGCTGCATTTGGAGTTAATTTAAGCCTCCAGCTGGTTTAATAATCCTCAGGGGACAAACAGGTAGTGGCCAGTCCCTACAAACTGGGCAGAGATTAGTGATTATTAAAGTATAGATACCACCATTTATCTTTGGACAGGAAATGAGTCCCTGGGAAGTTTTGGGTCTGTGGATTTTGTGGCTTTCAGGGCAGAAGAGTGCAATGACCCTTTGATAATTTTAGAGGGGAAAGACAGTAGCTGAGAGAGTGCTGATGCAGACATGTCCCCATAGCACAGTGTGTCTTTGCTGGGGTGGGTTTCATGAGATATGGTACTTTCAGTCAATAAATCAAAATTTTTGTATCCCTTCCAGAAGCTGGCAGTGGCCAAGACTGTACCCAAGACTGTTCTTGGAAAACTAAAAAAATAAAATTAAGAAAAAATGGAGAAATGTAACATGAATCCTTTTGCTAGCTTTGCAGACAGTTCTTTTCCACTCAAAAACATCCAGGAGTCCCTCAAATTGAAAAACTGCATAGTTACAGCTACATATGTACCAGCAACTCAGTTTAAAGCCAGTTTAGCTACCACTACACAGTTATACTCTTGAATTGTAATAGATAATTAGATAATGGTCTTTTCCAAATCCTGCTGATTATTCCCATTTATTTTACTCTGAGTGTTCTTTGCTTTATCTGCGCATTTAAGGAACTCTATTTTCTCAATTTAAAAATGTGCCTTTCTATGTGCATATTTTTTATTTTTTGTCTACACATTCAATTTGCAAATGAACTCCCTTTTTAAGGTAGTTTAAGGAAAAGAACAGATCAAGAGGTTTAAATCTTTCTGTATTATTTGCCTCCCTGTGGTTTTTCTTCATATGAAATGTGATTCTTCTGAAAGGCATTTCTTGGAATAGTGTGAAAGACTGTTGTCTTTAAAGAGTGGACCACTTCTTATGAATACCATGCCAAGGAGAAAAAAGTTTCCTCATTATGATGTTGCTCTTCAGTCTTTCATATTAACAGGTTGAAGAGAACTTACCACGCTGTAGTTTGTACTTTGTCACAGGGCATTTTTCATAACAAAACCAGTTATATATATAGTATTTGTAAGCAACATCTGACCCTACACCATTACTGAAGCAATCTTTCTTTGCCCTTGAGGAATACCAAAACTGTCCCAAATGCAAGCCCTTTATGTGTCCTGTCTGTCTGATGACTTTGGGAGCAGTTTTTGTTGTTTGGACCAGTGAGCGTGGAATGTTGGGGTGACTTTTCAATGGGTTAACAAACATTGTGTTTTAAACACAGGCTTTGCTGGCAAGCATTGTGGCTTACAAAAAATGAAACTGGTCTCCCATCATGGTCATTTTGGCACAGACTGAAAAGAAAATGTGTTTTTTTCTTACTTTGTTTTGTAAGATGGATTGCATGGCAGTTGCTGCTTTTGGGGACAACAATAGTGAAACATGTGTGGCAGATATTCATATGACTTAACAGGAACATTATGGTAATAGTGAGATTATTCTATGTAAGTGGATTTGTACAATAAAGACATGTAAAGACACTTCAACTTAGTTTGGGTAAAAATGAGCTTGATTTGAGATGAGAATGAGTTGCTGTAATTGGAATGTGCTTTTTCTCATCGTTCAGAGCCCTGGAAGGAGGAATTTCACAGTAATGCTATGTAAAATCTAAACAACTGCAAGTTGTACTGCTAATAAACACTAATGCTTTTCCTATGAATTCTGCTGTGAATTTCTACAACTCCTGAAATACACTTTAAAAATGTTTATTCATTATAACATTTGGGTTAGAATTTTTCTATGCTTATCAGAAATGGAAGTTAAGTCAAGTCATACTCCCTGTGGTGAATGATGTGAGAGGAAAATTGTAATGTAGGAAAGTTAAGGCATTATGCCTAAAAAGTACAGGGAATAAGAAGTGACTGGAGTTTCCAGGCAAGAACAAGTTATATGCAAACATTAACATGACCTTGAGAAAATACACTATGTACAAGATAGGCTTTTTATAAAGTTACAGAAATACCTAGAAGTTTGAAGATCAGGAACAAAAATAAGTTTTTCAAGCTTCAGAGATTTCATACTACAACATTATAAAGGACATTTTTTTCTGTTTGTATGCTTATGTGGGAAGAAACAGTGTAAAACAAAAGGCTTGGTTTTTGTCTTCCAGCTATGGTTGGTGGTTTTTTTCCATCACCTTATGCTCAAAGTCTTTTTCTATTTGGGATAGTAATTTCCACAGGAAATGGTTATGAATCATTCCCTCATTTTTCTTTCCACTTCTTTCTCCTCAAATTCAGAATTAATTATTTCTAGAATTAATTTTTGTAAATTTTTAAAATACTTTCAATCTTTTCCTTACAGAGTCAGAAAGAGTTTTGAGAGGGTTTTTTGTCATTGAAAGAACTTGCCATTTTTTTCCTTCAGTTCTGCAGAAGATTTTCTGAACCTTGAATATAATAACATTTACCTTTCTGTCACAGGAGAAGGAGTCCTGCATATCTGTAATTACAACCATAATCTGCAGTAACCTTTTATCCCAAAGAAAATAGGTTTATATAGGGAAATGAGAAGCTATGGAAGAAAGGAATATAGACATTGTGTTTAAGAAGCTGGCAGATAATTCAGTAGTTTAAAACAGGTCAACCATTTTTTCCAGTAATATCTCAAAGATCAAGTGACCAAAAGTAGCACTGATTATTCTCTTGTAAGTGGGGAACAAAATAATTACAGGTACTTTGCTGTTTTTTTTAAATGGATGCTTGGCCACGGTATGAAGTGATATACTATGGATATTTTTACAAAGGTTTATTTGTTGGCTAAACCAGCAATTTATCTCAAATATAGGAAAATTCAAACATGTTCTCTTTTTATAGAATTTGTATAGTTTGAAAAAAATCTAAAACACAAAACCTTTAACCAACTGCAGAAGATACATGAAAAACAAATAATGTGGTACATTTAAAACCTGTAGTTAGGTAAGTATGATCACATTTAATATTTCCATATAATTTCCATTTTGACAACTGGTAATCTGCAGAGCTCATGAGTGGAGTGAGTGCTGTTCAAATTTAAAATAGCATCTGATTTTGCAGCAGTGCTGAATTCTGGGCAAATAGTCAATCCTGCTTGCTTTAGCTGCAAACAGCAACATGCAACTAAGCCCTTCCCTGAATTGTCTACTTATGTGTCAGCTGAGCATATCTCATACCTTCTGATCTCTCTCAGTAAATAGTATGGGAGCTGAAGCATGTCCTTTTTGAAACTGGGAAGTACAGACATGGATAAAATGTTTAAAGCAGAGATTCTTGGGTTGATAGTATATCTCCTCGGCCTAAGAAGGACCAAAATCATATTAAGTTATTCTTAGAAATTTTCTTTGGGCTCTATTTAGTGTGCTGTAAATCAGCAATGAAGTCTTGGGGAAAAAAGCACATCAATGTAAATGCTATAGGCAAACAAAGCAAAACCTGTTTTCCAACCCAAAGATTTGACTTTTGGCTGGGTGTCTGTGTTTCTCTAGACCATGGTGGAGATCTGGGAGGTTCAGGGCTGTATTTGTGCTGTAGTCTGCCTTTTTCAGTGGGGACACCACATTACAACTGTGCTTTACTAGAATGACTTGAACTGAGTTCTTGCACCTGCTTCTTCTGTTTTCCTTTAGCTTGCAGCACTCTTCTCAGCTACTGTATGTAAATTATTAGTTACTCTGTGGCCATTGGAATTTAAGCCATTATGGAGCCTATTGCAGGTTTGGGACTTCCTTTTCCCCCTCTCTTTTTTGGGTAATGATTTATGAATATCTTTTAATTGCATTATGTTGCAAAAATACAGAGAAGCCTGGATCCCAGCAGAGAACGGTAGTACAGCTTTCATGTGTCTTCTTGACCTCAGTCTTCACTACTTTGATTAAACAGCAGGAAAGGAAAGAAAACCTCCCTCGTAGCTTTCCAAAACAATTGCAGTTCTTTTGGTCCTTTTGCTTTAGTTTGGCTTGCAAAAATTACAGTTGGCCTCACAGCAACTGCTATAATTACAGCTGCAAAAGGATTTCAATTATAGCACCTTTTTTTCACACTATTGTACCTTTATGGTAGGCTGCTGTTTGGGGAATGAAATTTTCCATGTGGTGTGTGGCTGGGAAAAGTAGAGGAAATAGGACTTTCTCTATTTGTCCTTGGGTTTGGGCAATACTGGAAAAGTACACACTTTGAGCCATTTGATTTTTTCATCTTTTTAACATCTACACAGTTTGCGTTCAACAAGACATGTAAATGCAACTACTGAAGACAAAAATAGTCTTCCCCAAGGAGTATATTTTAAAAGTCTGAAAATGCTTACTAGTAAGCTCATAGTAATAAAATGAAGGTCTAAAAGGTCTTTGAGTGCTTTCAAGGAAAGGGCTTTTACAATCAGAGCCTGAAAAATGTGCGTTTTATGACAGGCTGTCGGTACGGGCTGACATCACACAATAAGGATGCCCCAGAGATAGTGTGGTGGGAAGAGACAGCTGTATCTTCCTCTAAAAGTGGCAGGGAGCTGCCATACTATTGGGATTTGGGGAATATCTATGAAGGTACCATAGCAGGGTAAAATCTTTCAATCTTTAAATAGCAGCTGCAGTAAACACCTATTCTATTGGAGTGAGGGGGAGGAGGTAGTGAACACTGTAGATTATAAAATATGTATTTTGAAAGGAAAAGAATCTGTGAAGAAAACAAGAATTGGCATCTTGAAGCATAACTCCTGGGTAAGCTGTCCCTCTGCCCCTGATGGCAGGCTGTCCTCAAAACAGGGATTTTCCTCAGCACGTGGAGCTCCTTTGGGGAAACCCACTGCCCTGGTGAGGGCCGCATTGTAGTATGGATGGCAGTACACACAGAGAATATGCTCTTTGGAAATCCCTCACTAAAGTCAGGTGAAGCCCCAAGGCCAAACACACTGTCCTAATTCGAAGCTGAGAGCTGAATACCCAGCTCTACTTCAGTGGATCTGACTGAAAAAGAGAAATGGCATGCAGTGACGTGCATGAGCTTTTATGGGGTCTGGTACATTTTTTTAAGTAATTAACTTGTTTTGGTTTGTTCGTTTTTTGTTTTGCTTTTTTTTTGTTAGTTTGTTTGGGGGGGGTTGTTTGTTTGTGTTTCAGTCCTTGTTGGTCAAGTAGGACTGTGAAGAGCCAGTAGTTGTTTGAAGAGGCAAATGTCTTTAAACTGACTCTTAACAAGATTGGGATTTGTCTTGTGACGTTAATGAAAAAGACTACACATCCATCTTGGACTAAAAGGTGAATCTAGAAATACAAACCTATCCACCACCAGAGTGGTTTGGCAATATCCTGTCTCCCAGGGCATGCTGTATTGCTCACGGCACACAGACTGAATGTCAAGATGCTGCTTTCCTACAGGTGCCACCTGATGAACATACTCTTTTCAATTGTTTGCAGCTTGGAAAGCCTACTAAAATGCTAATCTGAGGGGTTTTTGCCTGAGTTGAAGTCTTCGGGTACTATGAGGAAAGGATGGTGGAGCAGATATACTTTATAACTACAACAAAAGCAAAACAAGGTGATTATCAACAGTGCTGCTTCTTGGAGAAGCAGAATCCCATTTGTGTATTTCCTTTTTCCTCACATGCACTTACTCATGAGGAGAAGGTCAGGTGAAAGATTAAGGAAACCTATGGCTAGATGAAAAGGATTTAATTCATTATTCGTGCAGCTGAAATTAATTCTTATGATCTGTGTTCCATTCACAGACCAGGTACCTGGGCTGTAGCCTTATTTCTGATCTGCACGGTGACTGGATCTTCTGTAGCAGGTTTCCACACTGAGGGCTGTGGGGCTGCTCTTCAAGTTTGTTGAAAAAAATGGTTTTGCTTTGCCTGCTTTTCACTATCTCCACTCATACCCTTTCCAAAAACATTTCCTTCCTCCATTGCACTTTGTTTGCTATCTGTCTAGGCAGATATTTGAGTTGTATGAACAGAAAGAAGTTATTTTAGGAAAGCGAGGGTATATTTTACGCTTACTTCAGTTCAGAGACTGATGTTCTAGTTTTAGATTGCTTTATGTTCTGTAATAAAGGGTGAGTGTGTTACCGTACTGTGTAAAACACAGAGGAGAAGCAGAAGATGTTACAGTTCTACTAAATGGAAAGAAAAATGGGCCTGTTTTGAACTGTTAAACTTTTTATAGCTGCTTCTGATGGCTCAAGGCTGGGTCAGAGTTCAGAATACTACACAGGATTTTTCAGTGTGAAGAAATGGTCAGACCAAGGACAGATTTTTTAAAACTATGCATGCAAACTACATCTTCATTCATGTAAGAACAAAATAATAGGTATATGCATGGTCAGTTGAAATAATATTCATTTGATTTTTGTGTCAAGCTGCACGCTCATGTATGCAGAGAATGCAAATGGGCAGGTGCTATTTAGGCAGGGATTTTCAGAGAAAACTGATTTTGACTAGCTCACTGTATAAGTGTGACAGTGCTGTGGTTGAAGGTTGCCATCTGAGATATCAAAATGAGAATTCAGTGGTGGCGGGAGTAATTATTTGAGGAGTTCAGTTGTTTGCTTTGACCAAGTGCTTTAAAAACAAGTATTAAAGGTGAAAACAAGTGAGGGATGTGTCAAATACCACTTTTGAAGTGTGTAACTTTTTTTGGTTGTGTCATGTCACAAATGTTGTTCAGGGCCGCACGACTGCGGTGATGTTCATCTTTGCTTCATCTCTGAGGCAGCGGTTTCATGAACTGGGTGTGCAGGCTTTCTTTCCTTTCAAAGAAAGATTTGACTTTGTTTCAGGAGAAATGATTTGTGGGCTTTTTGCATTGTGTAGCCGTGATTTTGTTTGAAAATGGGACAATTTTTCCCTCTTTTGGTTTTCAGGGAAAGTCATTAACAAACCTTTATGACTGTTGCTCCGGGTCTTACAGTACTCACATCCTCTTCTGGGTAGCCAGTTTTCACTTTATAATTCAAGAAAGTAAACTGGTAAACCTTCAGTCTTTATATAATTTCATCTTTGCAAAGTGGATAACATTATTGTGGCTTATATGGTATACAGAGAATACCACAAATATCTCAATTATTTCCTAAAGCATTAGGGTATGACAACACTGTGTAACTGTCTTGCTCAAGGATTTGAAGTTTTGAGAAAATATTTCATCCATCTGTCACAAGCTGGGACTTGCTGCCAGTGAAAATTTGTTACTTTAGGATTCTCAGGAGGATTTGTAGTATATTTTTATGTTGTTTTGGTTGTTTGGGGTTGGTTTTTTTCTTTTTTAATGCCTTTTCCAAGGAAAAGATGTGGTCAGCTTGGTAAAAAGTAGACGTAAAGGTAGACCTTTGAGATGACATGTGTGGCAAACTGGCTGTTAAAGGAGTGGAAAAGTTAACTGAGGCTATTTCTACATAATGGAAAGGGTTTTCCTCTCAGAGGCCTTGGAAAAACTTGCTGGAGGTGGATACCTACTACCGTAACATGAGCTTTATTTTTCCCTTTTTGTTTCCTTTTTAAATGTCATATGCTGAGAGAAGCCTCTTCTTTACTGATGAGTAGTGCTAAAAACAGGTTTCCGTGGAAAGACAATTTCATCTACTTTAAATAAAAAGAAAACCTAAAAATCGTTCCATATTTTTAACAAAAAAGAGCTAAGTAAGCCTTTCCTTTTCATCCTATTTCTTGTGATGTCTCATTTTATTCTTCCTTGCCTGACTGGGGTATATTTAAAAAGAATCATATCACCTGTGGGCAATGATAAATCATTCCTGCCATGTAGGTTTAAACACCTACTGTGCTGTATGAAGCTCTTTACAGGACATTTTTCCATTCTTAGTAAAATACTCTGTGTCTATTGACAAACTATACCAGTAAGTCTATGGTATAAAATTGCCCTCATGTTCTCATTTTTAGGTGTTTTCATGATTTCAGGTTACGGATTTTTGGAGCTGTCGTACTTGAAATCGGTCTGGATGGTGAGGAAGCTAAGAGTAGTTGTTTGGACACATGCATTTATCTTTGAAGAGGAAAGGAAGAGGTGCAGTGGATTTTTAGTGAGGTTTCTCAACTCTCAGCCCTTCCTAACATGTTGATCTCTAACATGATAAAGCATTTCTGACCTATTACCTGGCTACTCCATGGTATCTATAATGAGGCCATCAGTACTTGTGGTACAGCAGCTGTACTTTGTCCCCTTGGAATTTGTGTGAGTCTTTCCTCTGTGATTATAGCCTCTTCAGAATAAAGTTGTGATGCGTTAATGAAATAAATCCTAGCAATAATATTGGGCAATGATTTGATGATTGTAGTAAAATTGTTCATACACAGAGGCAAAAGTGCTTCATTAAATACTTATGCATTTTGTTAAGGGGGAGGAGAACACATTCATATTTCATGAAGTTTGTGCTGTGCTTTTAATGAATTTGTAAATATGGAAAATATCAAATACTATTTACCAGAAATAAACACATTAAAATGTTCTGGAAACTTAAGAGTCTCAAAGACTGGCTAAAGAGCTTTCTGGCTCCGTATTGTTAGCTTTTCCTAAATCTTGCAATGTGAGGGAAATTCCAGGAAACATTGAGGGCTTTAAAGTGTCCATTTACCAAAAAAGGGTAGGAAAGCTGATCTGAAGGGCTGTAGATTGACATCATCATATAAACAATATAATAGAAATACAAATATATCATAAGATTGCTCAAGAAATTAAAGGAACGATATAGCTTGATTTAAAAAGAAAAAAACCTGAACCCTGAGTCATGAAATGAGTTTACTTGTGAAGATGTAACAGAGATTTAGGGGCTGGCAATTTTACTTAATGTTTTAGGCACTATGATTTTAAAGAAAAAAAAGAAAAAGATTGTACAAAATCTATACATATAAAAGTTAACACTTAGCAGACTGATGTAAAAAAAAGTCCTTGCAGGGTTATTAAGTGGATTACTTCTAATGATACTCTTAATAGATCAATAGAAAGCTTAAAATTAATAAAGTTATTAAATATCTGAAAATAAATAAAAAATTATTTCTACATTTTGCAGATAACACAAAAATTCTTGGTTAAAAGGGGAGGACAGGGACTTTTTTATAAAGTGCTTTGGATCAGCTACTATGCTAAGCCATGCAAGTAAAGTTTATTGTAATGCAGCTAAGTGTGAGGTCATTCATCCAGGAATCAAGAATGTGGGTCCCACCTACCAAGGGGGAGAAGGGTTTGTGTCCTGGAAAGTGAGGGCCTTGAGAAGGATTTCAGGATCATAGCAGAACAATACTTTAACATGACTTCTCAGCATGATGGTTGGCAAAAAGGAGCAATGAGTTCTTTGGGTATACATACAGAGAGAATGGTACCTTGGAGTGATTCTTCTTCTGTATAGATCGCTACTTTGCCCAGGGCTAGAATGGTGTGTTGTCTGATGAGATGCTTTCTGTTTAGATGGTGTTGTAAAAGACTATAAAACCTGTTCAAGTGTCCAAGGAAAGGCCTCAGAAATCAAAACTATTCCCACATTTATTTTAATGAAGGCCAATAGGCACATAAGAAGCTATTTGTAATCTAGGAGAGAAAGGTGACAGAAACCAGTGACTGAAATGTGATGTCGCATGCATTTAAAGAAGCCAGACCTAGGACCTTATAAATTCAAGGGGCATTACTATAGGACCTAACTATTTGCATTCCTGGAAAATGTGCTGTAGCTAAACAAATTATTTCATGTAGTGGAAGATTAAATGAAATGTAATGTCTGGTATATACAAGAAAGCAGACTAAATCATACAGTCTATTACTGCCTCTTAACATCATTTATTTTTAAGAAAGGGGAATTTAAAGAGTATCATTAGTACCCTAGTGTTTGTTTCTAAGAGGTTCCTGTTGATGAAACAGGGACAAATTATAGCAAAACAATATCAGTTTCTCTGTACTTGAGTTTTGAAGCAGTACCAAAGCAGAGAGATATGATAAAATCCCACAGTCAGTGGGATACAAGATAGCTGAATGTGCTTTGTGTCTGAGAATGAAGAAGCAATTTTTGAACAAGTAATAAAGAAATTGAGAAAAAGTTAAAAATACTGCAACTTGCCACTGTCAGTTTGTATTTAATTCAATTCACAGCACAGTTCTATGAATATAACTTGCTACTGGTGTTACGATGTCCAAGCTAAGGCAAAGCCATGTGACATAGTTGGTGCTTGAGCAGGCTGTGCAGGGAAATCTGATACACACTTCTGACCTGTGACTCTTTTGTGAAAGACTGTCTGTGTCTTGAAGCTGACCACTGAAGCTCCCGACACAGCTATTTTTCTTAGTTATAACTAAGCGTTTAGAAGTTGATGGTGATGATTTTCAGAATTTGGTATCTGCTGCTTGTATGGTCAGAGCTCTGTCATCATGGCCTGTGGCCTTGATATCCTTGTTTTTTCCATCTTTCCTTCACTTTGTCTTTCCCAGGCTCTGAGTGCTGTGCTTCTGATGCACTTGCAGCTCTCTCCATGTACTCCTTGGCCTCTGCAGTTGCTCCTTGCACTGTCCGATGTTTTTCCTCTGACATGCTTACTGTTCTCTGATCTGCTTCTTCAGTGCTGCATCTCAGGCTATTTGGAAATGAACAGATCCTGGAAAAATATGTTCCAAAAGTTTATTCAGTAAGAAAATTAAGGAAAGACTTCACCCCTGAAAATGAAATAACATCAGCTTTGACCTAGTTACATAGCTAGGGAGATCATATTTATTGTGGTTGATGCTGTTACCAAAGCTGCTTCCAATCCTAGAGCTGCTGAGCACGCAGCTTTTGAGAACTGAGTTACCCAAGGGCAATGATGCTGTGCTACATACACCCAAACTGGAGGGCAACATAGGGCACTTGTTTCCTTTGGAGCTGGGTCTGCCATGGTCAGTGTCAGAGGTGGTTTTGGCCCCCACCATGCAGCTGGTTCCAGTTGGCTTATGCCTGAGACCTGAAAAAATGCCTTTCTCCACAATATTGGCTCTTGGGTTGCTGTATACAGAGGAGGTCATTTTGTGTCATAACCCTTCACAAAATGTGTGTATTGTGCTCAGGGTACCATGGGAACGATGATGACTGGGAGGAAAGTAGTGGTTATTTCTGGGACACCAAAAGACCCAAGGAGAACAATCTGGACAAATCAGGATTATTTTACAGCTCTACAATGCAAGATATATCTAGTGCAGATAAACTTGTCTTTTAAAGAATTTCGTTATATCTTCCTAAAACCAGAATAATAATTAACAAAACCCAATCCCCAACACATCCTTCTTCTCCCTCCCCCCCTACCCTTTCTTCTGATAATTTCTTCTAATTACTCCCACTGGTTATAATCTCTTTTGATGTCTCCCCAGTGATTTGTGTGTGTTTAGCTGTCAGGGCCTGCAGATGGGTAGGGGTTAACTCTGCCCTTTCCCAGTTTTACTGGAATCTCTTCTCTTGCCCTTAATCACAGCATATTCTGGTTATCCGTTTAGAGTCATTGCATATCACCTAGAGGAGTCTCGGTGTAGGCCGCCAATGTGTGTTGTCACCAAAATGTTATGTGTTGTGGCATTGATAGATGGGATTTGAGAAAGTGCTGCTAAGATAAACACTCTTGACTCAATGAATAATGTAAAAACAATCAAAAGCGATCAAAGGAGAATGTGTAATCAAAGGAGATGTGTAAAGTGGTAATACCTGCACTTAATCATATTTAGTTAAAACGTTATTACAGTATTGCCATTGTAAAATGCCATTTTTTTCCATTCCCCATGAATGTACCTTCAGCTTCAGAGCAGAGCTCTCAACTTTGATCTGGGGAACTGTATGGTTTGCAGTTATTTGTGGAAACATTTGCCTTGTTTGTTTTTAAAGCCAATGGAACTTGAAGGGAAAGTTTTGGGTTTCCTTGGTTCCCCTGAGAAACACTTGTTCATCCTGCTCCCATCTGTGGGTGTAAACAATTGTCCTTTGTCGTTGTACAATATCCTCCAGCCCAGCAATCTGAGAGCTGGGCAGCTGTATCCGCTAATGTGGCTTCTGAGCAGGAGACTCTTGCCTCTCCGTGAATGATCAGTGAAACAAGGGGAAAAGCCTTACTGTTGCCAAAATAAATGGTGAGGTTTCTGAAATATGTTCCGATTCTTTCCTCTTTTTCCTTTTGGTTTCATATTAGTTGTAAGAAGAGTCTGAAGAGAGGATGGTGTTAGCAAAACGATTTCTGGATGATCAGAGGAGAATGGGATAAGAAAAATGGTGGGGAAGGAGATGATATGGAGATGGGGTGTTACTGAGGTGATTGTCAGCATACTGATATGCAGGATTGGAGAACTAGAGGCTAACAAAATGTCCTTGGCACCATCCATAATGCTTGTGCTATGTAATGGATAAGTTTCCTTTAAGACCTCTTCTCCTCAACATTACTTGGTTAATAATTAATGAATTCCTATTAGTTAGGGTGTTAAGGAATAGTGAATGGGATTTTGTCTTCCTTAGAGATTTCATTGTTTCCAGAACAATATAGTTTCCTCATCTTATTCAGGCAGCACAACTCATGTGTGTACAGAAACCATAGCACAGACAAATAAAAAGCTCAAACTGTGGGTTATGGTTTCAGAAGGCTTCTAGTAGATACCTAGCATGTGAAACATGAATTGATATCAAACATAAAAGTAAACATCACAGAGGAGTTCTGTTCACATTTTTAAATTCTTGTGACAAAGTAGGCAATACTTTTTCCTTTTACCCATATTGATTTTAAATCTTCCTCTCAAGAGAATTAGACTAATAAATACTACCTCTTCCATTTAATAGTGCAAGAGTAGACTTGGGTCACATTATTACAACTGTATTAGATTTAAGTGGTTTTGGTAGCAGGGGTACTACGGTGATAGCTTCTGTGAGAAGTTGCTAGAAGCTTCCCCCATTGTCTGACAGAGCCATCTGGCTCCAAGATGGACCAGTCAGAGGTGGTAATAATGCCTCTGTGTTAATATATTTAAGAAGGGGAAAGGAAGTTATTGCACAGATGTAATTGCACTCAGAGAAGAGGGGGGTGAGAAAATGTGAGAGGAACAACTGAGCAGATATCAAGGTCAGTGAAGAAGGAGGGGCAGGAGGTGCTTCAGGTGCCAGAGCTGAGATTCCCCTGCAGCCCATGGTAAAGACTGTGGTGAGGCAGGCTGTCCCCATGCAGCCATGGAGGACCATGGGAGGACAGAGATTCAACTGCAGCCCACAGAATTAACCCATGCTAGAGCAGGTGAGTGCCTGAAAGAAGGTTGTGACCCTGTGGGGAGCCCATGCTGGAGCAGGCTCTTTGCAGGGACCTGTGGACCCATGGAGAGAGAAGCAGGTTTGATGGTGGGACTTGTGACCCAATGTGGGACCCACACTGGAGCAGCCTGTTCTTGAAGGACTGCACCCCATGGAAGGGACCCACACTGGAGCAGTTTATGAAGAACTGTAGCCTGCAGGAAGGACTCACGTTGGAGAAGTTCATGGAGAACTGTCTCCCATGAGAGGGACCCCATGCTGGAGCAGGGGTAGGACTCCTCTCCCTGAGCAGCAGAAGAAACAACATGTGATGAACTGCCTGTAACCCGCATTCCCCATCTCCCTGTGCCTCTCCGGGAGGAGGACGTAGAACTGGTGAAGAAGGGAGGGGTGGGGGGAAGCTGTTTTTAAGATTTGTTTCACTTCTCATTATCCTGCTCTGATTTTGATTGGTAATAAATTCAGTTAATTTCCCCAAGTCGAGTCTGTTTTCCCTATGATGGTAATCGATGAGTGATTTCTCCTTGTCCTTAACTCATGGACCTATACTTTCTCTCTCCTGTCTAGTTGAGGAGGGGAGTGATAGAGTGGCTTTGGTAGGCACCATTTGTTGAATGACACTGCCACTGTGTGTCATAACTACCATGGACAATGAGCATGGCCTGCTCCGGATATACCAGTTGTGAGCTGCTGATGCAGCTTGCAAATAACCAACAGCACACCAGCCCTCTTGCCCTGGAAGACATCTAGGACAGATAGAAGCTACAGTCATGGACTAAATGAACTCAACAGACATCTTGGAAGGATAGCCCTTGGCTATGGAAATGATAGCTGTATTTGTGTGTGTTTATTTATTTATATGGACATTTGGAAGCTGTAGGATCTAGCCATGATGTAGATAGTAGGAGTGGATAATGTCCTAGTTCTGGACAGGACAGGTTTAATTTTGGCAGTAGCCAGGAGAGGGGACATGGCTAGGACCTGGAGGTTACTCTGTACCACCTCACATGGTTTTCTGGGGATGGGGAAAGGGGTCCCTTTTTCAGGTTATGCAGTGTGCCAGAGGGAGCGGTTGGATCTTGTCATGTGTTTTTTGTGTGGTGAGCGTGTGAATCATCCTCCTCTTTCTTGTACGCTTTGTCCTTAGTATTGTTGCTGTTACTGTACATTGTCTTATTTCATTGCTCTTTCCAGTAAATTGTTCTTACCTCAACGTGTAATCTTTACCTATTGTACCTCCAATTCTCCTCTTCAGCCTGCTGCAGGTGGTAGAAGAAGGGGAAGTGGGTAGTAAGCAAGCTGCACATGGCTTTGAGTGATTCAGTGGGAACACTGAACTGGGGAATAGCATTTTTAAACTGTTACAGATCCATAATCATGAAGAGGTTTGGGATACTGTCTCAATTCATATAAACCTGTGTTAGGTGGTTACTTTCCCTTATAAGTGACAGGCATCTCCAAAAGGGAGCAGGCATTTAATCAGCCACTTTGTGGGATGGTCAGTGGGAAACACTGAGGAGAGGAGTGTGTCCTTCTCCTTTGTCCTCTGAAGAGATTTTGGGAGAAAATTTTGATTACTTTCCCGTTACTTCTTGAAATGTGCTCGTAAAAGTGCTTCTGCCATATTTTTTTCAAGAGGAAGAAGAAAATCCTTTTGGAGCAAGGGAATGAAGGAAGGATGGCTGCTTTCTCCTACAGGGTATCTCAGAGCTTTACTTACGGCTGTGTAGAGGCAGATAAAGCTCAGGAAAAGACTGAGGGGCACAGTGCCGTTCAACGTCACTCAAACAGCAGTCATCAACCGTGGAGCTGCATTGTGCCTCCAGTCTGACCTGCCACACTCATCAAAAGGGGCAAGAAGGGCTCTTGACCACCCCTGTGGGCTGTGGCTTCACGAAGGGGTTGGGAGAGTCAGTCCTCATTTCTGTTATTGGCTCTGAGGACAGCTTGTGTGTGAGATTTTGCACTGGAAGTTTGTTGGATGACATATACACACAGCTGTTTTTATCCAGTTATGTATAGGAAAAAAGCAAGAGAGTGCACCAGTAAGTACAGTATATGAATGCTAAAATTAACCGTGAAGTTAACACCGCTCCCCCAGGTCCACAGATGTGTTGAACTTTTGGCAGACCTGTTACCATATATGATGACTCAGGAGCCAAGGGTCTTAAACTCCAGTGGAAAAAACAAGTATGCGATAGGGTTAAATATGTGCAGGAAGAGTCTGGATTTCATTATTGTCTCTATTCTGTATATAATTCCCTGCTGAAATGCATTATATTTTCAGAAAGATAATAAAAGTTTGAATTTTTACCCCTATTCTTCCTTCTTGGGTGTTCTTCAATCACTTAGGTTCAGGTCTTCATTTCATAAATACCCATCAGCTCTTGGGCTTTCTAATGGTTTGTGTTTCTGTATTGCCGATATTGCAGGTGTCTCGTCATATGTTACAGAGATTGGTTGTGTCTTGCCTGGTACCAGGAAAAAGCTGGGCATCTCAAACTATCAGAGTTCTTTTCTTCAGAGGGGAGCAGCATGACTTTGGATAGTTGAGGATTTGCCTATATTTTTCATCTAAAGAACCCCAATGAATGACTGAAAAGAGAGAAAGGGGATGGGTGATAAAAACATAACTGAAAACTTTAGGTCCAATAAAAGACCCAACATTCAAATGTATAAATATGATGTGAATCTGTATTGTTATTATGCATTTTATTTCTAAGCTGGAAAATTAAGATCTGAGCTCACTAATACAAAATAATGAATTTGGGTGGCATGTAGTAACTTTTCTTACTGATTACCATGAAATATATACCATAATATATTATTGTTAAGCCTTTGTAACCTTTGACATGGAATATTTATGCTACTGATTGCAATCTCTCCCATGTCAACATCAGTAATACCTTTATCACTCACCAGCTGATAGCGGGAATCCAGATGCTCAGAAACAATGAACACTTAGACTCACAGCGAGATTGTACTCAGATTAGGTTTAGACTTTCAGCTCTTTCCTTGGAGTCTCAGGGTATTCTCTCAGTGCATGCAGGCTCCTGGACGCCTGGTATTTATTTAACACCAGATTTCCCCAGGGTTTGCTTTTTTTCTTTCCCAGAACATCTTTCCAGTTATCCCTGTGTGTGCAGAGAGGGGTGGTGACCTAGTGGAAACAGTTGCATGCTGGTGTAAAGCATTTAGGAAGAGGATAAAGAAAGCATTCCCATTCTTTAAATGCTACCCTTAAATAACATTCGGGCATGTGACACCGTATTCTAAACTTTGAGATTCTTGTAATAGTTGAAATTTAGCAACAAAGACTATTCACCTATTTGTTGAATTGTTGCTATCACAAGATCTTAAAGTAGAAGCATGTATTATTGAAACATCAGGCCTCTGATTGCCTTCATGTACTATTAGTTTGACAAAAAATTCACCAGCAATTTTGTAAATGAGCTTTTACTAATCAAGTAAACTTTTTGTTCAGCCTCTTCTCTGGAAAAGAGTTTTCAGTTGGTTTTTTTCCCCCCTTTAACTACAGTAACATCTTAAAAAAATAAATTGAAAAATATATGTATTAAGAAATCCCTAACGTGTGTGAGAAATAGAAACTAGATCTTTTCTAGATGATTTTGGCATGACCATGTTTTCTATGCCTTCGCAGTGGGGAGACACCAATGCTAAAATTATGCCAGTCTGAAATAAATTATTACATGTCCTGGAATATCTTTATCAAAGAAGGTTGAAAATATTAACTTGCACTGGAAATTGACACCAGTGGATATAAACTTGGGCTCAATAAGTGGTACAAGGAGCAGAGCGAGGAAGTTAAGTTCCACCTTATTCATTTTCAGGTACTAGAATGACATGTACACATTCATTCATCTGAAATGAATTCCAGTTTAAAGCCAATTTGTCTAATAAATGTTCTTACTGAATTGCATGGCACTTAAGCCTTTCATCCTGAATGACTCCGTTTAGAAAGGGAGACTGAAATAATAGGAGAAGACAGTTCATTTTAAAGTCAAGCACTGTCATCTTAGATTCATAAGCTATAATGTATATTTATCAAGATGTACAGCAGATATTTCATTTGATAAATTGTGGCAGTAGTGGCCTTTGTTTCTGAAGGCTGGTGGACAGTTGAGTCATTTTGAGATCACTGATCAAGGAACTATTTATGAGGGCTTACGTGGCAGTGACCTGTGAGCTGATTAAAATGGCATGCTAGATTGGCATTAGCACAATGTCTTTTATACATTTTACAGCATTATTATGTTATCAATTAAATTGGAATTGTCAAATGTATTCTGTGTATTTTAAGGCTGTAAAAATTCCTGTAGTCTATTATTAGTGCTTGTTATTTAGCTCATGAAATAAATATGTTTGAACTAAAAGTTTCAAGTTGAGTGTTTTAAGAGCCAGGCCTTGGGATTCATTCTTAGTTATTTGACTAAACAGAGCTTGATTCTCAGAAGTACTGAAAAGCTGTTCTGAATTCAGTAAAAGCTCTGGAATCCGTGCATGGGTTGTTGTCCTCAGAGCAGGTCAAGGCCCAACAGAGCAGAGAGCTTTCCCACAGAAAAAGGGAAGAGAAACTCCAGGATGACATGAAGAAGAACAAAAGCAAGGAGCAACTGTAGAGGTCACCCTGATGATTATGTGTATTTCTTCAGTTGATGCTGTTAAAAATTTATATTCATTGCTTTAAAGGACCACATTTCATCCTTCATTCCTGCAGATTGTGATGATTATTTACATCTCAATTTATTTCTCAGCCCATTAGCCATAATTAAAAATAGAATTTTGCATTCTCCAGAGTCCTTTCCTGGAGATTTTCACCTTGTAGATGAAAGGGGATTAGATAGGATGATTTATTTAGCTCATGTACAGTCCCCTGAGTGTACTGTGGCACTAAGCTGAAAGAAAGCTGAAATGATATCCAGTCTGGCAACCACTCGCACCATGAGTAGAATAAATCCTGCCCCTGGAAAAAAACTCTGTCTTGTTCCGTCCAATTTTGCTTGAATTCCTGATGTGTGTGGGCTCTTGGTAGCGCAAAGTTAAGGCTGGAGAAGGCAGTGGCTGTCTGCCAAGGCAGTGTGCCTTTAGTATGCTGGACTCTGTACCTGTGTTTGTGTTGTCATGAAGTGCCTTAGGCTGTGCCAATGAAATGTGCCAAAAATTATTTTTTACGGTTATGACATTCCATCTTCAAGAGGGAATTGGAAATGATGTTCAGAATCACTGATCTGACATTTGATCATTGCTCTGCAATTACTTTTCAGATTTTTAGGACTTTTTGGTACTTAAGTTAAATAGAAATACAGTCATAAATCTGGCAGAGGCTTTGCTTTCTTGCTTGCTTCTCCTATGCTAAGTCAGAGAAACAAAAAGGAAGAAATATGTGGCTGTGCACAGTTAACTACCACAACATTAAAAAATTTCTTTGAGGTGATTATTCTATGAGAGGAGATAGCAAACCTCTGTTATCACATTTGTTAGGGCGAGGTTTCAGGACCATGATGTCTTTTGAAACATTTCTAGGTGCCTTATTGCTTTCTTAGATGCTCTTAAAAGTGTGCTTTTTCTTGACTCTTGAGTTCTTTGTCTTTGCTAGGTATTAATGAGGGATCATCCTGAAATACTCTTGATAAAACCCCAGCTTATTCAAACAAAAACACCTTTTTCTTTAACTCAGAGTGATGTCATGCAATGTGTCTCACAGGAAAAGATAAAAGATTCCGGCAAAAGGATGCAGCTGGCTAGGACTGTTTCCATTGCAGGAAGGGATACTGACAGGAGGGTAATTTACTGGCACTGAAGTGTATTGATTTCCGCAGATGCCTTATTGCAAAAATTTCTGATGTCCAGAATGAAATCTGGTCTGAAAGAGAAGCAAATAAAACCTACCACCCTAGAGAAACTGCTTGTAAGAGCACAGGATTGCTGATAGCATCCCAGCTTCAGGACCCCAATTCTAATTCAGGCACAGTGAAAATTTGCACCAGTTTAGTGAGATCCAGTCTAAACAGACTGGGTCTTTATTGCTATTACTGACTGAACCCTAATGGCATAGTTGTTTCTGTTGATAGTGTGAATTGCTTGGATATTACACTTGTTTTAGTGTCCTTCGAACATTTTTTCCATTAATGAACCTGTGCTACCCATATGCTATGATTCACTAGGGATGCTTTTTCTTTGGTAGGTTAAGGAGATGTCTTTAACCTGCAACACTTCCTTGGCATAGCAACATTGTGGTGAAAAATGGTGATTACATGTAAAAGCTCATTGTGGAAAATATATCCCTTGGCACATCCAGTTCATTGGGGCTATGTAACTGATACAAAAACCACATACAGTTTTCTTGATTTGCAGGATTTTTCAGTCTATCTCAAACCTGATTCTCATTACATCTTTGGACTTCTTCCTAGAAATCAGGAATACTTAAAAGCAATCTGTGGTTTGTGTCATCAGTGTATGATTCAACCATTGGAAGAGATAAGTTTGTGTAGACTGAAAGACAAAGGAACTGGTTGTATTTTCAACCTAAAATAATACTTCTCCAGATTGCATTTGGGCAAATATTATTCTCTTTATGTGCTTACGTCCCAGACAGTCTGTGGTATACCTGTGAAGCAGAACTGTCTTGTCTCTACCTTACCCAGGATATATCCCACAGACTCTTGCCTTCATTTTTGTAGGATTGTGAGCAGAAGGAACTGAACATGTGGCAAAATTAATAATTAGGTAGCATTAATAGTTTTATTTTTAATTAAGGACAAGTGGCTATGTGAAATGTATTTCCTCAGGGCTGTGGTGAGGGAGAATTCACCACTAAAATGAAGCAAAAAAAAGACACCAGCAAACAATATAGGCATACTCTAATATTCATCAAAACCAATAGGAAACTTGCCTTTTGACTTTAAAGAGCATTGAACTTAATCCTGCAAGATCATATTAAAATGCTTAGAAGTGCTTAAGTACTTGTTCTTACCCTACTGCAGTAATAGAGCTAGAAAAACTGTAGGTAGATTTTAATTTAACCCACTCCGTACATTTTTAATTGTTTGTGTTTACATAGTAGGTTGCATACAGTTGGATTAGGTGGCAGTTTGCCTGATGATTTGTGTTTGTTGCTACATAGCATGTTCTTTTATAGTTGTTTCTCTCTTTACATAGTCTTCTTGTGAGCTGATACAATCCTTGCCTAAATTAATACACATGATTTTCTGTGAAAGCAAAGCTAGCGACTTCTGTGAGTTGTAGTATTGTTATTTAGTGGTCTCAGTATGGTACAATTCCTACCCTGGGGATGGGACTGTGGAAGGGGCTGCAGGCACAAGTCTCTTCTGCTGAGAGGATTCACAATGCTGCAGAGCATGCATGGTCCTTTTTGTGGGACTTGGAAGAGGTCACTGAGCTATCACCACTGCCACTATGTCTGCTGTTGATCGGTGTCCTTTACCAAGAAAGCACAAACCACTCCAAGCAATGCTCAGTTTAAACTTTGGGGCGCTGGCAGACATTGGTGTTAGGGCAAGGAATTTAAGAGCTGGCTGAAGGCGTCAAGGTGCAGGAGAGTAAATATCATCCAGCCTGGTCTCTGTTATTATTCACCTGACTAACTGATGGTTTGGGAATTTGGTTGGCCATTAATCTTTGTCTGACTGCAGAGATCTGTGGCCCCTCAACATAGTAGAGAGAGCAAATGGCTGCCTTGAAACAAATCAAACAGAGTGGTCTGAAAGCCCATCTGGAAGATGCAATTTAAATGGCATTGCATCTCAGTTGCTTCTAGTGCTTGTCAGTCTTTGTTCAGAGAAGGCCATTGCCAATGCAAGGTGAAGTTGAGAGCTGGCCCGTTTGGAGATTTGTTGTGCTTACTTATGATCTTTATTTATTACCTCAATTTCATCTGCACTGAATTCATGTTACATTTTTAAGTAATTAAAATTTAAGAGGAATGTCTGCCTATGAAAAGGTAGAGCATTTGCCACTTCTGTTTTTTGGTAACTTGGATTTTGGAAGTCAGGACTGAACAAAGCACAATGAGCCCTTTGTCCTTGCACAGCAAACTGAATGTAAGCAATGCATGTTATGACAAATGGTATGAGTTTTGTGGCTTGGGCTCCAGCAACAAGAAAAGGCAATCCTTTTTTCCCAGCAGCCAAATAATATGGCAGCATTTAATACATCTGGTATGAAGCCTAAGAATAATACGTATAATAAAGGAACTGAAAACTTTCTTTTAAAAAACTGAAAGTGGGTGGAGCTGTGAATTTTGCTTTGAGAACCATGCTGGAAGATGGCTTTTCTTGCCCCTGCAGGTCTGTAGTACTATTTTATAACCACATTGGTATTTCTACCTGTCCATTCATTTCACTGATATAGCAAAACAACAAAGGAAGATGGAGTTTTCTGTTCTTTTAATGTGTGGAGCTCACTGGAGGTGACTTCAGTCAAAGTCTAGGATTTAGAAACCCCAGAGATTAAGATGATTTGCTCTTTGCTTCTGTAGAATTATTGGAATCACTTTCTTTATTTTATTTTTTAAGAAAATGTCTTTTATTGAAAACCACTAGATTTATAGATGTGTGAAGTATACCACTGCTTCTGTGGATTCAAGAGTACGTCCCAAAAGAATGACTATTTTTTAAAAAATCTATTTTATTTTTTTTTAAATCTTCTGACTTGTTTGTTATATGTGCTTATTCCTGTTTGGCCTGGAGGAGAACCAGAGAAAGCTGCCTTCTGTCTGTAGTGTTGAATCTGGTTTAATTGCAGGTTTAGTTAAGTGGTCTGGTTTAATTAAATGTATAATTGTTGTAGATGGAAACCTGCTTGCTTATATGCATTAGTGAAATATTTATTTGGTTTCTTGTACAGAAAAGAGTCGAAGACGTCATCTCTCCAATTGTATTTGAAGCTGCGTACAGCCTTCGGGAACATGTGATAGAAAGAGGAAAAGAGGACAAGGAACTACCTGCTCTCAAGCCCGTTCTCCGCTGGAAGAAAGGACAAAAGATAGCACAAAGGAATCAGGTCAGATTTGGACTATTTTATTTCCCTAGAAGACCTGTGGCTTGAACTGACAGCAGAGGTGGCTGTAAAAGTGGATTGCCGAGCTCTGGATTATTTGCAAACAGTAACCTTTTTGTACAATCTGTAGTGTTGCTAACATCACTGGTGTTCCATAACATAGTAAAGACTTGTGCTGCCAAGACTGGACAGCAAAAGGTGAGGCCACTTTCTTGTGTCAGGGTGTCTGTGCTGGGAAGGGAAAGGATAAGAAAGGTCTTCTTCCTCCTGTTCTTCCCTTTATGCAGGAGGTTCTAGTGAAAGGCTTGGTCCTGGCTTTCTTTCCAGGTTGAGCCTTTGTTAGTGCCAGAGGGACAGAGCTGACTCCAGGAAGGGACATGGGAACTATGTGAGGGGAGAACAGTGGGCAGAATAAAGAAAAATTTGCCTGGCTCAGCTGCCCTCTTCTTGAGGACTCCTCAAATCCAGTCATGTGGCAAGGGAAACCTGCTCCAGCTGTCACTGTAGGACATGTCATGCTAAAATGGAATGATTTTATTTCAGAGAAAGTAAAGTGTAGGTAGAGCCATGTACATATTAGGATCCTATTTTGTTCCACTGCAATGCAGAGAAACCTTTTTGTCATTAATTTTGGTGAGAGAATTCCTTTAACATTGAAATGCTCCTCATTTAAAGGGTAGAAATTCTTTCTATTATTATTATTTCATTTCTCTCCCATCCCCCTTTCTCCCAAATTGTTCCCTAGGGGGATTGAAGTGCATGTGATTATCCCACCTCTTTGTCTGTCTTGATCTCACTAGTATCTTTGAAAAATGCAAGCAAATGTCAGGTTTTCACAGGAGTGATCAAGGCAGTGCTTATGAAGGTATTAAACACTTTCAGGGTTCACGAAGCAGGTGCTTGTGTTGAAGAGAGAGACCCTGCTAGTGACCTTTTGAAAGTCTCCCTTTTCAGTGTAGCCCTTATAGGTGTAAAACAGTCTGCCAAGGAAGGAGCCTGCAGGACAATTCAGCCTTCCACCGTGCCAGCACCAAAGCATTCGGCCATGAAATTCAAGGCTTCTCAGGGAAATCAAAGTTATTCTGTGGTAGGGAAAACTTGTGTGTCAGAATTGCAGGGTAATTTAGACTGGAAGGGTCCTTTGTAGGTCCAGTTCCTTACTCAAAGTGGAGCCAACTTAAAAGTTAAATTGAGTTGCTCAGGGTTACATCCATTCAAGTTCATTTTTCAAAACATGCTTACATAGTTATGAGCTGACATTGCTTGTGAATGCAAAACTTCTCTTTTCTTTTCCCTTTTTTTTTTCTTTTAAGTAGCAAAAAGTCTGTCCTAGAGTCTGAGGCTTTCAGTAGTGAATGGTTGGATCTGATTTTTATCCCTAGGAAGTTCATGTCTGTTAAGTGATGATAGCATCATCATTTGTAACATTACTTTCTGATGCTGCTCATAACATCCCTGAATACCACTTAAAAAAAGTGTTGAAACTGTATTTGGTTATAATCCTTGTACTTAAGAGACATGAGTATTAACTGAAGTATGCTTTATTTTTATAAATGTATGAATGAAAGATACATTCAAGAATTACTTATTTTTACAAAGAGGAATTGTATGGTTTTTATGTATATGAATTTTGTATTGTTGCAAAAATATGATGGGAATTTGTGAAGAACTTTGGAACTTGAGTAGTGTGCTGAAAACCTGTGTGTTACATGAACAAAGCTGCTTGTATACTTTACCAATGGGCTTAAACTCAAAAGGTCACATCTTGCTCTGCAGGCGTGGTTTCAGATCAGTATTAAAATACCTAAATGCTGAGATTATAGAGCAGAAACAAAAATATGTTAGGAATTTCCCTGACTTGTTTTCTTGTGCAGTTTGGATGAGAAGGGGCCAGTTTTAACAATCCCTTTCCATTTGCTTTCCAGATGTTGTTCACTTAGCTTAGTAAGAAAAGGATTTTGACATTGGGTGTGCTGGTGTGTTTTCAGCTAAGGAAGTGAGAAGAGCTTCAGAGCTAGTGTGGCAGTCATGATGACAAAGCCCTGACTGAGTAGCCTTGATGCTGGAGGCATGGAAGCATGGTGCTGGGGTCCTCAAAGGCCAATTTCATGGGAAAATTGGGATGTAGCAATCTCTTTCAGGATTCTTATTAAATTCTTAGAAGAAATGGTTTTTAAAAGCCAAGAGCTTTTATAATAAAGGATTTGCATTTTCAAAGAATCTAACAATTTTGATGGAACATTTTAGAAGTCCAGTTTAAGTCTTAGTCGTTTCTATTTTCAAAAGATATGGCACAGGTGAGGTCAGGTGGACAAAATTAATGTTAATGTTAGTACTAATGTCTTTAAATATAGCTGATTGTGTGTTGTTTTGGCAAGTCCTAGATCCTGTTGATCCAATAAAAAGTGGCGTTTTGGGATCAAAATTGTTGCATCTGTTCATTCAAGGCGCCATTTAGATAAGGATACTTTTCTGAAACACCAGGTGACTGGTTTTTGTGAATGAATGCAGGAGAAGAAGCTGTGAAGAAGTAGTGAATAGCTGAAAAAATGTGAGGATACCATCACTGAGCAGGAAAGGGGGAGACATCCATTTTTCAAAATCCTACTACAGCTCTGCTAGACCTTCTTGAAAAGCCATATATTTTGCAAACATGGACTTCATAGTCACCTAGATGTGATTTTATTTAAACTAAAATGATGTTAAAGCTGAAGTGATCTCTTTCACTGGTATTTCAGTTTGCTTTTCATGAACCAGTTGTTTCCTGCATGCATCACCTCTTAACAAGCCCTATGACTCAGAAACAAGGAGGTAGGAGAGCCATCAAGAGGCCTCTTGACATAAGAATTGAAGATTATATTTATTGGTCATGTGAAGTTCTTTGTGTTGCTTTGCTCTGATGCATTTAAGGAGTCTGCTTGGAAATACTGTTCATGGACATCCACCACCAAAAGTGACATCTCCTTAATGACATAATCACAGAAAAGGATTTTGTTGGAGATTCATCTTTTAAATCAGTATTGCACTATCTGTGAGAGAACAGTCAAGCCCTGTACTCATCACTTAGACCAAAGCAGAACAATAATAGTAAAGGAGTGCACTGATGTGAGATGTCATTCAAAATGCTTTTATTTATTGGTCACCTTCATTTTAAAAGGATGCAGGTTTTACTGTAAGGCACTGAAAAATGCTTTTATTTAAAAATAAAACAAAACAAAAGTAAACCTTGACTGTTCAGTGAAGAAGCCTGCTTCTATTCCTAAATGAACTGTGCTTGAAGCAATCAAAAGGTGATAAATAATTGGAATATCTAACTGATTCGAAGAAAAGGTTCTTCACTGAAATTTCTTAATAAAAAAATGCAATTTTGCGTCTTCATTTTTGGTTATTTTTCTGTTAGCAAATAGGCTCAGATACTTCAACATTAAGTAATAATGTAACTAAGCTGGTCTGAAGGATTATTTGACCCAGGATGCAGTAATGGTTTCTAATGGACTTTATTATTTTCTTAGTTCTTATACATGCTTACCAGAAATGGCAGTTGCTATAGATTGGTGTAAATTTTTGTGGTAGAAAAAGTAAATACTTAAGGGTATTTATATACATCTATTGATAAATGGCTCAGCAACTAATACAGTTGTTGGGTGGAGACTAGCTGTGTGAAGATTATAGCTTTCCAAATTAGCCAGCTCAGTTTTGCTCAAACAGAAAATCTCTGATGGGTTAAGACTGGGTGGGGGGAAAAAAGGGTTCTACTTTTCAAGTGTGTATTACGAACTTTAAAACTTTCCACCCTAAGGACGAATTTTCATGAGCTTCTTTATTGCCTCTCAAATCCAATTGCTACCTGCATCCATAGGAAAAAAACTAGTAAGTCCGCTTCCTTCAGGGAAATTGATGTGTATTTAGAACTTGGTTTGGCTTAATCCTTTGTAAGTGGTTTGTACTATAACATTTATTTTTGTATACCCACTGTATATCAACCTGTGCCTGCTTGACTCAGGTCATGTCACTGCCAGCAAGCTGAGCTGTGCATTGGAATGACATCTTGGTATTGGAATGAGATCTTTATCCTGTCAAGCTGTTGGAATGGCTCTTGGCTTGATTTTAACCTGTGCCAACTACTGCAAATCATTTCTAGGCATAGGTCAGGAGATAGGATATTCCTGTCCTGAGGCCAGCACAGTTTAATTTATTATACAACTGAAGCCTCAGTACATTAGTACAGCTGTCAGTAGCTGGATAGGTGGTAAATTAGAAGATTAATTGATTTACACACAGGCACATAGAAAGTCCTTGGAGACTGCAGGGGTCAGTCTAATCGCCATGTTCCATATGAAATGTCTTGCCACAAAACTCCTTCCTTCTTGGGCAGGGCAAGCTCCCAAATTATCTTCTGCATTTATTTTTGCAGAAATCCACCATGGGCCACCCTTTCTGCCTAATTGCCATTATTTTCCCATTGGTTGGAGTGGAATTGCTGGAAGTGATGATTTATATTCCTCCCTCTGCTCCTCCTTTGGTGGTGTCTGTCTTTTGTTCTAGATGAGTTTGCTCAGAGTCAGTGCTGAACTGGCAGGGACTGGATACTGTTCATGCCAGGAAATCTGGGAAGGACCCATCCTGAGCATGTACTTTTGCCTCTCCTCTCCACAGCTTTCTAAACAGCTGATTTCATTGGGAGTTCCTGTTCCTCTCACATTTGAGTGTCCTCTCTGCTTTTTAGCTTGGTGATCCAGCCCAGGTTTTAACTCTTACTGAAAGCAGAATGCAGCTGAAATAGAGGGCAAATGATTGCATTTGGCTTAGATGGCTTGACAAGTGGCAATGTGCTAGTCATGAGTTGAAGGCCCAGAGTCTTAGTGAGGTAGATTAATTCCCTCTGTAGCTTTCCCCAGTTGGAGAAGTTTCATTTACATGGTTGTGCCCTTACTAGTGTAGTATAATAATTATTACTGGCCAGTTTCTGTTTTCTTATGCTAATGCACTGTAAAGGAGCATCTGTTTTCTGTATATGAAGACATCACAGAACCATAGAATCATTATGTTGGAAATTATCTCTGAGGTCATTGAGTCCAATCTTTGGCTGATCACCACCTTGTCAACCACACCGTGGCACTAAGTGCCACATCCAATCATTTCTTGAATACCACCATGCGATGGTGACTCCACCATCTCCCTGGGCAGCCCAGTCCAATGCCTGACAACACTTTCAGTGAAGAAATTCTTCCTAATCTCCCACTGAACCTCCCCTGGTGCAGTTTAAGGCTGTTTCTTCTTGTCCTGTCACTAGTTGCCTTGGAGAAGAAACCAACACACACCTGGCTACAACTTCCTTCCAGGAAGAGAATGATAAGGTCATCTCTGAGCCTTCTCTTCTCTTCTCTAGGTTAAACAACCACAGCTCCCTCAGCTGCCCGTCACAGGATTTACCCTCTAGACCCTTCACCAGCTTACCTGGATTTGCTCCAGCACCTCAATGTCTTTCTTGTAGTAAGGGGCCCAAAAATGGACAGAGTACCAGAAGTGTGGCCTCACCAGTGCTGAGTGCAGGGGACAATAATTTCCCTAGTCCTGCTGGTCACACTCTTGCTGATACAACTGGCCTTCTTAGCCACCTGGGCACACTGCTGGCTCATGTTCACCTGGCTGTCAAGCAGGACCCCCAGGTCCTTTTCCACTGGTCCGCTTTTGAGCTACTGTGCCCCCAGCTTGTTGCACTGCACAGGGTTGTTGTGGTTGAAGTGCAGGACCCAGATATTGGCCTCTTTGAACCTCATGCTGTTGGCCTTGGCCTGTTGATCCAGACTGTCCAGATCCATCTTCAGAGCTTTCCTACCCTCTAGCAGATCAACACTCCCACCCAACTTGGTGTCGTCCACAAACTTACTGAGGGTACACTCAATCCCCTCATCCAGACATCAGCAAAAAGGAAAAGGAGAATATCTACGTGCCCCATACCCAGAAACTTTGTGCTTAGTGTGGCTTAGGATGCAAGAACTAGAGATTTATCCCCCTCTTACTCTCTACTATATTTACCCCTGGCCTTTACAATTAAATGTGGAATTTAATTCTTATTCCTCTCTTCAAGAGGCATAATGGGCACAGATACTTGCTTTGAGGCCCTGATTTGACTGCCTTTGTGACATATTCCCTTCCTGATCAGCTGTCTTTAGATTTCTTCTTACTGTACATTTGATTATGTACAGATATGTATATGGACTCTTTATAATGCATGTACCTTAATGTAGGCTTTTTGACTTACCCACTGGAGGATATGAGTACCATCCATCTTTTCTAACCTCTCAGGGACATATCTATCTCATTCCTTGACCTCCCAAGAAACATAATCTTTTTTACTCAGAAAAGTTGCCATGCAGAATTTGAGAAAACTGTGTTTGTCAAGGAATTTTGGTGATGTGGTGGCAACTGTCCTGGAACAATTGTTCCCAAGGAACAATTTCTCTCCTCTGGGCAGTAGAGGAGAAAGTGCAGAGAGGAATCGTGGACCGCAGAAACACTGGGTTTGATCTGTGCTTTGCTGTAGATCTGGTGATTTCAGGAAGTCTGACAGACTCAGTGAGCATGTAATTTACATTAGTTTTTTATTTGTACAGTGAGGATGTGTTACAGAAGCATTGAGGTTATCCTGTCCCTGCTACTGAGCACACAAACACTGGGTTTTTTTGTGGAAATGCCAGACAAATATGTGGTGGCCTTGAGATAAGAGATGCAGCTGTGTTTTTCACTCATGACAATTTTTACCCTGCACCCCCCTCACCCCCTCCCCTCAGTTTTTCATGTATGTGTTTCTTATGTAAGGAAGCTTCCTGACCATCTGTAACAGGGAGGGTTCAGAGGATGCTGAAATGGAAAACCAAAACACTGCTGAAAGCTCAAAAA
>JAWWLV010000088.1:49827558-49841717 GCA_035041135.1 Platyrinchus mystaceus | reverse complement strand
TGAAGTGCTGGAGACAGTAGCTCTGTGCCAGAAGGGTACTGGCACAAGCAATTCCATTGCCTTGGCCCTGGGCTTACCACAGTACAGACTTTTTTCATATGGGACATTTAGTCCCTTCCTAAGGGGAAAGATTAACACATTGTTACTCAGTCTTCCTGGAGAGAAATATTGTTATGATATTACTCCTAAACTGTGCTTTGCTGACACAGAAGGTTGAGTTGACCACTCCTCAAATTTTCATTTATATTTTTCCCATCACCTCATTTATATATTACTGAGGGAACACTGCAAAGTCTCTGCTTGAGAAATAGATTAAAAAATAGAGAAAAAGATCATTAATGAAATGATCTGATATTCCCAGAGATAGTTTGCCACAGCTGGCTTAATGCACCTCAGGTAGGCTGTGGTCATCAGTTGCATGAGGTCTCTTTGTGCCTTTATTAGCACAGACTTCAGTCTAAGAAGGGGAAGGCAGCAGCTAGTTAATGCAGAATAAGCCATTGTATCTTGAATATTTGGCCCAGTACTTAGTCTAAATTGGCCGTGAACTTTGCAGAAAGAGTTGACCTTTAACACACACGGGATGAGAAGAAATATAATCAAGCAATGTAAAATACTATAATTTATACTACAGTATGTAAAATGCTATACTATAGTGGGGTTGTTTAAAAATTTTATTTGGATTGTATTTGATTTTGGGGCTCCTACCCTCAGTTTTGCACTGAAATATCAAATGAATGCCCAGATCAACTGAGGGCTTCAGCCTTTCATTGGCCCTTGAGGTTTAAGTATTTGCAAAACTCCTCCTAAAGTTCAATTTACCCTGGAACCTGTGATAAAAAAGCCAACAGAAGAAAGGTATTCAGTGTTGATGTAAAGAGTCTGTGAAGATAAAATTATTATGTACTTTAGTAACTACGAAGACCAATGGTAATGCTGGTTGGTGAAGGTAGAAATCTGTTTGGCTCTGTCATAGCACCAGTGTTTGTTGACTCACAGCTTATACTGATTTAAAAGCAAAAGGTGGGGTTGTTTAATTTCATCTGATGGAGGTGGAGGACAGATTTAACTTTAGTTGTTTTAAGCATTACCCATTTTAACGGATCACAATTGTATTTTCCACTGTCCACTGAGCAGTAGTGGTGATTTATCCATATAGATGCTGATTTTGGTAAGGAAAGAAAGGTTCCTAATATAAAAGGGAAAGTCAGTGACCCAGACTAACAGGGTAAGTGCAACCCTGTCTATGCCCTATCTATGATCTGCACAGGCTGAAAAAAAGTACTGAATGCTTTCTCAATTTTTGAAAAAATTCACCCTGGTACAGGAAATAGAGAAAAATGTTCCTGCATACCATTTGGAATGCAGGTTATGCCTCCACTGACCCACATTAATAAAAACACTAGCATCGTGGAGGATGGAGAAATGAAAATTGCAGATCTTTTCAGTTTGTCTTTCTCATCTGGTCTTTCTTCTCTTACTGACCATAGTGCAATGATGTCATCTGGACATTAACAGAGAGCATTAAAACATGCAAAAATGATATTTGTTTTATCCTGAAATTTGCTTTCCTTTTCTTAATCACTTACATAAGAGGAAAACATTAAATATTTCTATTTACATTTGATGTCTATTACCATTGTAGTGAAGTCAAAAATTTGGAGCCTGAATTTCAGAATTGCTTGCTACCTGGGAGTCTAGGCCATGTGAATGAAAGCTGCAAGTACTTAGTTCTTCTGAATTTCAAACTTTTTTCTTTCCACGCAAACACTGATAGCTTGATATCCTTCATGTGTCTTTATGTATGTGTGTACAAATGTGCTTGCCTATATACAATGTATATATACATCTACAGTCTACTGAGTTCTTTTACTCTGTTTGTTTTTTGTTAGTTATAAGGTGGTAGTGTTCTGTGCAGTTAATTGATTATTTTTTTATGTTTTCCCTGTTCTTATCTTCCTTTACTTTTCTTTTTCTTTTTTTGAGTTTGTTTTTGTTTTTAGCCTCTCTTCCTTTATGTGAGCAAGGTTATGAGGGTCATGTTGAGAATGTTGGCAGCTTTGTAGTTCTCATACAACAAAATATAAACAAAAAGTCATTGCTGGATTATGTTTCTTAAATTGTTTGACATACCTTATTGAGATGAAGGAGTGGCTTTAGTTTGTTTTCTTGTTTCTGACAGGAGACAACAATTCTTTAGTTGACATATTTTGACTTGCCAGCTAGGGTGCTTAATGTGTGGCAGGTGCTGGAGGAGTATGGCACCAGGTTGGCAGCCGAGCTGCTCCAGCAGCACAGCAAGCTGTCTTCAGTCATGACATCACTCTCTCAAACAGCAAACAGGGCTTGAATCTCTCCTGTGAACACAGATATTCCTAATCCTCTTCTCACTGCAAGTGAACCTGATTCATTCAGATGTACACATATTCAATGACTCAGAAAGCTTTAAATGGAACTTGCAGCAAAGTCTCATATAGCCTTTTAGAGGGAGAACTGAACTTGCCTGCCAACCTAAAATCAATGAGATTTTTCACAATTTATTCATGTGTGAATTTTGTATAGGAGCAGCTATAGTGTGCTCTTGAGTGTATGAATGGTTTTCTTTCAATGCTGAGGAAAATGTCATTTTGATATGATAAAATTTTAACAGAGGAGTGATAGCTTTAGAAAGGAGTAACACAACCCATTGGTGTTTATTTTTGCATTACTTTAATTCTAAATAGGATTTTATTCTGAGCATTTTTAATTGTTAAGTACAAAGGAGAGTATTCTCGATTGTCTTCAATTCATGTTAAATCTCTAAGTTCTGAGAGGATTCTGTAGCGTGCCGTTGCATTTAGTATCAACCCTACACAAGATAAATATCTTATAATGTTCTTTTGCTTACTGAAGTGATACTTCTAGATTTTGCTAATGAGTATGATAGATGCTCATTAAGTTTGGAAGTGATTGCAAGAAGTGAGATTATAAAGTTCTTGAGAAATAATTCACAGTATTAAATTGTTGCTTTATTTCTTTGCTTCCAAATATGGACTTTTGATTATTAGAAAATTCCAGCAGATTGGTTAGCATCTTCATAATTTTTCTGTCAACAGTAAATTTTTTAAATTGGTGTGAAAATGTTAAATGCTTCCAAGTAGTCTCATATAGATGAGCTATTAATTTGGTATATAAGGAGCAACAACTCAAATTATTTGGACCTTACATTTTATCCTGCACTGCATACTTTTGCAAATCTTTATTTGCACTGATAATTGACTATGAGAATAAACTATAATGTTTTGAAAGCAAAGTGTCCAATTATCAAATGGATTGGTCAATGTCTGCAGTTGATTTTAAGCATGAGAAGGCAGACATATTTCTTGGATACTTATATCTGCCTCATGAGAAAGTGTTATTGAACTGTAAGCCATAATTTTGGTCTTAATAAATGAAGATTATCATAAATGAAGTAAGTAAGGAAACAAGTATGCTACAAGTGTTGTGTGCATTACATGGAAAAGTTATGCTCACAATCCACAGCCATCAGCTTTAAACCTTGAGTCTGGAACATCTTCTAGAGCATTTCTCATTCACCAGAACCCATGGCTGCTTTGATAGGTACTCGGAAACCCACATTTAGAAACTTCTTGGCAAATGTAGGCAGGTGGAACCCAGCAAACTGCCTTTGGGCATCTGGTATGGCTATGGTTGGTAGAAGACTCTGAATGGTTTATAAGCACCACATTCCTAGAAACCCCACTTTCATGGAAATGCTTTGGCTGCAGTACCCCAAACAAGGCTGGCAGAGGAGGGCTGATGGCAATGGTCTTAGATTCCAGTTATGATAGCTGTAACAAATTTCACATTTGGCTATTCTTGCTAATTTTTACATAAATACCTGGTGTATCATATCATATTATCTTTTACTGTACTGTCACATCCAAGACCTGCAGTTCTGTGAGTCGTTGCTGTATTTTCTTGTGATTTATCTTTAGCCTTTATTCCTACTTGTTAGCTCATCTTCTGGACAGCGAAGAAGGATTAAATATCAAATAAGAAATGTGTGATGAATGTTTATATTTGCCTCTGTGTGCATGTTTGTTTGTAATCTGTGATGCCATATTGCAATAGTTTATTGATTCACCATATATAGCTGTTACTTTAATTGAACCATCCCCTTGGTATTCCCCTTGTAGAGGGTGACTCCACCATGTTAGGTCCAGCATAAACATCTGAAGAAAGATTAGTCACATTCAGGGAACATTTGTTGCAATTTCTACACATTTTTTTCATTTATACCAGTTTCTGGGTTTTATTTGATCCTCTTTTCCATTTTTTCTATCCATAGCATAACTCAAGGAAGATTTTTCACAGGGTTGCTAGAATGTTAGAATAAGTATGAACTTTTAGAGACAAACTGAATTAGCAGGCATAATATCTTGTTAGTTACATTTTCTCTGTCCAATTACTTTACAGTTTTCAACTAATTTGTTATCACTAAAAATAGATCATGTGAAATAGTTCCATGTGAGGATCACAGGGTTTTCTTACAGTTCCAAAAGACGGTGTCAGAACCAGGAGTCAGGAGCTGTTCAATCCCAGTATGGCATGTGTGAAAGTTGACCAGAGTTAAACCAGTGTAACTGTTTCTGCCTACAGTGTGGATGACAGAACTGCCTACCTGGCCCTGGGAGCGGTGAGGAACATCTCGCTTAACATTTTCATCTCTAACATTGGGGATGATGCCTATGACACCAATGTTTTCTTCAATTTTTCTGGGGAGCTCTTCTTCATCAAAATGTGGCAAAAGGTAAGAAAGACCAGTCTCACTGTGAACAACTCTTTTAACTTTAAGCCAGTTTAGTTACAAGATGTATGTACAGGGGGTGGCCTGGTGCACACTGCTGAGTCATTTGGAGGTTGATTTTGGTTATGTTGGACTTGAATTTCTTTCAGGCTATTTAATGAGATTTTTTTCTTGTATGGGTTTGGCATGTGTAGATTACACCTGTCTGTGGAAGACACATTCCTATTATTTGTTGTGCACTAATGAAAGACAATTTATTTGAGGTATCAAGAGGTAGAGGGAGACTGGTTTGGAAACTACTAAGGTACCAAATGGCACTGAAATAGTTTGAGTGATGCCACACTGCACTCAACAGTCTTGGTCATCTCCTGAAATGGGCTCCTAGACTTACTCCTTGTTGAAACCAAGATACAAGGCTGTTCTTTGCTCATGTCCTGGTGCAAGTTTGGGTTGTGGCCAGGTCACACGACTGGATCGGGAGGCTAAGAGTGCTTTTAATTTCAACCACAGGAAGTGAAGTGATTTTGAGTTTTAGTCTGTTTTCATTTAGATTGAAATACTTGGATGTTTTCATTAGCAGGAGTTCATTTTAAGATAAAGATGTTGTAATACAAGCACTGAATCAAGCTTTTTGTAAACTGCTGGCTGTGAAAGCTGTCTGAGAAGGAATAATGTGAAAATAATTGTGCAAAATGGGAGCTGTACAATTGTGACACCATTCTGTTTGTTTGTTGCTGCTTTTCAGTCATTCGTCTCTTTGCTGGAGCTTTGCTTAGCTGTGCAAGACACAATAAGAGCAATATTTAAAACAGTAATACACCTGTTGCGAACTATAGGATTTATTTGGTCCATAGAACCAATGAAATTTTGCCATTATTTGTCCTGTTTTATTGTAGGTGTAAATTATTATAAACCTCTTAAATTAACTAATTGTATAATAAAAAGCATAATTTCTTATATGTTAATTACACAGTTGCAAACCTCAAGAATTATTTTTTTATTATGAGCTTCATTTTCAGACATTATGTGCTGCAAGTTTGCAATTTATCAGCAGGAAAAAGGCAGGGGATAAAACAGAAATGCCTTATGCCAATGCACAACTTCTCCCTAATGGAAGTTTTATATGAAGATTTTTAGGGTCTAGGCCAGCTCCTGCTGAAGTCAGTGGGAGAGTTTCCATTCCTTTGCACTGGAAAAAAACCCAAAGCTTGGCACATGCTCATTTAAAAGATTGCTGCAGTCACTTTTTTTTTCTTTTGTGTTTACATTTTAAATATTTTATACACACTGATTAACTGGAACACCAATTGCCTTCATTGTTTTCCTTGGCCAACACTGAGAGGGAAGAAACTGAAGATGATGTGCCGTTTCCCTTGGTATTTTACCTTGAGCCTGAATCTCTAACAGACTTGAAACATCTGTGCTGAGTGTTGCATAGAAGGAGCTGACATTGGAAGCATTCTGGAAGCAGCTGACATTGTAGAGTTACCGCACTACTCAGTATATCTTCTGCTAAAAAGCTAGTGTTTCTTTAACAAAATACAGAGCACATCAAGGAAAGATGTGGGCTTTCTCCTTCATCAGGTCTTGCAAACATCATCAGAGTATAGTCTGTTATTATTCCTGCTGTTCAGATGTTCTTATGATTAATTTCATAGGGTTTGGCCTTTTAATGAATAGCGCTAAAGTGAAAGAGGATTATATCTTCCATGCTTTGTTTCTCTGCAAGGTGACTCTGAGAATGATGATCAGGTAGTAGGCTTTTGTAACCTGCCTCTGGAGTCCTTTCAAGATTCTGGGATTCCCCTGTTTTCCCTGTGACCCCTTTGGGGACATTGCTCCTGGATGCAGGCAGTTTTGTTTCTTTCTATGGATTGGTTACAATGAAACACAAGAGTGCAAAAGTTTAATGCTGATGTTGCTCAACAGAGTTACTGAGACAAAATGAGACAAAACAAGTGTTTGAAAAAAAATGGTGTGGTCTATTCCAGGGATGATGACAGTTGTGTTTCATGAAGGGTCTGAGTGAAGCTAGCTGCTCTTTCCTTTCTGGAGACTGAGATGTCATGAGACATGGTAGATAGAGACCACTCCTAGAGATCAACCAGCCATTGGAATCATTTTCCCAGGGAAGTGATGGAATCTCCAATGTTGGACACTTTTAAGATTCAGCTGGAGAGGGTTTTGGGCAATCCTGTCTAAACTGCTTTTGACAAGAAAGGTTGGACCAAAATGAGCCTTGAAGTCATTTCCAACCTGGTATTCTGTGATTCTATGATACTTGCCAAGGCTTTGCTGCATCTCTGCAAGGTGAAAAAACTGATACTTAGGAGACTTCACCTATTCCAGTGTCTGGTTTTCTTAATGTGCTGCAGCCAGTCCTTTCTGTTTCTATGGGCAAAACCCAACCTTTTCTTTTCATAGCTTCTGACAGAGACTTCTTCTTGAAGAGCTACAGTATGTGATATGGGCCAACTTCTCATTCCTGCCTGTGGTCCCATGGATACAACTCCTGTGCAAAGTTGTGAGATCTCACTCTATGAGACAGGGCTGTTTTACAAATGCATTGAAGTACTGCACTGCAGTGAATTTCAAAATGTGTCCACTAAGAAAAGTATTACTTTTGAAATACATGTTCTTCTAAAAAAATAAAAAGATAGGGAGAAGGACACTTCACCTTTGTGCTTAGATTTTTTTTTCTTTCTAACACGTTGGCAAAGAAATCTTTGTCCCCTCTTCTGTAGATTTTTTAATTTTTTTTTTTTCAATCTGAAAGTTTATCATTCCATAATCTTAATTCAGCTTCAGGAAAACAGTCTTTTTCAGAGTCTGAGAAATCCACTTAACAGCACTGATACCACTTTCTTATCAAAGAGTGCAGAGTGCTTCAGTGTACTGCATCTGGAAAAAGAATAAAAGTTATTGCTACTAATTTCTACTCCATTTTACGTCTATTGGAATTGCCTCCTGGCTTGTGTTGTTTTGCTGAAGATGCTTGTCAGCAATAGGCACTTTGCTAATTGTTGTTAGCTGCTGCTCAACGCAGAGGGGTATTTTCAGTAGTTGCAGAAACAGCACTGTAAACTCGCTGGCAGTGGCAGTAGATGTGGTGTAGAGCAGACCCATATCTGTATTACATCAGAGATTTTCTAGCAATATATGCCATAATAGTATTAAAACCAAGAGCAATAACCTATAGTATTAATCTTTCCCTGTTTCAGCAAGGGCTGACAGGAATCTATCAGCTAACCCTATTTCAGCACTTGTTATGGAGAGAATAAGTCAGGAGATCCCACTGCTGACCATCATTTCTAGCTGTGGGTTGTTCCTAGATTTCATACAGGCTCCCAGTATCCAAAGCCAGCTGTGTTTAACATTCCTGCTGCTTCTCATAGCAGCTTTTGCAAGCAATAGCTGAGTGAAGTTAGCAGGGCTGGGCCGGGGCAGGTTGAACGGTAAGGTTATGGTTTCCTTGGGTGCAGTAATTACCCATGATGCCTTCATGAGCATTTACCTGAAATGTTGGTGTGGACTATGAATATTGCTGATAGACAGAGTCATATTGCTTATGGGCTCTGCACTTTTTCTTCTTATGAGGAATGTGATACCCTTTCTTTATGAGTTAGCAGGGGTAACTCAAGAGTTACGAACTCTTTCTTCCTCACTCTAAGAGCTCTTCCTTGGGCATTTCTTGACTAAGATTGCCCAGAAGAGCTGCAGGTGCAGGCATAGTTTAACTTTTTCTGAATTGGAATTCCCTTACACCGGCTTCCTATACTGATCATACTTTCTCAGAATGTTAAGGCTAGCAGGGACAGGATAGGGCACAAAAGCCAAAGACACATGCCCCTCTTTTTTCAGCAGTTGCTGCTCCTTCTGGATCTCCTGGCAGACAAGTTAACATGATCAGTCTCAATTCACATCCAGCTGGTTAGCAGAAACCTTTTAAATTAGTGTTTTGATTTAATCCAGCTGATTTTGCATGTAGTACATTGGACTAGCTCTTGTAAAGCACTCTGCCAGAGGGTCAGAGGGGAGTGATGCTGAGTAGTGTGGAAACTGTGACTCCTTGCACTGATACAAGTGCATCTGGAAGATTGCCCAAGCCATATATCACTTATATGAGGGGATTTGAACCCTTTTGCCAGGAAAGCAAAGCTTTTGTAGCCAGGGCTTGGAAATATGGGTAGCATGGCAATAACCATGCCATATGTTGCCTCTCTGTTTTTGCAAATCTAGTGTTTAACTATTGCTCCAGAATCCACCAGAATGTTTTGCATCCCTAGGATAAAATTGTCCACTTTCTTAACTGGTAAGAAAAAAATATGTGCAGCTCAAGCTATTAGACTTCATTGTTTACTTTAATTTTCTTTTTCTGTGAATGCTCAATGAAAACCACAACTTTTCTGCTTCCCTAGGAATAAATAAGGAGCAACACTTTTTTCAGGTCAGGGGCTGTTAGAGCTATCTAACTTTCCCCTGCTCATAGCAGATAGGCATTGAAGTCTAGACTGTGGATCCAGGGATCCTTTTCTCTTGGGATTCAGGTATCACTCCTATCATCAGGGAATGGGCATTGTAAATTGGATTTATTTGTGTATAATACCTACTGGAGTCTTTTAAATTTTTCTCCTATACTCTGATTTATCACATAGATCTGAAAGTTATTTATATCTATATCTATATATAAATGTGGTGTGTATGTATTATTTTTTATTATTTTTATAATTTTTATGCCAACAAATCAGGTGGGGCTGTTCTCTGGGTTACATGATGTGGAAAGTGTTTGTCCTGGAACTAGCTCATTGTGACTTTTAATTTGCCTGTTTATCTTGGAGGTCTTTTCCAAACTTGATGATTCTCTGATTCTATACATGTATGTATAGTAGTTTTGAGGAAGATCCTGAGATGCTTTATGGGGCTCAGATTATTAAGAGAGATTTTATTTGACTGCCTAGTTCTGCTCTTCTCAAGGGTCTGTGAGGGGAATGGTTTTCTAAAGGAAGAACAGCTGTGTGGATGAATACAGTCATGTAAGATGTACTTTTTGTAGTGTCTTAGAAGGCAGCTTATGTTATAGCAAAGCCTGTTTACAGTGAATCCTGACCTACCTGGTGGTGTACCACCCAAGGTGGTATTTCACCATGGCTGGGCAACAGCAGAGGTCCTGGCTTCTATCCAGGTGAGGAAGGGAAAAGGAAATCCAAAGCCCTGAACTTATGACACGTCTTCAAGGGGGTGGGAAAGGGCTCCCTGAGTCACAGGCAGTAGTTGCCCATCCTGTTTCAGTCCCTGCATGGCCCATAGCTCACTAGGCAAGCTGCTTCTCTCTGCACATTTTCAGGAGCTGCACAGAGCCGGGAGCCACTGCCATGGTTGCAGTAGTGCCAAGTAATGGGAGAGGGCTTTGGAAAAGGGATTTAGCTGCTTCTGTTGCTGAGATCCAACCACCCCAATCTAGACTGTTATCTTGATAAACTGCATTACTAGAAGAAAGGTAAAAACCCTTCACAGAGGGTAGAGCCAAGTATATAGTGAGCTCAATATACTTGATCTTGGATGAGCTTAATTAAAGGTTATGCTGTCCCTATGGAAAAATCACCAGTGCCTTTCCTGTGTCTCAGTATCACTCTCCATTATCAAATTTTGCACTTAAACTCAGTGGACAGAGACTTGCTAATGTTGGGATGAGAAATCTGTGGGAGAGGGTTTGTCTCCTGTGTTCTTAGGATGAGGCTTACAATGGTCCAAACTTTGACTTCTTCTACAAAATACTTAAATAAGAATTTATTTGCACAGCTTTCAGTGGCTTTCATTACAACAAGAAATGGGGGTTTGTTTTTGTTGTAACTTGAAGCTTAAAGTTTATTGAGTTTCTGGTATGAAAGGTCAGTTCCCTTATTAGAAGTTTCTTTTGGTCACTTTTAAAACAGGCAGCTCAAAATGATGTTAGAAGATAAATGACACCATTTGTGGAAACTCCAATAGAATTTTAAACAAATATATGTATCTTCATAGTATATATAAACATATATATTATTTATGCATGTGTATATATGTATGTATTTGCATTGCTTAGTCTTGTGGGATGTTATAGTCATGGTGCTCTGTGGCTGGAAGTAGTGCCAATTCTCTCTTTCACCTGGTTGTTTAGATTACTCCTGTGAACTTGATAAGATAAAAACAAAACCCCCTTTAATTAATCTTATTAAGCACAAGATATGGTCCTGTAGGCATACTGAAGTTGTAGCCTCTCTGAAGTCAACCACAGTTTTGCTATAGAAAGACTAAAAAAAAAAAACCGCTGCATAGTCATAAACATGAGTAAAGATGTGTTTAGCTGCAAATCCAAGGAGGGGCCAGTGCTTCGTAAGAAATCACAGGGTTTCCTTTCCCTGGGTTTAACATTAGTCTGTGTTCCTTTTAGCAGAAGCAGGCACATTAAATCCTGCCTGAAGAAGGCCCCAAATCTGGTTGTGTGGGGGTTTTTTGTGGGTTTGTTTGTTGTTGTTGTTGTTGTTGTTGTTGTTGTTTTTTGTTTTTTGGGGTTTTTTTTGTGAGAGAGCTTCCTGCGGCATTTCATCAAAACCAGAGGCATTGAGCACAGCAGGGAGGAAGAGTGAGAAGCATTTCAGCTGGCTTCATTGCAGGCTCTGAGGGTGAGCAGGGGACCTTCTCTTCGTTGAAACCCCCCACCCAGTGAGGCTGCAGGGGATGCCGAGCCCAGCGCATTCCCAGCCAGCAGCGCTTTCACAGCCTGCATTTGGGAGGAGGCCAGAAAACTTGCACTTGACTTTTGTCCGTAACAGTCTGCAGACACAGTGATTTCCACTAAGCAAAGGAAAAGGGGGAGTGAACTTAAAAGCTGCTATATAAAGTAGTGTGACACCTCTTAAAGCCTTACAAGTGAACTGCTAAGCTTTCCTTTTAAAAGCAGGATATATATATTAAATAAGCCTGTTTTAATATCCCAGTGCAGTAGGTAATGGATTATGCCTCTGTATTTCAGCATCGTTCCTAGGTTACAAGATATTTATGATGTCATAAGGTTTTTCCAGGAAAATATCCTAATGCACACTGTACCTGAGTTTCTGAAAGAGAAAGACCAAAACCTCCAAACCTGTGTGTGTTTGCCGAAGGCATTTCGTGGGGTTTCAGATTTGGCTTAGCTTGTTGGAGATTGTATGTTGAGCTAAGGTTTATTAATTCCAGGAAAATGCCCAATGCCAAGCTCATTATTATTGTTATTACTTAATGTTATTCTTTACACTTTAAAATTACTACCAGTGAAGGACAGAAGAGCAGGAAGGCAGGGTAAGGCTGGATTTTAGTTTGGGGGGTTTTTTCAATTATTTGTGAGGTTTTTAATTTACTTTTTCATTAAACTATGTGTAGTTGATGACACTTGAATTTAATTTCTGAATTTGTAAATTTAAGCATTTCATTATAACACTAAGATCAAATAGCTGTGTTGCAATTGGATACACCAATATAATTATTCAAATATTAATATTGAATAATAATAATTGAATATAATGTATTCAATTATTAATATAACTGAAGCGTTATACACAAAAGGTTGTCTTACAGTATATGTGGGCATATATTATCCATGCTTTCAGAAGTGCCACTTATCTTTTGTTTCTGCTTTTAATTTTTGGTGGTTTGAAGATACGTTTTTGTTATAGAATAGAAATGCATATAACTGTATTGGGTTTGTGTTGCAAGGTTCTGGTAGTAGGTGGGGCTATAGGAGTGGCTTCTGTGAGAAACTGCTAGAAGCTTCCCCCATTGTCACACAGAGCCAGTCCCAGCCTGCTCCAAGACAGACCCACCCACCGCTGGCCAAGGCTGAGCCAGTCAGAGGTCATAGTAACACCTCTGTATTAACATAATTAAGAAAGAAAAAAAGTTATTGTGTAAATGTAATTGTGGCCAGAGAAGAGAGGTGTGAGAATATGTGAGGGAAACAACTATGCAGACACCAAGGTCAGCAAAGAAGGAAGGGGAGGAGGTGATCCAGGCAGCAGAGCCGAGATTCCCCTGCAGCCCATGATGAAGAACATGGTGAAGCAGGTTGTCCTCCTGCAGCCTGTGGAGGTCCAGGGGGGTGCAAAGATCCACTTCTAGCCCATGTCAGAGCAGGTGGATGCCCAAAAGAAGGCTGTGAACCCATGGGAAGCCCATGCTAGGGCAGGCTCCTGGCAGGGACCTGCAGACTCACGGAGAAAGGAGCCCACACTAGAGCACTGGTAGGACTTGGGACCCTGTTGGGGACCTGCATTGGAGCAGCCTGTTCTTGAAGGAAGGGACCCCCATGGAAAGGACCTACACTGAAGCAGTTTGTGAAGAACTGTAGCCCATGAGAAGGAGTCACATTGGAGAAGTTCATGAAGGACTGTCTCCTGTCAGAGGGATCCCACACTGGAGCAGGGGAAGGACTCCTCTACCTGAGGAAGATGTAACAGCAGATACAACATGTGATAAACTGACTGTAACCCCCATTCCCTGTCTCCCTTTGCCTCTGCAGGAGAAGTAGGTAGAGCCCAGGAAGGAGGGAGGGACGGGGGAAAGGTTTTGTTAAAATTTGTTTCACTTCTCATTATTCTACTCTGATTTTGATTGGTAATAAATTCAGTTAATTTCCCCAAGTTGAGTCTGTTTTTCCTGTGATGGTAATCAATGAGTGATCTCTCCTTTTCCTTATCTCATGGACCTTACATTATATTTTCTTTCCCCTGTCCAGTTGAGGAGGGGAGTGATAGAGCGGCTTTGGTGGGTACCTGTCATCCAGCCAGGGTCAAACCACCGCAGTAATTATCATAATAATTAAAAAACAATATCTCTGTTAATCTGCATGCAACCACGATTTAGTAGTGTGAGATATGTGTGTGTGTGAGCACATATATACATATATCTACATGTGCAGTGAGACGAAGGAAAGCTTACCCCAGAGCCCTGTCTCCTCCCAATGGCTTTCTTGTCTCTGATTTTTCCCTGGGTTTTTGAAGAGCGTGGGATTACACCAGGGGTCCTCAAATTACAACCTGTGGGCCGGATACGGCCCGCCAGGGTCCCCAGTGCAGCCCGCCCCCACCCCCCGCCAGGGGTTGTGGGGGTGTCTTGGTTTAAGTTAAGTTAAAACTAAGTAGGAATTTTTCCCTTCCCCCTGCCCATTGTGTGAGGGATGTTGGTTTTTGCTTGGGCCATTAGGTAACACAATAGGCTGGCCGGCAAGACCTCATTCTGAGTTAAATGGTCCTTAAATGGTCTGTTGGGGGAGTTTGGCTGTTGCCAAAGCTGGGGCTGGGGGGGTTAAGAAGTTCCTTTTTTACTTTTTTTTTCCTCTTGTCTCCTGGGGGAGGAGTTT
>JAWWLV010000088.1:49807191-49820374 GCA_035041135.1 Platyrinchus mystaceus | reverse complement strand
ATGGATGGCCTTAGGGGCTGACGAGCTCCATCTACCCGGGGGATTATCCCTGAAGCAGGATCAGGAATTGAACCTGCGACCTCGGCGCTGAGAGCGCCGCATCTTAACCGCTAGACCACCAGGGGTCCCCGGTTGGACATAAGTGAAGCAGAAAATGGTCAGGTTGCACTTGCTAATCGATAACTCATCCCATACAAGCTATGCAAGACTCACTTGGGGAAAAAAGCCATATGTGGTCAAGATGAAGTCAAGATGAAGCTGAGGAAGTTTTGGGTTGTGCCTTTTCATGTAGGGCCACCAGTTTTGGTCATCCATATTGAGGCAGAGCTCAATCATGTTGCATTGATGTGTCAACATGAAGCCTTCTCCCAGTGGGAGTCTCTGAGCTGTGCCTGTTTTAGACACATAATCTTTCTTCCACCATCAGTTCTCTTGCTGGTTTTTTTAAGGCATTCTCTTTTCTTTCTTCTTAAGTCTTAGATTTGGCAGTTAACCAAGGTCAAAGTAGACAATACTTAAAAAATCTTCTGAAAATGCTTGTTTCAGGAGGAGAGGGGACAAATGGCAGCTGCCTTTGAGCAGGTTCTAATAAGAGGTTTTGTGCTCCAGCTGCCTTTGTACCATGAGAACACTGGGCCATCAATTACTATTAAGGGAAGACAGGGTTTTTAAACACCAAAATACATGCATTGAAAGACTTACTTTGTATGACCCATTCTAGTTCTGACAAGCTATTTTCATACTGATAGCATCTCTTATGTGGCCTGAAATATGTGTGGTTCTCTTCAGTTCAGTCATGATCTTTGTGATAGAAAATGAGCAAAATCTGAAGTAGTTCAGCTAGGTGAAGCCCTCAAAAGGATACTGCCTGTAAATTATTCCAGAGTAAGATAACAATACCATAATCCAGCATTTCCCCTATGTTTTTGAAATGCTTTACTCATGTCGAAATGCTTTCTAGACCAAGCTGAATGCATTGTTTTAAGCATTCAGCTTGATCTATCTTGTTTACTTGTCTTAAAAATTTTATTCTGTGAGCACCTTTCTTTCTTTTGATGGGTATCTGAGTTGTTTTGGGCAGTAAGGACTTGACTGCACGTAGTGTGTATGTTAGGAACAAGAATATGAGATAGCACTGCTCCTAGGCACATCTCACGTTGTCAGCCTGTAGTCAGATGTACTCTGAGCTCCCATGTTCAGCAGCTGCCCACTTCTGCAGACAGGTACTGGCTAAAGATGCCCATGGAGGAGACAGCTGGTGTCCCCCAGTGCAGAATGCACCAGCAGTGAGATGGGAAGAACATGAGCTGAAATTTCTCCTCTCTCAAGTCTTAAATTTAGCAAATTGCAACATTCCCAGGTCACTGCTTCTAGGCACTATATTAACATGATCATTACCAGCTTCCTGCACTACTTAGTTGAAACCACACATAATCTTTAAATTTCAAAACACTTATGTCCAGAAGTAAGGCCAATTTGATGCACCCCTGCTTATTCCCCCTATTACATACACCAGGATTTATGTTTGACAGTATTACACTGCAGAATCAGAGTTGTTGTTTCCCCATGTGCTCCTTATAATGGAGTTAGAACTTGACTGCCTCATTGCTGATGTTATAATTATCAGGAACTTTTCTTTCTGTGATAAAGGACTTTGAGAAACAGACTGTGAGTCAGCCTGAGCTTCATATTTCTCATAACCAGGTCAATATTTGTTATTCGGTAATAATACAGCTATTTGACTAATTATCTGGCTATTTTCCTGATTGACTAAGAGTATGAAACCCTATGAAATGTTTCAGAAAGAAAACAAAGTTTTCCAGATAAACCTTCACAGTGTCTTGTTGGAAGGGAAACTTCCAAACCCTTTGGCTATGTTTTCTATGTAAACTCATCGAAACTCATGCCGTAAGATGAGTTCTCAGCTGGGCTGTGTTGTTATAGAGAAGCATTCCTCACAAAAAGTGTTATTACCTAACATGAGCGAGAAGTGGCATCCACGATTTCTGTAAGCCCTGAGTTGCACTGCTCTTCCCTATTTGTAAGATAAGACAGCACCTACCCTTCAGCCTGCTGGTACAGTGTGAAAATTGAGTTTATTTAGTGCTTACAGAGTGCTCACATGTTAGATAGCTGGCCACCATAGGAAACCCCATGAAGAAATTATTTTCTCTCCCTCCAAAACAGCTCGCTGCAAATAAAGCCTGAAGCCAAACAGTGAGCAGTGAATGAAAACCAAAATATTTACTCATTAAGTTAGCTTCTCCATCCTAATCACAGAACAAGGCAAGGAGTCTGTGGGAAAAGTTTTCTGGGTAGCCTGTGTAATTTATAAATGTGTGGAAGGCTGAACTAATGTGGTGCAGTCAAACTTACTTCTGCAGTTCCATGAGCATTGAACAATTTTACTTTGCATCATTACTGGAATCATAGAAATCTCAAGTTGGAAGGGACCCATAAGAACCATTAAATCTAACTCTGTGTTCCTCTCAGGACTCCCTAAAATTAAACCATATGACAAAGAGCACTGTCCAGGTATTCCTTGAGCTCTGACAGGTTTGGTGTCCTGACCACTTCCCTGGAGAGCCTGTTGCAATGACGAACCATCTTCTCAGGGAAGAATCTTTTCCTACTCTCCACTCTGAACTTCAGTAATGCTGTATTAATATTAATGACTAAACTGGATGGTATGTTAATGAAGCCAGAAGGTTGAAAACAGCCAATGCTATGTTATCTGTCATTTCCTTAACAGGAAATTATAAAACCACTGCCTGCCAGCTGTCAGGGCTGCAAAGGCACCAGTGTTCAACATGAAGGAGTGCTCCTCTTCAAGATGGAAGTTCTTTCTGTTGTCTTGTTGTTTGACATCTCTGAAGGGATATGGCCTTGAGGAGAGGAGGCAGTCTCTTTGGTCTGTCTAGTCACTGTCACCACCAGACAGCTGTGTAATTAGAAACTCCTCTTGGAAGAACATGGGCTGGGATTTGATGAAAGACAGTTCATAGTTTGCCCCACTTAGCAAGGGAAGTTGAATAACCCAGAACCATGAATATTTCCAGAGGAAATAGCTGTGAAATTTTTCATTTGGTTATGCAGTTCCTCAGTTGGTGTTCACTTGATCTCTTGCATAAAACTGAGAACTTCACAGATTGCTGAGAGGAAAAGGGAATAAAGGGGATACTTTACCCCTGAAGCACTTGTTTTTCTGTTTTGTGTTAAATGGAGGAGAAAATCTAATGCATTGTATGAGGACAGCAGCTCCATATTACTGAAGCTAGATATTTCATTTGCTAAGTAGTCCCATCTTTTGTATTTCTGGAAATAGAAGCCTACTGAAGATTGCAAGGAAACAAATCCCAAAAGAAGCTGAATGGGGAGTCCACTACTCTGGCATTTTAGTAGTACTGCAATAGTATCATTCCATTAGGCATTGATTTTTTCCTTACATTATATTTGCTTCTCATTAAACCAGTGAAACACTGTCTGAGTCAGGTAAGAATTTGGTCTATCATTTTCTAGAAGTGTGTGCCCTGATTTGGATCATGATCTTGGAGCTAAAAGAGACTTGTCTTTCAGATTATCACAGGAAGCAGTTCAAAGGTCAAGAATCTGAATGCTGTCAGATGCCTAATTAGAATAACAAAAATGTCTGTAAAGCACTAGTGTTATGCTTGGGTCAGAATGTGAAAGGCAGAGGCATTTCCTGGAGATGCTTATAACCCATGTTTATAGTTCAGGAAGCTACTTTCACATGTGCTTGTTCCAGCTGAGAATGTTACCCCTGGAACTTTTAAGTGCGTATTTAAAGCAGAACTCATATTTGGAATAATTTGGGAAATGTACAGAAGAAAACAGAGCCTGGGCTTTGCAAATTGCTGTAAATACTGAAAATAGGTCAAATAAATCATAGGCCTTGTTGCTAAGAGATTCTCAGCTACATGTCTAGAATAAAGTTAATTTATAGATTCAGATATCTAAAATTTCAGTGTTCGTATTGTAGCTGCATACCAGTACTGTAGTTCCAGTGATATTGTAGTCAGCAGTAGGGCCTAGAGAGGTATCCAACACAGTATAAATTAAACACCTGCATTTGGTCTGCTGAACAGTTTTCTACATCCTTTGGCTACAATGGTAGCAGTGACATGTAGATCACATAGCAATCACTTGCTGTGTAGGCACCTAAAAATGTATATCGGGTTCTGGAGTTGAATCCCACTCCTGAAGTTTAGTGAGATGAACTTGCCCGCAGTGGCAGAGCATAAAACTGTTCCCCTATAATCTGGAGTTAAGAATACGCTGTCCTAGAACCAGACACTTATTTTATGGAGCAATTAAATATTCTCCATTCAGCAGAAGTATTTCTGTTGTAGTTCAGTCACCAGTCAAGCAGGATAGGGCTGTTCTTACCATTGGCATTTGAATTATTGATCCCTCTACTTTATCTATGCCACCATTGTCTCACTAAAGAAGGTTGGTATCCTTACCAACATGATTCATCTTGTGGACCAGAGCAAGAGAGCAGGGCAGTGAATGTCACCAGGACATTAACTTCCTCTCCTGCATCTGTGTGTGGCATGGCTTGGTCACTGTCCCCCAACACAGTTCTCTTTTTATGGTACAGGTATCTGGAAAAACTACCTTGGGAAACCTGCATTCTGGATTATTTGAAAGCTGTCTTTTAATGTACAGAAGGAAGAACTGATGGTCTGAGTCATCCAAGTATTTGGGCTGATCCCCTGACTCTTATGTGTTTAGTCATACAGTATTTTCTCATGATCTCATGATCTATCCCTCAGAGCAAGGTTCTGATGGTTGTCTTCTTTCCAGTGCTGGTCTGACTGAGGTGGAGTAAGGAAGTGCTACACAGTGCTATAGTGGGAAATGTTTAGTTTTATACAATACTTCATCACTATGGTATTTCTTAGCAATCCTCTTTTTCTCTCCTCATGTTCTTTTTTATTTTCTTACAGGAGGAGCTGGGCATTGCCTGTGAGTTGCTGGAACCAGATTTCCTCAAGTGCAGTGTGGGATTTCCTTTCATGAGATCAAATTCTAGGGTAATGTTGTGTTATTTGCAATTTGCAGAGTAATAGTTTGTTCACCTCTGTCTCCAAGGAGTGGCTGGAAATAAACTGCTCTATTAAATGTCTGTGACTGATAGTTTCTCTAGCTTTCTAACCCAGATATCCAAACCTTTCACAGTTACAGACGGTAGCTGTCCTCTTTCCCAACATACAGAGCCAATGACAGTGCCCTGTGTAGTGCAATAAAATGTCTTTGAAAAATGATGCAAGAGTTTCAGCTGCGAAAAACTTGCATATTTCCTCTGTAGAAAATTAGAAAAGGACTCTCTGTCTTATTTATGTTGCCTTACTCTGTTTTTATTTTTGTCTTCTTTCACATTAAAGTGGAACTGAATTTATACAAATTACAATGAAGCTGTACTAATGGCTTTTTCATATTATGGTCTCCTGGTAGATTTTTTAAAGAGGATTTTGTTTGGTGATAGAAGATGCACTCTCTCACAATGTTTAAAAATCCAGCTAGGTTCTTTCTGTGACTAAACTGAGCTGGATAAATGACCAACTCAGAAAGGTGAGAAAATAGGGAATAACTTTAGGAAGACCCAAACAAAAAGAGTCTGAAATTTTTCAGAAAGTTTCAATTTCATGAGCTAATCTTTTCTATTTTAATTGGTATATCCTTTGACCCAACACAAAAGGTTTTGTTTTCTTTGTCTTATTGACTATTTCATGCTCTTTTGAAACATCTAAAAATATTTTAAACAGAATAGAAAAAATAAATACAGTAGCAAAATATTATCTAGAATGTAAGCTGTTGAAATTAGTATGAATTTGGATACTGTTTCACTTGGCCAAAACCCATTTTGGAGTTAGGCTGAAAAGTTGTTACATGGAGAAGTTAATCAAAGTAAGTTCTCATTTCAGAATTAGCACATGATTTCACCCATTATGATGGGTGTCCTGAATGCTCCTTTAGCTTATGCCACTTGCTCCGAGTCTCTGCAGGCCTGTGGTGTGATTTTTATTCCCCTAAAAGATGTCTTCAACAGCAAACATATATATTGATGCTGAGATAGTTTCAGGTAGCGATCCCCTAGTACTGGAAAACTCTTTCCTTGGCAAATAATCTCCTTAAGAAATGTCTTTTAATGGCAATTCTAGTAAAGGCCTTTTCTCAATGAAAGGAAAAACCAAACTCTCTAGTATTTGATGAGAGGCAAAATAGCTAAGATTTAAAAGTTAATCTGTAGTAGAGGAAACTTTCTTATGTATCAAAATATGCTACTTTTGTACAACTGGGCCAGTAAAATATATGTGAAGTTTCAGAACAAATACATTTTGAAACAATATGCAGTATTTCTAACTACTACTTTTTCTTTGCACAGTATGAGTTCAGTGTGATCTTTGACACAAGCCACTTGTCTGGGCAGGAAGAAATGCTTACCTTCCTTGTCACTGCCCAAAGGTAAGGGGACCTTTATACGTCTGGATGACTTGGAAATTTTTTATTGCATGAAGTGTGTATTATGTATGCTTGACAATTGTGTGATATTAGTTGTAGGCATGTGTATGTATAGTAAATTAGGTTAAATTACTCATGCTAAATGCATATATTTGTGTAATGCAGAGGAAGCATGTGTTGAAGCTTCCTGAAAAATGAGATAGGATCATACATAGGTTTTCTTTGCCAGGCAGTTGCAATTGTGAAGAAGCAGTCTGTATTCTCTCAGTTCAAAGGCTCTTGTGTTTCAGTGGCCGTCTCTTTGGGCCCTGTATCAGGCTCTGTATCAGTTGATGATCAGCACCAGACAGAACCATTTGTTCCAGCATTTGAATGAAATAAGCATGCTTGGATGCAAACCAAAAAAGATAAATGCTTTAATCAGATGGTCAGGAATCTCACTGACAGGTTTCAAAGTTGCTTGTCTGTTTTTTCCCTCTCTGGATCTTCGTTGAGCTATGTCAGATTGTGGAAAATGGACAAATAGGGTACTTCCCCAAGAGCACTTGAAGCAGGCATTGAAGTAGTGTGACACCAAGTTTGCATCATAGGCATTTTATCTTGGGCAGAATAAAAGGTGTGACATGGGCTCTGTGCCTTCTAAGATGATGTACCACAAAGAAGCAGACTCCGTGGGTGATTCCGTCACAAGCACTGTCAAGGTCTGTGTGGGAACCAATGCTCAGCTGCATTAACATGGGCCATGAACTTCTACTTTGAAGTGCTGCATGTGTGACTAGTACCTGCTTCCACTTACTGTATGAGTGAGCCAGCTTCATACTCTTCTATGTCAAAACCAGGATCTCCAGCCTGAATTCTCCTCCTGAACTGGATGACACCTCTCCAAACGGCTGGAGATGAGAGATGAGGTGTAGCAGCTGCTGAGTGACTCTCATGAGGCATAGTCCTCCCCTACAGTAACACCTGTAAGTGGGAACAGATCCTGCAGCATGTAGGACTGGTATGAAACACTGAAAGTGAGACGTTGCAACACCATGTCTTGCATGTTAGGGAAGTTTTATTCTTCCTGAGAAGTGCATCCTATGTTTAGATGACCCTGTGATGCATCTCAGTCAGACAGATATATCAATATGTGCTAGGTGAATTCCAGCTGGTGCAAAAGTGGGTTAGCAGTGCTTTAAATTTGGCCAGCCATTGTTTTCCATCTATTTTCCCAACCTTTGATAGCACAGGACTTCCCTATGTTACCTCACTCCTCATATTTCTGTGCTGTGCCAGTGAGAAGGGTTAGTCAGTGCCTTTAGATGGAGCAAAGAAATAAGCAGTAATTTTTATACATGCTCAGAGGTGTTAAGAGAAAGTTTCTTATTCCAGAAGGTTGAGCGGGGTGACAGTTACATTTGGAAGGATTCAGCTGAACCTCCAAAGACAGCAATGCAGGCCTCAGTGCTGATTACCCTCATCTTCTCTGTGACTTTGGGCAAATTGCTCAATTCCCTTGCTGTCCAATAAGTGTAACATAATCTTTCTACCACAAGAGCTGTAGGAAGCCCTGAGGTAAAAACAGTGATAAAGAAATGGAGAGGAAGTGCCTGTGCTGTGGCCAGACTGCAATGAGTGAGGACATTGTTTCCACACAAAATTGGAGCTGGTCTGGCAGAAATGGCTGGACATAGAGAAGCCATGTCACACTGTTGTGGGAAAGCAAGTATTGCAAGTATGGCCTTCCAAGTGGCCATTTAAGCCTGTGCCTTGAAGCTGCAAATTTGGCAGTAGCATCTGTAACAAGAGACTGTTCAGTAGTGGGACAGATCAACTGGAGAAAGAGCTTAACATTACATTACATTGCTTTTACACTATTTGTTAAAAAAACCCAAAACAGAACAAACCAAAACAAAACCCCAAACCCTCTTTGCTTCCAGGTGAGAACTGTTTTTCTAAAGCTAGATTGACTGAATTGTAGTCTTCTTTTCTGACATTACCTTTACTCTATTAGAAACAGATAAGAACGTATCCATGAACCCTGTATAGAATTCTACTTGCCTATTCTGTTTGCCACCATGGTATATTAGTATTTGTATTGGATGAGAAATGTCTCCATTTTGGAGTCTTCAGTAAGCCTATTCAGAGGAAGAGCTTTTATTAACTGATTTTTTTTCCAGGACTGAGTTTGTGGTTTTTGCTGTCTGGGCCATAGTTTTCTTAGCAGACTTGGCCAGTGTGTCAGTTGCAGAAAGCTGAGCTGTATCTATGCACGTATGTAGCCAGGAGGCTCTGTTTTTGTAATCTGAGCAACTCATAATCTACATGGTATCAGTTGGGATGTTACTGCCCTCAGTGATATTGTCCTCAAATAAATATGATCCTATCTTTTTTTTTTTTCCAGTTTGATTTGTGAGTAAATCCAATGAACTGCAAGGCAAAAGTGATTCCAGAGTCATAGCTAAAGAAATGGGAAATATATGTAATATATCTTTCCAGGTTGTTCTTCTGAGCTGTCACGCACCAAGCAGACTCACCATCAGAATTAGAATAGTTACAGGTTTGCATGTTAGACATGCATTTCAAGAACCTTTCCCAGACTTCATATGTAAGTGTTCACAGTGAAGCAAAGTGACTCATGAGAGATAACTGCTCACTTTCCTTGTTCTTCTTTCTGCTTTTGACCAGCTGAGGCAACAGCCTTTGAAAATGTAAAGTAGAAGTGCTTTCATTTTGGCAGCTGAGTATAGGAAGAGGGGGATGGAACTGCCGAGAGGTTATGACTGGTTCAGTACAAGGGTCTCACCCAAAAAGCTACTTGCAGTGGCACCAAATTCATGCTGTAGTACAATGCAGATACATTGAAAGCATTGTTTCATTTACTGAGTCAAGACCCTCTCTGGGGGACCCTCACAAACTGACATGCAGTCAGACTGGGAGAAAATGAACACTTGCATTAAAGTCTAAATGTCTTTGTTTCTCTCCAGTGTATGATGGCTACTGTAGTTTCCCATAGACATTTGAATTCACACCTTCTTCCAACATACTTTTTTTTGTTGTGAGCCTGATCTGTCACAACCACAGAAGAGCAGCCACAAAACACATGCTTTATGTGTGTGTTCTCTCCAAGATTGGGTGAACAAATGTAACTCTTAAGACTTCTTATAAGGAACTGACGTCATTCAGATAGAGAGGCTCAGAGTACAAGGCAGAGAGATGGTAGCTGTGAAACTGTGTGATATATTGCAAAGGCTGTCAATTTGCAGAGTGTTTATTTTTCCTTTCTGGCATAGTGGAAACCTAGAGCGCACTGAATCTCTGCATGATAATATTTTAACCCTGTCGGTACCTCTGATGCATGAAGTGGCCTCGTCCATCAATGGGTAAGTGTCAGTCACCAAAACAAAACCACTGCCACCACTAATAATAATAATAATAACAACAATAATATCTGGGTATCTTTCAGTGAAACAATAATTCTTCTCTTTGTTTACATGTAGCCAGCCTGTTGCTTTTCCTTGTTTCTCAGATTCTGGACATACAGACAACCTCATTTGGTATCTGGAAATTTTATTCATTCCAACATTCTATCTCTTTCGCACTCATTTCTAATTGACGCTAATTAGTTACCATCACATTTATAGTAGATATTTTATTGTCGTGTTTGAATTCAAGTGATTCTGTATATCTGATGGACCTTAAAATAAAATAAATAAAGAACAAGTAAACCACATCTTGTTCCTTAGGGCATGTCTTTAAGGAAATGGTTGAGAGTCACCAAGCCAAAGGTTGGGGTCAAATGTTCTGGGATTTCAAGGAGCTTGGTGAAGGCTGTTTGCCTTTCTGTTTAATATCACAAACAAATTTGCTTCTGCTTCTGTTCATTTTCCCACTACTTCTACTCCCTAGTCTGCGAGGCATCTGACTATGAACTGGGGAGCATCACTCACCCTTTGATTGAAATACATGCACAAAACGTAGCTGTTGTATCCTCTCCCCGAGGCTGCACATGTACAGGTTCCTGCCTTTGTAATTGAGACTCTTCCCTTCCACTTGGCATCTAGCATAAACAGTGCTTGAGTTGGCACTGGGGGACCTTGGCACTGAAGGTGAATTAGCATTCATGTAGACCGAGAAAGCTGATATTATTTCCTAAAAATACCGGGGAAGCAAAACTTTATCAGCAATGTCCCCAGGAGGTCAGTGTCTGTTTTAGCCACCGTCTATGGGACCCCTCAGGCAGTAAGTATTGTCTAAATGACCAATGCTGGTTGGCATCAGTACAAATTAAATATTTCCTTGACCACTATGCTACATGTGTAGGAAAAAAGCTAACTTTCACTGACACGGGATTTGACTGAAAAGGTGGGTAAACTCTGATTCATGGCCTAGAGTGGGTTTTGTCATATAAAGTTGATTTCCGTCTTATTGTATGGAAATAAAATCCTTTTCAAAATCGATGAAAGGTATGCTTGAGCCTGCTCAGAGAAATGAAAAACACTGTCAAACCTCACAAGATGACAAAGGACAAAAAACAAGGACAAAAATCTCCTCTATACTGAGAGTACAGTCTCAGCAGCATGTTCTGAAAGTTTTTGAATGTTTTTATTGTTACAGATTCTTCAGAAATTTAACTCTGTATCCCTTGCTTCTTGATGCTTTGATATTGATGGATTTTTGTTCAGATTTACCGATATGAATGCTTTCATTGTATTGTTAGATCTCTATTTGTTACCTACAGAATACTGCATACCAAAAAATAATATAAATTGGGCTCTTTTCTTTCTCTTCAGAATGTACTTTTTTTAAAGCACAAATTTATAAGCCCCACCCAAATGACTATGTGGATTATTTTTTTTCTTTCTCATACACAAGGTTTAGTTAATTCAAGTTCACAGAAAAGTTCAATTGCCAGAGAAAAGTTGAGTTTATTAGAGGGCACAACATTCCCAGGCATGGTAATATTAGCAATACTCCTTTTTCAGACATGTCTTTTTGAAGCTTATTTATCCTATATGAATCTAGGGGAACAAACTTCATTCCTGGTCATAAATAGCCCAGAAGGGCTTGTGCTGTGTTTGGGAGAAGCCTTCTAGCACAACACTGTAAATGGGAGGAGTAAGTCTATCTCTCACTGTTTCCCCTAGCAAACTCTGGCATAGGAGGCAGACAGGAAAAAAGGATAATTACCTAAACAGGCTTAAAATCTGTCTCAAAAAGCTCTGACTCCAAAGGACAACCTGAGAAGGAAGCAGAGTTTTAGGCAGTGATGAGGACCAAGGTTTGTTTGAAATTACACAAGGACCGTTTCCAGACAGTGGAACAGCCTGAGATTAGAAGGATGCACAAAGGATGCTTAAAGCACTCCTGGTCCTCTTCTGCAGGATTTCCAGGTACTGTGTTGTGCTTCCAAGTAATTTCTGATAAAATCCTACTGCATTTTACTGTGTGATCAGATGATAAGAGTGGTTAAGGTAACTTGGCCTGTTCCACTGTAGTTGAAAGCAGGTTAAACCCACTCTACTCTCTCCTTTGACCATCTCTTAATCGTAAAGGTAGTAAAACTTAGATAATTAATTAAGTGTTTATTCCTGCATGCTATGAAAATGTACTTTAGTGAATATGTAACTGAAAGTTACATAATTCCTATTAGTTACTGTTTCTTCAGATTGACTTCACAGTGCTATGATTTCCTGTGTTACACAAGCTGTGGAACTTGCACAGATCATCCATGGCTGGGGGCCCTGGAGAAGAGGTTTTGTGATAGGAAAGGAGAAAAAGAGATAAGTAATGAAGTCTGCTTCAATGATGGGATGTTAACCCAGGTCAGTTGAGATGCTGCTTGTGTAGTCTAGTGTTGCCAAGAAGAAATCAAATCAGGAACAATAGATTAATATAAAATAGTCCCATAGAATTTCACATGACTATAAAGCAAGGGTGCAATTCAGCTGGACACAAATATATTTAATTTTGGTAACAAACTCAGCTTACTATATCTGTGTCTTGATCTTACAGAGAAGTCTTCCCTACTTCATTTTTCTACGGTGATTCTGTGGAAGCGTCCAACTTTGTTCAACTGGAAAACCATGAATGCCTTTTTCAGTCTCTCAACTTCACACTGCAGGTAAAACTACTCCTTATTTTGTCTGCTTTCCTGCTTGACAGCACATTCCGATCTTGTGTCTTTTTTGTTTTGGGTGTGGTATGGATTTTTGACTGTGATTTTGAATCACAGTCATGGGCAGAATGGAAGCTTTGGACAATTTTTATTAGGAAGATTCTCCTGTTGAGTCATGAGGTTCCGAAAGAACTCCCTTACTTTCTAAACTCCTTCTCACAGAGGAGTCTAGGTGCAGCTGGATCCAATCCCAGCCCCAGACTTGGTCAACAGTTTATGTGTAAAGGTTATATAGGTGTAATTGAGCCTTTATATGACATAGTCCCACAGGATTAAGGATGAAAAAACAAATACATTTACATGAAAATCATAAATTATTTAAACTGATGATGATAATGATTAGACTAAAATACTTTAGTCAGAATTATTTACCACATAATATAGTTTTACTAATACTATTATGCACTATTTATTAAATGAATAATTTCAAAGCTAGCTTAATAATTATTAATATAATAATAATAAGTGGCCAGTCTTCGCGAACGAAGATCTGGGAAAGGTGTTTTTACCTTTCAAGCCTGCACAATGGATTTTTTA
>JAWWLV010000088.1:49730114-49799090 GCA_035041135.1 Platyrinchus mystaceus | reverse complement strand
GGGGACCCGGGATTCGAACCTGTGGCCTTGGCGCTGAGAGACCAGCATCTTAACCGCTAGGCCACCAGGGGTCCCCTCTTTCACTTTAATTGTTTCTTTAAATGACTATTGCAAAACAGTTTTGCTTGGGTAGTTGGAGGTGTTCACCCCACCCTCAGTGTAGAGCAGCTCTGTGGTAGCCACTGAGTGTGGCTTTGGCTAGGAGCTCTCTCACTTGCAGGAGAAACTAGTGCATCTGCCACGTCCAAGGATGGCTACAAGGGCAGGCAGGAGCATATACTGTCAGCATGGCAGTCACCTTTAGACATGGGGAGCAGAACCTCAAAGCAGCTCAGAACAAGTTCTCTTAAACATCATCCTAATGTCAGCATGATGAAATGAAACTCGGTGAAGAGGAACTTTGCTCTCATTTAAGTTTCCATTGTTATACAGGAAATGGTTCCCAGCCACAAAATTAAACTCTTTCCTGAGTTAAGACCTTAAAATAAATCTATACTGAAAAAAAAAATCATGGCTTTTTTACTTTATAGGAGATGTCAAAATCACTACACGAAAGCTCTGCCTTGGTCAGAGTTCATGGATTCCATTGTTTCAAAATAATCTTTTTATGCATTGCTGGATGCGTCCTTGAGGATACAGCAAAACTACTTAACAGGGCAGAAAGCTTTCTTTGACTTCGTAGTTTGGATTTTTAGGTGAAACCAAATTAGAACAAATTTTCTGATTTTTTTTTGATTGTTTAGACCAAATCTTCTAGCAATGAAAGTGATGTGGTATTTATATAAGCATTTATATAAGTGAATTTTTTATACAATTTTAAAGAGTATGTTCTTGGAAAATGCATTTTGAATATAGATAAATAATTGTCTTTCAAGAAAGACTAGTAATATAAAAATCAAGGCCATTGAAATGTGGGATAAAAACACTGTGATCTATATATTAAATTAGGCCATGGCAACACTTGATGTGTTCGTTTGTGGCCTGCTCACAATTCACTTCCAAACTAAAGCAAACTTTGTCAAATTACTTAGTTATTGAAATTTTCTGACATGCTCCCTCCCAAAAAATCATGTCTTGTCAATATGATGTGGCAGTTTGATTAATATTTTGGGTCAACTGAAAGTGTTGCTACTTTGTGAATGGCCCACAGCTCCTATTTTCTTGGCTGAATATCTGGAATTCCAATTTTGAGAAAGATGGCTGATTTGCCTTTTGATAAAAGGAAATTTCAGATAAAGAAAGAATATAATAGGTATATAGATTACCTGTTACCAGATTGGTGAAGGAAGCAGGAGGTTTGGTAGATACCAAATCAGAAGTAATCATGTAGTAATCAGGAGTTTTGCTGAGGTATGGAAAAAATATATATAGTAGATTTTTTTATAAGCTTCCCAGTCAGAGAAGGAAGCTCTTCCTGGTGAAGAACTACTGAATGAAAAGAGAATCTAAAAATGTTTATGTGGTTTTTTGTTTGTTTTGTTTTCTTTTGTTTTTAATATATTTTTAATTTTTTAAAAAATTTTTTATTTCTTTTTGAAACAGTGTAAGGATTCCTTTCACTGTTTTCCCATTTGTCAAGCTGTATGTCAAGGCCAAAAACAATGAAGAAGGAAATTGAGAAAAAAACTGCTTGGATAATTCATTTAATACATTGTCATCTTTTATATCCTGATTCATAAACTAGCCTTTTTCTTCTGTAACTAACATACAAGATTTGCGGTCTAAATGAAGGAAGCCAAAACCAATTAAGAGTTAAAAACTGGTGTCCGTGTATATAAACTCTAGCTCCCATCTGATGAAAGAAGCATGTTCCTTCCTGTTCATGTATCAGAGTGGAAATAAGCATCTTTTGTTGGATTTCTCTCCTGGCTTTGAAAGTCTTGTTCAAGGTACCATATGGTATCAAAAGTATCAATTAACCATTGATACTCATTGAGAAATGAGAACTCTGAAGATGTCTTAGAAAGTAAAGGACATCTTCTGCCTAACTTAATATATCTCCTCTACCCCCCAAGAGTTTTTTTTTTAATAAGGATGACTCATTTACTCTTCAACTGTCTACAGTAGATAAGCAAAATCATCCTCTTGGAAGTCCTACCTTTTCTCCTCTGCCTCTGAAGAGCTTAGATCTTAAACACCTTTCTGATACATTCAAACATCTCCTTTTAGGGAAAAACAGCAGAGTTGTTTGAGCTCTACAGGGAATGTACTTACTGGCACAGTCTTCAGAACTCTTCATCCTAAAATCAACACAGCCCATAAGGAAAGTCCAACAAATAGGTAAAGAAGAAACACTGGTTTATTTATGTTTATGCATCATAGGTAAGGCTGAAGAAGGGGATGTGCTAGATAGAGACAGGTAGAACCTAGATGAAGGAGCACCAAATGGTGAATGATCTCAGAGACTTTTTAAATAGAGGCATATCCTGAGAATTATTTGTTGCCTCATATGTTGGTTAAGCATTTCACAGTTCCCCATAGGGAGAGGAAAAGTACCTCTCAGTCTCTCTCTCTTGGATTTCAACTGTTAAAAGCTGATATGTAAGGAGCACATGAATTTTAATGGTAAACTGATTTCTATGTAAGGTGGTGATTCAGTCTTAGGCCTGAACCTTCTGTGGACCTCACAGTTAAATCTTACAAGTGGTCAGTCTTTCTTCTCACTGTGTACATGTGACAGTACCCTCTGTCTAGGAAAGAAGCTGCTGTCTTGTTAAGTTAGGAACTTTACGCAAGAAAATCTTTGCTTTTGTCACTGAACTGGGTAGGCATCACTAATTCTTGAGAGTAGTACTTATGGGGATTGCTTCTGAGTTTCAAGACCAAGACCAGGCAAATGTTGCAAGATCATGCTTATTGAACCTGATTATTTAATTAAGCTGTATATAAAGTGTATCAGAAAAAACATCTAAAGGCATGGCAATCAGGTTAACACAGATTTATGCCAAATGTGCATTTGGTGTTCTCCTTTTGTCTGGAGTAGCAGAAGGCAGAGCTATGGTGTACTCCTCTAAGCTGATTTAAACCTTTAATATCTCCCCTTTGCTGTTTAAATCTTGCCTGTCTTCATGGCTGTGTAAGTTTACTTATTAGATCTGTGGACTGCTGGTTTTCCTTGCCATCATTGCTATTTTTATTTTAAATCTTTCAAGGGATGTGTAAAGTGGGTTAATTTTTAAAACTATTTTCTGTTATTTCAATGTCTCTTAAATTTATTGCCAGAATCAACAAAACTGCTATGATTCAAACATGTTTCATTATCTGTGAATATTAAACATTTTTGGCATATGGAGCAAGTAGTCAGATAACATACGCACATAACTTATTTGTCTACTGTTGAAAGTCTTGACCTTGTCTGGAATTTCTTGTCAATACCCTTTTTTTCTCAGCGTGACATGTTAGATTAACCCTGCCTGTCAATTTTTCTCTGTTCACCTAATAATGGGTGAATCAGTATCTTTGACTCAGAACATATGTATACGTTTTTCCCCTAATATTAGGATGAATGTGCTATGGTAAACAACAAAGACACACAAGTGCATCTGTTATTTTTCGAGTTTGAAAACTTGAACCACTGATTAGTTATTCATACATAAATAAAACAGTTAAAAATATATAAGAAGGGGAAAATATGTTAAAACTCTCTGGCAGCAGTTTCAAGAAGACCACAACCAAACTCCTTGTCCTTTGGAGCCAGCATACCCCAGGGCTGAAGAAAAAGGTGTCCATTTCAGAGTTGAGCAATGTTAACAATTTTGTGAAATGACTGGCCTGTATTCAGACCTTGAGCATGTTTCTTGCAAGTAAAATTGCTCTTCCAAATATCTTATGTCTCGTGATGTTTTCCCTGAACTTACTCATGCACTTTTTCTGAGGTTGGATATGGGTTTCGTCCTATCAAATATACTCAGGTCTGGATTTCACCTTCATGCTTGCTTTGTACCAGCTTAATTCTGCTGACTTCCAGACTAATAACTAGTGATGATTTAGCTTAGATGGGGAATCAGGCTTACTGAAAGAACCTGGAAACTTTAACTTTTAATATCACAATTAGTTCTTTTGCATTAGTGTAAGTCTAGTGTTGTGTATAAGGAATGAGATGCAGATACACATTTGCTTGCTTGTTTACCTTGTAAAATGTCAGTCATTAAATATGGGAATAGCCTTCGGCTTCCTATATGCAGCAGTGCAGCAGGAAGATTGTGCTTAATGTTTTATTGGAAGCAATAGCTAATTTTCCTCCTGTTTTTCAGTCTCATTCTTCAAGAGACTTCTATCACTTGCACATACTTAACACCATGCCAATTGCTAATATCCACTTCTTTTGCTTAGTCCTCAACTGACCTGTCCAGCCCCTTGTTTGGAAATTCTATTTCATTTCCCTTTCTCAGGTTAACATTTTGTGCAGGATACAGGGCTCTGAAAAAATGGAAGATCTTGCCTTTGATGCATATAAATAGGTTTAAGTTAAATCTAAGAAGAGGCCACTGGCTTTCAGTCCACCTGTGAAGTTCATGTTACAGGTAGTATGGCCTAAACTTAAACTGTTTGCTAACAAACCCCAAAAATTTCTGAAAGACCCCAAAGGCTTGTTAGAAATTGCCTTGCTCTTAGAGTAGCTACAGATAAGGAGAAATTATGTTGCAAGTACCCTGAAGTTGGGAGGCAGAGCTGATGGCAGAACAGGAATGTGCTGAGACAGCAGGTGTGTTATTTCTCCTAGGAACTCCAGTCACCCACAGCTGACCTGGCTTCTTGGCAAGAAGTTTTTCATTGGGTTATCCTCTGTGTTTCAAGGGAAATATGTGATGATTGTCCCCCATGCACTGGTACGTCCTTGTTGGAGTGACAAGCCAAGCCTGAGTATTCTCATAAATACCTACACACGCAGGGAAAGTCAGAGAGGGTGATCCCTGTGTACATAATAAATTCAACACACTATTCCCATACAGCCCTATTAAATATCCTGCAGTTTTTTTAGGATGTAGTATGTGTGGTGTGTTCATGATATGTTTTACTCTGAAATGTCCTTCCTGCCACTTTTTCTCCAGAGTGGTGTAATCTTACATCATTAAAAACCATTGCTGCTTTGTGAGTTTGCCCCTGCTCTGTAAGACAAAAATCAGACAGATTCAAATATTCAGAATCCACTAAAGTCATCCTGTGGTAATTTCTTCCTTGTTGCAAATAGAACATTTTTAAAGCATGAAGTAATCTGCATGTTTTAGCTGATGGTTATATCTTTCCTCTGAGAAGCTTAGTGGTTTGTGCTGACTACAAAAAGTTGGCAGAGTAACTCATGGTGAAGGCTGTCCTATTTAAATGTTTCTCAAGCACGTTCATAAGCTCTTCAAGGGGACAGCAACTTCCAGTAAATTAACAAAGCTAGAGACTAACTTGTCTCAATGAGTGTGTGGCCATTTATAGAATCATAGAATGGTCTGGGTGGGAATGGGTACAGTAGGCAGCATGAAGGATATTCTGCTATGATGATAGATTAGTAAATTATAAGCCTTTGTAGAGGTATGGTGACATTTAGAGGCCTGTTATGCAAGGTGCCATTTACAGTCTGAGTAGTACAAATGCCTCTTCATGTTTATGCAAGTTGCATGTATATGCACACATGTTGAATACAATAGGAGAATACATGTGTGTATATATATATATGTTTGTGAGCAAGTAGTGATTTTCTGTCCCTTAGATTTTGGATGTCCAGATAAAACTGTCTGAAAGATGATTTTCGAGTGCCACATGTTAGGTGCCCGAGTGAGGTACCCGACAATAATGTGTTGTTATTGAGAAATGTTGATGACTATTCTGACATCCAGTGATGTTCAAGAATGTGGGTGAGATCTGAGTGCAGGCTGTCATGGCTTTAGTCTCTCTGATATTCCACAGTGAGAATTTCATAATGATTTTTTTTTTAACCTTTATTTACCTTGGGATTGAGCAGTTTGAGAAAAGTGCCTTTAAATTTGAGATAAAAACTAGAAAAAACCAATACACATGATGTGTGTGTTGATGTGAGGTGTTTTGCAGTCTATGACAAGACTGCTAGAAAACGGTAACATCCCTACACATGGACAGCCTACTAAAAAGAAACCATTGTCAATAACACCTTCCATGGGAAAATTTTGCTTTTGTTTTTGGTGTTGGTTTGCCTCACATGAAAATTGAAGATATTCAAGATGGTGAAAGCATGCTTCATTCTAATACTAACAAAGAAAAATAATAAATATATCAAGTTATAAATTTTTTTGTGAAAAGCTTTTATAAAATGTTGGGATTTCCATCAGAAAATCACCCCCTTACAAATTTTCAGTTTAGAATTGAAAGTCTGAAAATGTAATTTCTTTGCAAAAAAACACTTTTTTTTTTTCTTTAAATTAGAAAAGTTTTCCAGTATTTTATCGCTAGGATCAGTAGTTAGTAGTATATACTTTTGTGTTACAAAAATTTTATGCTGTTACCCCAGAGAAACTCAGGATATGTGTGGTTGTCTAGACTGTATGTGACAACATAGACTATCGAATACAGAGGAGAGAAAAAGTAAAAAATAATTTAAGGTCTTTGTCTGAGGTTGGACCTGGCTCCCAGCCAAGTGCCCAGACCACAGTGAAAAAAAATGTTCCTCCTCCTTCTCTTTCTCCCTTCGGACAAATGGAAAAGACTATATAAAACTAAAAGAACCCAAACCAACCGAATTCCGATATTATTTACAAGGAACCCCTCAAAAGGGAAGAAAAGAAAAGGAAAGGAAAAGGGAAAATGGGGAAAAAGGGACAAAACCAGAATGGTTTTGTACAATCGAACTCCAAGAACTATTGAAATACAGAACTAGCAAAAGAATATCTTACTACTTTCCTCAAGATAGCAGAAAACCGCTCCAATGACCGCTGGCACTGTCTGCCTCCCAAGGCCAACCAGGCTCCACTAGGCCTCACTCCTCCACCCAGGAGGGGCGACAGTGAAGAACCTTCGCTTTCAATCCACCGGAAGAAAGAGAGCGAGAGCTTCCTCTCCCTTATTTATACTCTTGCTTACATAAAAATCTTATGGAATACTGGGAACATGGACTTGGTTCTTTGGTTACAACCTGGTTACCAAGGAAGGCCTAGACTCGAAACCATTACAGTCTTTGAAATTATTTTTATGCTATTTTTTTTTTCTGCAGTGTAAAGCTGTTCAATGAAATCTGCTAGGTCAGCCACTCATTTGTGACTGCAGCACATTCAGGCCCCAGGACCAGACTCAGAGCAAATTAGAAAAGAGTGTAATATGGGCATCAGGTGATGAGGATGCCATGCAGTTAGCCTGGTTTTGGCCTACTTTATGTGTTAAGGTACACTTTGTCTACCTTTGTCTAGGTATAGATTTTAGGTACACTTCCCATACAGGAGACTTTTCTGTATTGCCAGCACCAGACTGCAAATTATTTTATTCAGGACTTAAAACTAGTAACTAGCTTCTGGAAAACAGAATGAAACAACCTGCAGCAGAGACAGCTGCAACACAGCTCCTTGGAAGTCCCTCCTTGAGAAGCTACTCCTGCTTGGTACCTCTCTTAGGGCAGGTTTTTATTTCCCTATCTGCAGTCTTAAAGTAGAATTTAATAAAGCCTCCCTTCTGTCCCTGTTCTCCCCACCCCAGTTTTATTGTTTGTTTGTGTTAGAAGTTGAATGTTGACATTTCTGTGTGGCTTCTATATAGTCCTTGTACTGAGTACAAAGGCAATGCACATCTTTTTCCACATCCTATGCACTGCTCAAAAAAAATCCTTTCTGCTGTTTCTGTGAGACATTGAATCCCAGGTCCTGGGAAGATCACTTTGGGGGATAATCCTCTTCTCTTTATAGGCTGCTGAGACCACATGGAAATTTCCAAAAAGCTCTGGTTTGCCATGTACCCTGAAATTCTAAGTCTGACAAAGAGCCTAGCTTTGTACTTCATTTCCAAGTTCTTGTATTGTAAGCATTTGCTCATGCTAAGCCCATAAACTTTGCCAGAAACTCTCTTTTCTGTGTACTAAATTATGAGGTTGGTCACAAGGAGAAAAACAAGTGGCTGGGGTAGCATCATGTTTGAACAACAAGAGGCTTACAATGAGACCAAATCATGATTTGTATGTCACAGCTGCAGTTCAGTCTCAGCATAATGCTGAGGAGAATTTTGGAGCTTTATGCTAAGATTTTATTTACCTGATTGTTTTCCTGTAGCTGAATATTTCATTGAAAACAGTTTATTGAAAAGTTGCCCTAGTTTTTTTCTGACTGGATGACTGAACCTTGATGCATGTAAAATTGAGAATAAGAGATGATGAGAAATGTGTCTGACAGTCACCCTAACAAAATAAACCAAAATACCTAAAAAAAAACCCCACCAAACCAACTGTGGCCAGTCCTTTGGAAAGGATGGATTTCCTTCTACCTCATCCTGATCCACCCATTTCAAAGTTTTTTGTTAATTTTTTTTCCTAGTTTTGTGGCTCTGTGGTTTCCAAGAGTGCTAAAAGAAACAGAGTGCTGCTCAGATGCCTTGCATCCTTTCCTGCTTGTTGGCTGTCAGCACACATTGATTGATCACAGGTATACAGATGAGTGTGACCTGATTTCTGGCTGGTTGAATTCCCCTACATTCTGCAGGCCAAGTAGTGTCTGCCTTCTAGGAAGTAACCTCTGCCTTTGGCTACTAAAACAGGGTATATGTGACCTGCTGGTCCGTTCCAAAGCACTGCAGGTAACAGGAGGTTCTTGGTTCTTGCCTGTTTCCCTCCTAATATGGACTGAATTTAGAATCCATGTCATGTAGGATTGCTGTGTAGTTGATAGAGAGGAAAGAGTATTTCCAAGTTCAGAGTTGGTCCTCTGGAGGAGCCGTTCTCTGTTTCAGCTAAAATGTTTTGAAAAGGATGCCAGCCTTCAGTTTAAAAAAAAGTTAATCATTTAGAGGAGAAAGGACTGAATTTATGTTGCTTCATGCTACATAATTCCTTTTAGTTTTGTGAGAAATTTCTTCTTTGGTTTGTTCTTACACCATATTTTTACAGGATGTAAAGCAGGACTATTTGGAGAGTATGCCAAAAGCTGGTATAGTGCAGAAGCTCCTACTGTCCTTCCTGTATCTCTTGCATGAATCTGATGTCATCTGTCCAAGTGTCTGGTAATTTAAATTTTCAGGAAGAAAGAGCAAGTACTGAATAGATCTTGACTTTTTGCTACTCTTAATTAACATAAACCTTCTAAGTTGATATGGATCTAATTTCCATATGAAAGATCAAAGAAAATGAATGTCCCTGAGCTTTGTGAGTCTTTTACCTACAATACATAATGAAAACTCATTTCAAGTGATCTGAACAAATGATGAATATCATAATCTTAATTTTCAGTTTATCCCGATGAGACTGTAAGCTGTAGGTGTATCTCTTAGGAATGTAAGGACAGATTATGTAAAGACAGGTTATGGATATGTACTTCAAATAACAGATTACGAAGAATTTGTGGGTCAGAAAAGGTGCATCTTTCCAAGAGACACAGACATCACTTATCTGGAAAATAATGTTTAAAATCTAGATAGATCTTTGTGTTTTGCTTCTTTTTTGCAATACTTAACTATTTGATGCCTAATCAGACTCAGAGCATGCAGCAATTTCATATCTTTAACAACTCTTTTCCTCCCTCCACCCTTTCAAGGGTTTTTTATTTGAATAAGGTACAAGTTTTCATCCTGTTAGAGGATGTGAGGATGTCAACAGCAGGATGTGTAAGAATGTCAGTTGGTGGTTTATGGGAAAATCTCCCTCTCTCTCTCACTCTTACAGGTTTTAAGGATGGCAGCAGGAGTAATTTCCTGATACTTTGTTGTCATACTTTTTACTAAATTCTGGTAGATTTTCTTCATTAAATATTCATAAGCTGCAAAAACTGAGAAAGGTTTTCTAGAACAAGGCCATTTTGAGTGAAACTCATTTTAACAGAGCTTAGTCTATTTCACTTGCTTCAGTCATCTACTTTGCTGGACAAGTGAAAACACTAATGATCCAAAAAGTTTATTTTTGTGTATTTCTGCTGAAGGTAAAAGAGTGTCTAGGTTGAGCATTTAGAGGAAGATGCCATTTATCTCATTAGTTCTGATATAAGCAGTGAAACAGCTGAATTGGCCAAAACATCAAATAAACACAGTTACAAAAAAGGTAATACAAAGGGTAACACCGTTGACTTAAAATGCTATGTGGTGATTTTATATGTTTTGCTGGAGTTTTTCTCCTCTGTCTCTGTCTTCAGACATGTAGAACAGACAACCACATGTGAGCTAGGTTAGATATGTTTATATCCTATGCAGTCAAAGCATTTCCAAAGCATGGTTTTTCTGGCTTACTTCCGATATTTTCTTTGGGCTTATATGACTCCCAAAGTGGTTATTTTTTTCCTTCAGCAATTAATGGTAGGCCAGACATATAGCTCACACATAGTTGTATTTTTATGGACAGGCTAATCCCACCTTCTCATATAATTTAGCTTAATTCACAATAATAATTTTGATTTATAATTGTGCATGCAGGTTGGCCAGGACAAAGGAAGCTGTTCTTTCCACAGAAACCACAGCCCATGTGTTGTTCCTCAAGAGAATGAAAATATTTTCCAGACAATATTTGCTTTTTTCACAAAGTCGGGCAGAAAAGTATTGGTAAGAAATGGCACCACTTATGACACACTTGAGCATACAGCATATCCTACAAATGATTTTGCATGGCTTGGCATGAAGTTCTGAAGCAGATTGTTCATTGTAGAGCAACACTTTGGTGAATATGTAACACAGTTGGTCACCAGAACCTTCACTCCCTTGTTCTGTCAAAGGCACATGGGGGCAATGGGGCACTGCACTGTACTTGGTGCCTGACCCACACAGAGGGCTGATGTGCAGCAGTGGCCCTGCTCCTTCCAGGGTGCTTGCCTGGCTCTGCACCTCTGTAGAGGGCTGAATTTTATTAGCTGGCTTGCATTCATTCAGGTCTCTGTATCCAGCTGTCTTCAGGTCTTGAAAGTTTCTGATATTTCAGTATGAGAGTGCTGTACTCCAGCAGTTTACTATATACCTTAGTTTTCTGGTGTATTTGCTGTCACAAAATTTGTCATTGAATTTTCACCTCCTTCTCCTAACGGTATTTTCCGTATTTCCTATAGGACTGTGAAAGACCAGGCAGGTCCTGCTTAATTATACACTGCAACTTAAGCTCACTACCCAAAGCAGAGTCCTGTGATATAAGTATCTACATGCTGCTGAATACTGAGATACTCAAGAAGGTACATACTTCCCTTGTAGGTTGTCTTAAATACCAACTTAAGTCTGCTTATGTGTGCCAACAAACTCAAAACTTGAATTTCTTCCTCTCTTTTTTTTAAAAAAAAATCATGGTATCAAGGAAAACAGGTATATTTATCAACAGTGTGTATGGAGGTGTTAATCCTAATTCTTACCCATTACACATTAAGACAGGAATAGATTAAGTTCAGAAATTTATATATTGAGAAATAACAAATGAGTCCCCTAATGGTTGGGGTGTGGTGTTAAGGCTAGAGACTTCTGAAAGTTGAATTGATTCTGAAAGTTTTCATTCTGAAAAACGAAAAGCAGAGTAAGTGAATATAAACTGTGACCAGCTATGTATCATTCTTTCTGTGTAAACAGAGAGATGGTAGTTTTTTGTCATTTTTACTTTAAATTACTATTATTCAAAGAAGATGGATCATGAACATATTAATGCTGAGCTTGATGTTTGTGACATGAAACAAATGGTTGCAAGTTAATTTCTGTCTTCTCTGAAGACACTGAATGAGACAACAAATCTTGAATTTTAACCTGCATTTTGACCTGTTTCCCTTTACTTAGAAAAATGCTGACTCTCTAATTGTGGCAAGATGTTCTAAGATTATAAGGGTTTAAGATAACCAGAGGAGAAGGCTGATAACATGAGCCCACTAAAATAAACCTCTCTTTGATAAATGCTAGATTAAAAGCATCAGAGAGAGCTCTAATTAGAAAACAGTTGCTAAAGTAATTGATAGCCTTGAGCTTTTCCAATTGAAATCAACGAGTCTGTTCGTGTTTGTTCATATTTGAAAATAGGAAATATGGGCAGGGCCAGAAATTTCAGGTATTTGTTACATGCTTATAGAAATGCTGAAATATGTAAAGAAGTAACTGAGTGCACAAAAAATGTGCTTCTGGAAAATTCAGATTTGGGAATAGCCAGGATTCACCCCATCTGCTGGGTGCCTTGCAACATTACTATTTCAACAATCCTTTAAAAGATGTAGTGTTTATACATGTGTTTGGGTCAGTATCACCAATGTGTGCCATTTGCTACTTACCACCTACTCTTCCCAAGGTGAACTGCATACAAATGACTAACCTCTAAGTTGAAATGGCATCTTACTGAAATGTGCTTGTCAAAATGCACCATGCATTTCATGGCAGAAATATGTATCAATAAGACGAGATGTACAGGAAATATTTAGGATATCTGCCATGCACAGATTCTAATAATTAAGAAGTTTTCCCCTTGGGTTATATTGGAGTTTATCCCAGATTTTGTATATCATTTTTCTGTTCACTTGAAAAAAAATTCAGAACTTTTTTTCATGGTTAATATTGAGCCTGCCTGTATTATTGGCAATATTCTGTCTTGCTTTTTTGGTAGATCTGGGAAACATGAACAAACCGAATACAAAGTATGTGTTTAAAGTCCAACATACCTGATTTTGTTTTATTCTGAAATATTATGCTCAGTTATATCTGTCTGTTATGAGCATAAGGAATATTTTTTCAAGGCAGCGTTTTAACCAGGCTAGTATTTAACTGTCAGCCTAACCTCTACTAAGCGTTGTCTAGATATTTTTATTACAATGGCAAATTTTGATGGTTTGGTTTTGGTTTTTTCTTCAGGAGGGATTGGTGCTTTTGTTGTTGTGGTTTTGCACCCTTAAATCCAATTCTTCCTCTTTTTACTTCTCAGGACAGTTCCTCAGTCATCCAGTTTGTCACAAGGGCAAGGTTGAGGGTGGACCATGATCTCAGAGTTGTGGAGGTGCCCAGTGGGAGCCCAGAAGAAAAACCAGTAAGTAAATCAACCTGAAGAGAAAGGTTTCCTTATCCGAGTGGGCTGGAGATCACTGAGAGCTCTATACAAACTGGAATTTGTGACTAGGCGTGGGCTGGGCCAGACTATGTTTGGCTAGGCTTACAATGCTGTGAACTGTGCTTCTTTGGTTTTGCTCTCTGTGATAACTGTGTCATCAGAGTGAATGATGTTATGTGGAACCGGAGAGATCTGTGTTGTACAAGCTAAAAGCTTAATACCCTCGAGGTATTCATGCAAAAATTAGTTTTAGCTTCCTGTTTTAGGGTTAATCTAATTCAGATTTTCCTTGAAATTAAGCATAATTTTTGCCTAGTGGAATTTTAAAATTTCTTTTTTTATTCCTCTCTCACATGAGGTTCAGAGGTAATCTGGACTACTTTTTATTTTTCTTCTTGCTGTGTATTTTCAGAACATGATCCCTACTCTCAGTTATCCTTCTCTCCCTAGTGGATGTCATCTCCACCAGCCTATACAAACACTCTCTTATTGCCTCCATTTTAAGTGAGTGACATTGTGGTCTTGGTATGAGAGCATTGAGCTCAACACACTTTTGGAAGACACTGATGGCCCAAATTAAAGCACTCATCTCAGAGATACTGGATTTAAAACCCCACAGACAAATTAGACCTACATCTTATTGCTGCTTTAAGTCTGAAAGTAGAGACACCACTATAATGCCCATCTTCTCCACCATCGTGTTATGGAAACTTCCAGTCTGACCATTCACAAGACTCTCTGGCAGTCACACTCCCAACACCAGAGACTTTCACTGCTGGTACTGAAGCCCTTTCACAGTGGGCAACTCCAGTTGAGCCGATGGGTGCCCCGCTTGATGCCCTACAAACTCCACTCACACACAGTCAGACGAGGTTTCCTTACTGGTTCAACCCCAGATTTCCCATAGCAGAGTCTCAGATGTCTAGTTACATAAAGCAATTAATTTGTGGTGTGGTAACACAGAAACAGTCCGAGCTGGGCGCCTCCAAGGAGGACCCCCAACCAAGGAAACTCTGGGCTTTTGTCTGCTCACAGTCCAAGCTGCATGCAGGACACCCTCTTCCTCCTGAGTCCTCTATTCCTGCTGTGTCTCCCAGTGTCCATCCACCTGATATGCTCTACTGGTCTTCCTGCCTTTTGTTATCCAAAAGGTTGGCAGTTCACTGCTATATCTCTCATTTACCTGGCTGGCACCACCCATCTTCCTACTCTTCATTAACCATCCTCTTGTCTCAGGCTCCCACCCACTCAATCTGCATTTCAATCTGCATCTTGATCTACAGCTTGCAAACTGAGCTACCTGCACCAGATGTATTCCTCAACAATCATGTCTGTAACCCTAGTTTTAACTTCTGATTTTATTAGACCTGTCAGAAAAAGGAATTATTTTATATGACAGGACCTCATTTTTCCCCTTCTGTTTTATTTTCTTTGTCAGGTTTCTGGGCCATTCTAAAATGCATTAAAGAATAGGCTTGGCAGCTGAAATGAAAAACATAGCTAGTCTTTGCTGGGAATGTGCCTTATAAGTGACCTGCAGCCCTGATTGTTAATACATTGCTTGATCTCTCTTTAGTTCTGCAGGTTACACAGAACAAATCTTGCAACTGTATGGCAAAATTTCATTAATGACTGAATAACATCTGACTATGACACCCATGCCCCAACTGAAATAGAAGCTAAGATCTCTATGCCAAATATTTTAATCTGTAGAGGTTTTTAGAATCTCTCAGAATGATAGGCACAATGTAAAATGCATGGAATTACTGTTATTTAATATTCAATATTTAGAAATGCTTTTATCTAGGAATGCAAGCTGTGTTGTGTTTCATTGTTATCTAATGCTTGAAAAACAAAAAAAAGAAATAGTCCTTTGCCTGTTCCCAGAAAGCCTTTCAGCAAGTCTTCAATTGCATCAATTATGAAGTGCACTGTGTGTGCTGGGAAGCTGTATTAATCTTAAAACAAGAGATTGCTTCTAGGTCCTGGGAAGCCCTAATTGTAAACGAGCATGATTGACATATTATAGCCAAATAACATCAATTTGTAGTTTCAAGTCTTTTCTCATGTGAGTGCCATTTGCTCTCCCCTTTATGCTATTTCCATATGTCTGTTGGCTTCACCATTGCTGTATGTTTGCATAGGGCCATGTTCAGGCAAAAATTTAAGAGGTGGTTTTGGCTCAAGGTATTCATTTTCCCGTTCTCTTCTTGTGGAATGCAGAAGGGAATAGTACATGTTGCAAGCCACAACTATTCAGATGGAAATATAGACAGGAGAAAGAAAATGTCTTTGTTCATACTCCTCCCTTCCTGTTTAAAGTTCATCCCCTACTCCCTATTGACCGGGGACTGCTACCACATTCATTTGGATAGCAGTTCCTTCTGAACAGTTCTGCATGGACTTCCTATGAGTTTGTGTTCCCTAACAATGAAAAAACATTTTCTTAGAACTTTATCATGATAAAGTAGAAAAGGCCGTTTTGCTCTCTATAGCTAAATGTAGACTTATTAGCAAAATTTAATTGCTTCCTTAAAAACAGTTGTCATTACTTCACTGGGAACTTCTGCAATATATTGTACAATATCAGTGTGCAAACTCTCTGTAAATAAGACAAATGGAAAAAGAAGACAAAAGGAAAAGGAAGACTGGTATTTCTGATGCTAGTATAAGAAGTACCACTGGACAACCCATATAAACACCAGCTTTGTCAGAAACTCCAGCAGACAATTCATAAGTGAGATGCAAAAGCATGTGTAAAGTTCTCTAAATTGGGTAGCAGACTGTCCATGAAATGAACCCATTCTCAAAAAAAAAGATGCATTTATGTAATTCTCAGACATAATGTCTTCAGATTTGGATATGATTTTATGTGATTTGATTACAACGGGCTGTTTGAACTCTTTTTTTGGACAAATCACATGAAGAAGGTGAGCAAAGTTTGGATTTGGCTTTGTGATGACAGTGGTATTAACACAGGTATATATTGGCTGAAACTGATGGTGTGGTATTTTCAGAAGGCCTACTTAATTTTCTTCAGCATATGGGTTTCCATGAAGGTTTGGCTCTCTTCTTCTCTGTATGTGAGGTGAAACCAACAATAAGCTCCATGAGACCACAGTAGTCAAATACACCAGATCCAAGGATCCACATTCTGTGCTCAGTGCTTGTGTGCAGGAGGAGGATGAGTGCTCTTAAAGAGCAAAAGGACTTCCTGTAGAAGTGTGGAAGGAAGAATTGGCTGGATTTTGTTACAACAAAAGCATCTGAATGCCTCTGATTCTTCCTGTCTTGAAAGTGAGGGCATGCAAAGCTGAATGCATGAAAACCCCAGATAAAACGCATGAAGTTTCTGCAAAATAGTGCCCTGTAAAGCTTAAGGCTGCTGTATAGCTGTCTGGTGCTGTCAGCTAAGTTCAGGTATGCTCCATCAAGCCTTTGAACATTTTCTGCCATCTGGGTAGAGTTCACTTTTCTCTCATTTTCAGCACAGTCACCCTGGGATTAGTGCAACACAGGCAAGTGGTTCTCCTCCATGGATTTTTTTTTCCTCAGGATTTAGGTAGGTTTATATTTGCAATGATAAACAAATATATATTTTGGGAAAGAACAATAGCAAAGAGAAAACCTCATAAAAATTAAGTTTATGCTTGTGAAGACCTGCAAGGTATCTTTATATGCATATTTATATGCAAAGAAATTTAAATGCATATTCACGTGCCTAAGCTTTAGCTGTCTGTCTGCAGCATGGAGAACTTTGGCCTGTTCTCCATGTCTGTTGGAAGGAGCAGTTAATTTCCCAGGGACAGAGACAAGCATGTTGCAAGGACACCTCAGGTTTGTATTTTTATAGAACTTGCAATGTTTTTATTAGTATATCTAAATAAATAAAATATAAAAAGGATGCATGTACCTATATTTACAGATGTATAGGAGAATATTGTCTTTACTGCTGAAGTCCCCCCAAGCATAACAACACTTAAAAAACGGAAAAGTCAGCCAGCAGTGCAGCAGGGTATAAAAAACCAGAAATATTTTGAGTGATAATACAGAAATAAAATAGCACTCTTATCACTCCTGTCTTCTCTATAGGTCAGGGCTGCCTTGAGCTGGGGACTGCCTTGTGTTCCCCAACATGTTGGCCACTCTGTGGGGGCTTTGCTGCTGGGATTGACAAGATGAGGAATTCAAAGTTTGCTCATGATCGGCTTTCAGAGACTGCACAACGGCCAGCAGGTCAAGTGGTGGGCGCTGGATGGCATGCTTCTCTTTAGTACCATCATCCTCTGCCTCCAACTTTCCCACCAGGGATTACTTGCTTCCCTACCCTCCCACCCCTGACTGTACTGGCTTCTTTGTGATACTCCAGACATGCAATATACACTGTCTGTGAAGACTGATTTGACTGGGGTTTGGCTTAGGTTTTTTGTTGTCAGTACCTTCCTCACCAAAACTTATTGCAGTGACTGAGTATTAGTGCAGGCAGATTTTGAGGGCTTAAGACAGCTAGGGACATTAGTATGCACAACATCCCTGTTCCTCTCCAAACCATTAATGGGATTTTTTATGTATGTATGTTGATTCCAGACTGCTAGAAGAAACCAGAGAGATAAGAAGTTGTTGTTGCTCTACCCTTGTAGCTCAAGCTGTGACTGCAAAAGCTACAGCCAAGCTATTCTAGCCAGTGTGCTTCAAACCTAAAATGTGGAGCTCTTGATGCAGAGATTATGTATGATTTCATCTCTGCAGCTATTCCTGGCTCTGTCTTTTGACATCATAAAATGTGTCAGGTCTATTTTGCTGGAGGTTGTGATACATTAACAATTACTCTCTGAGTAGTGGAGAGAAGGCACCACCTCACTTTGCATCCAGGGACTGTTTGAATGGTCTCTTCACTGAAGTTGGCAATATTTAAAATGTAAGGAGTTTGGGGCATTTTTTAGAGTCAGGAAAATAACATTAGTGTCTTGTCATCTAAGAAATAGTCATCAGACTTGTGTCTGTAAGATGGATTCTAACCTTAGTATGTGTGAAAAATGGACGGCCACATCAGGTCATCTTTTCAAGCTGGGTCAGAAATATGAGGAAGGCACAAGGTTTGTGTTTGATATCTCTGTCTGGTATTTCCCTTACACTGACTGTGAGGGACACTCTGCTGCTTAGGAATCTCTCAGTTCAGCAAAACACCTTTAAAAGTCTGACAAAGGCTTTGTGCTAATATCTGAAATGCTAAAATTGTTCTTTTTTTTGGGGGGGTTAAGAACTGGTCCATGTTCAAAAGCTATTTTGAGCATTGTGATACTAGTTATAGGAATATTTTTGGATAATGCTGTATATGTAGAGCTTATTTTGTGTCCATTTGCTATGTTTTCAAGTGTCATTGTCATGACACCATAGCAAGGCCGCTTACGATCATCTTTGAAAGGTTTTGGTCATCAGGAGAGGTGCCTGAGGACTAGAAAAAAGCAAATGTCACCCTGGTCTTCTAAAAGGGCAAGAAGGAGGACCCAGGGAACTACCAGCCAGCCAGACTCACTTCAGTCCCTGGAAAGATGATGGAGCACCTCATTCTGGAGGCCATCTCTATCCACATGAAGGAAAAGAAGGTGATCAGGAGTAGGCAGCATGGATTCACTAAAGGTAAATCATGCTTGACCCACCTGATTGCCTTCTGCAATGAGACAACTACCTGGATGAATAAGGGGAGAGAAGAGGATATTGTCTGTATTGACTTAGCCAGGCTTTCGACACTTGTCTCTCACGACATCCTCATAGGCAAACTCATGAAGTGTGGACTGGATGAGTAGACAGTGAGGTGGATTGAGAACTTGCTGAAGAGCAGATCCCAAAGTGTCATAATCCGTGGCCTAATGTCTGGTTGGAGTTCTATCACTAATGGGGTCCAGTATTATTTAACTTGCTCATCAATGACTTGGATGAAGGGACAGGTATCTCCTCAGCAAGTTCACTGCCAACACAAAGCTGGGAGAAGTGGACAATACCCCAGAGGGTTGTACAGCCCTTCAAAAGAACCTTAACGGGTTGGAGAGATGGGCAGAGAAGAACTGTCTGAAGTTCAAAAAAGATAAATGCAGGGTCCTGCACCTGGGGAGGAATAACCCTATGCACCAGCAGTCTGAGAACTGTCCTGCTGGAAAGCAGGTCTGCTTAGAAGGACCTGGGGATCCTGGTGGACAACAAGGTGTCCATGACCTAGCACTGTTCCCTTGTGGCCAATGGTATCTTGGGTGCATTAGGTCTTCCTAGTTCTCATATCACAAGGGAGATGATCTTGCCCCTAACTGCCAGATCGAGGGAGTTGATCCTAGCCATCTACTCAGCCCAGGTGAGGCCACATTTGGTGTAGTGTCCCCTTCTGGGCTCCTTAGTACAACAGAGACATGGAGCTCCTGGGGCAGTTGCAGTGAAGGGCAGTGAAGATAATTAAGGCACTGGAGCATCTGTCTTATGAGTATAGGCTGAGGGAACTGGGCCTATTAAGTCTCAAGAAGAGATATCTGAAAGAGGACCTCATCAATGTCTGTAAGTATCTGAAGGGAGGGTGTCAAGAGAATGGACCAGGTTCTGCTTGGTGGTGCTGAGCACTGGGACAGGAGACAACGGGCAGAAACTGGTGCACAGCAAGTTCCACCTGAATCTGAGGAAGAAGTTCTTTACTATGCAGGTGACTGAGCACGGGAACAGAATTGTCCAGAGAGGTTATGGAGTGTCCCTCACTGGAGATATTAAAGTACCATCTGGATGTAATTGTGTACAATGTGGTCTGGGATGACCCTGCTTGAGCAGGGAGGTTGGACCAGATGACTCATTTTGGTCCCTTCCTACCTTACCCATTCTGTGATTCTGTGAAATGCCTGATAACATCTCACTGACAGAAAAAAGCAGTGTCTGTAAATCAGCTATGTTCAAATTTCTCCTCCAGAAAAACTGTGGTCTTAATCAGCATTAACCCGTGAAACTGAGATGAAGGATCTCTGACCGCTTCTTTATGGGAACACCATGACAAAATATAGCCCTTCTCACCCATTTTCTCTCATCCATGGCTGTAATTTTTGTGGCTGTTTGCTGAGGATGCTTACAGAAACAGAGAAATGTTTATTAGTGGGATCTTGGGAGGCTATCCTATCCTATCTACCACTCAAAGCAGGGCTGTTGCCTGCACTCACTCAGGATCCCCATGGCTTCCTCTGAGGCTTGGAAACCAGGAGGAACTGAGGGCCTCTTTGGCCCTTGTATCAGTGCTGCCATCTCCTTCCTTTTGCAACCCTTTCCTGAATGCCCACCTTCAACATGCATATGAGTTGCATGGTATTGCATTCCCTTTGCTGTCACATAAATGTAACTGAACAGGGTCAGCAGTGAGTGAATGTATTTCATCGGTCTTTCATTGGCCTCTTAGAAGTTAGTATCTTGGGATTGTGTAATTGTATGTGACTATAACTCCTGGATTTTCACTCGCTTTTAGTGAACAATTTTTTTTTTTAAGACTAATTTAACAATTCATGTCTATGAATGGTTTTGACATTTTTAAGCAAAGATGATGGAAGTGATTTTTGAAGGAGGAAGAAAAGCTAACTACTTCGTCTTGCAAAACAAAGCCAGACAAAGCAAACGTATTACCTCTGAAAAGTCCCTTCTGCCTCTCTGCATTTGCTGGATATCAAATTGCTGGTTTTGAGTTTTCCACTAAGGCACTGGTTTTGATTGAAATAAGAGACTGAAAATTCACATAGGGTATAGGAATTGTATAATTTGCTCCCATTTTCTTCTGAAAACAGATGGTGAAGGAAGGATCTCTGTTGGCTGTATTTCTCTGCCATACATACTAGAGAAAAAGAGAGAAGAGCTATTTGCATTCCCCGAAGAACCCATGACTGCACATGCCCTTGCCTCTTTCACACAATGTGTCTTGTGAAGCACAGCAGGAATGATTTGTATTTAATGAGGATGTCTGAGTTGTCTGAATTTTTTTGTGAAAAAAAAGTTAGCCAGCTCGTTACGAGCATTTCATGTGAAGCATCAGGGTGTTTGGCAGGGCCGGAACATGGTGAGTAAGACAAACTATGCAAGATGTCATGGCAATCCATGGCAATCCATGCCAATCCAAAGGATGGAGTTTTTTATACAAAACTTTGTGCACCTTGGCGGCCCAGGACCAAAACAAGCTCAGTGTTTTGGGTTGGGGACTGACAGGGTAGGTGTTATTTTGGAATGGATGCTGATGTTCTTTGGATCCAACACATGGCTACTCAAAGTCCACTTGAAAGCTTTAAATCCCTTGTGAAAAATAGATGGAAAGCACTAAATGGATTCCATATTTGTTTGACAGATGAAATATGATCAGGGAGGCCACCGTGCAATGTGTCTCATAAGATGAGTACAAGAGAAAACAATAGAACTTCCAGTCATAAAAAGATCTTTTTCTAATTGCTTTGTAGGTGGTCTTTGAGGCTTTGCACAATCTGGAGCCTCGTGGATATGTTGTCGGATGGATCATTGCCATCAGTTTGCTGGTGGGAATTCTCATCTTCCTATTGCTTGCTGTGCTCTTATGGAAGGTAAGGTAACAGATGCAACATAAGCACCAAAGCTAGTCCCAGGAAAAAAGCTTAGATTTATCCTTGTATTTTTAACATCTATTTGCTTTAGGAACTGAATAATTAGTCAGTAAAACAATTTCATATACAAGCTTTCATGAGGGGCAGGGAGGGACTCAGATGTAGAGAAGAAGTGAAAAAGTGGGGGTTTTTAGGGCCTGGTTATTAAAAGTTGAAACCTCTTATACCGTTTCAGGACAACAGTGTCCCTCTTAGAAATCTGCTGTTATATTACACTTAGGTACTTTGCATTTCTATGGTTTTCTGATGACTGAGGCTCACTGATTTCAGCAGAATGTCCTGAAAATCATGTCAACTTCGCTTGACCAGCAAAAAAATTGGGTGCATGTCTAGGAAAAATCAGATGATAGCTACTGTTTTCAAGAGGAAGATGCCCTGGGGAGAGGAGTTTCCAGCAACAAATTCTTCACATCCCTCAAAGAGTTCCAGATCAGTTAGTTACCAGAGCAAGAAGCACCTGGACCTGTTAAAAGACAACCTTCCCACTGTCTCTGATAAGATACAGTTCTTTTACCCCAGGCACTGTTACAGAGTAAAACTGGGCTGATGCTGATACTTGGCAGCAGCCATCTTGTGTGGTAAATATGAAGGGTAAGGAACTTCAAGTGTTTTCATTCCTCAGTCCCCTGTTACCAATCCATAAACTTAAAAGACCACAGTCAAGGTCAGGGACTGTCTTTGAGGGAAGTAAATCTCAAAATGCACACATGGGAACACGTCCAGCACTATTTTGCTTCCCATGGCAGACATCCAGCAGTCTGACTCACACTGTTTAGCACCATGTGTGCTGCAGGCTCTGCTAGCTGGCGGTATTGGGACTGGAGGTCACAGCCCTAGTGTGCTGCAAAAGGACATATCACTGCAGGTTGTCAGGCTGTAAAATGGATTTACAAACCTGGGCCAAAAACTAGCCATGCAATTCTTACTATAAATTATATAGTTGTGTGTGTAGTTGCATTATGATTATACAGCTACTTCATATAATATATAAATTTTATATGAGTTATAGTTTAAAGTATTTTTATAGTCAGTTTTGAAGATTTTTAAGCATATACTGGCCAGGTTAAAATTGACTGTGCTTTCCATTTCGAAAACAATGTTTGACCACAGTCTAGAATATCTCATAACTTCTGTTTTTCTGGCATCTATGAAATGCTTTTGCTTTCTGTGGCAGAAAGAGTAAGAGGAAAAAAAGGCACTGAAATTAAGATGGGAGAATAACCATGCGAATGGAAAAATGTGAGATTTGAAGAGGCCCAGGGTTTATGTCCCAATGACACAATTTTAAAAAGGTGTTAGTGCTGCTGATTTCATATGGCTCATTTCCTGTCATAAAAAGGCATGTTTGAAAATGTGCAAGATAAGAAGAGTACCTTTCACTGTGAGTCTCCACGAGAAACTCACACAAGTTCAATTCTTAGTCTCTACTGGAGTTAATACAGTCCTTTGCTTCCTGGGTTAATCTTGAGACTTGAGCTCTTTTAAATTTTCTAGGGATCATTCAGTTACATGTGAAGAAGCTACCATTTTGTTGAATGAAAGCTTTGAGAAATTTTGAGAGATTCCAAGTAACTAACATCAGGTTTACATAGCCCTTTTTGCATGCAGATGTGCTGAGGCGAAGGAAGGTGAGATGCCTTGGCCAGAAGCTGTGTTAGAGATAAGTCAGGCTTTGCCAGCTGTACTCCAGTGCTTTATCCATAGAGTTGCATGATTAGTAAAGGATTCAGTAATTTAATATTTTATTCTCGAGAAAAGTGATTAAAATTGTGTAGCTGCTAGTATGAGGTGGTGATTGGTCAGTGGACTCAATAATCTTGGTATTTTTCAACTATAATGATTCTATGATTATATATATATGATTATATATATGTGTGTGTGTGCATATGTGTATATATATATATGTATATATGTGCATATATATGTATATGTATACATGTACTCCTCCCCTACACTGAAATCCAAAGAGGTTTTGTGCCATAATTGTATGTCCCTATGCACCTCAGGGAAGAGGGGATGGGCTTTCAAAAAAAAAAACAGTTTTATTTCATTGCAGCATTGATAGAGAAACCTGTTGAAACTGAGTGGCATTTCATAGCTTTGATGCAAGTTGTTGTGCCTATTCAGAGTTCACATGCTGCTTCTTTTCTGTACATGTAATTCCAAGAAAAAAACATTGTTTACTATAGTGAAGCCAAAAATTAAGAATCATAATTGATGTTCAGACAAACAAGGCAGTCAGCTCAACTTGCTATGAGAGGACTTATTAAGGGCTACTGATGGGAAGGGTGTATTTCACAGGTCACAAAGGTCTTCCCTGTAGAGATGTAGATGAACACACCAGTTGCCTCAGAACTTAACAAGTCTATACTTTTCCTTTTGATTTCTTTCTTTTTTCTTCTTCTTCACCATTGCTCCTTGGTTTAAAAACACATCAACATTAGTTTCTCACACTTTTTTCCAAGTTCCTGCCCACCTTTTTCCTCTAATTTTTCAGTTTGCCTCATTTATAAAAGTATGATCCCTACCTGTAGGAGCTACATAGCCCATACCTGTCCTGTCTGTCCATAAAATCTGCAAAAACTGTGACTCGGTTTATGTTCTCTGAAATTTTTCTTTCTGTAGTCCTCAAAGCATTTCATTTTGCACAGTTTTTCTGATAAACTTTTCAACTTTATTGGTTTTGTTACCCACTTATCTAGTTGCTTTAAGTAAGTTGTTACTTGCTATCTTGTGTAGGCTTCTCAGGTTACTACTTTTTTGATACACATTCTAGGTTCAGTAGGCCTAGAATTAGGCTTTTTCTATATTATCCTGTTATAAAAATGCAGTCAGGTGATAATTAACTTCTGTGATTCAAGACCAAACCTATACTATCTCCCAAACATAGATCTTCATTATGTATAATATCTAGGAAACCTTGAGGAGGGAATGGGACAATGGAAGTGATTGTACAAATAATTAGGTTTTCACCAGGCAGAACTTCTGTGGATCATTTGAAGTCTGTTTATTTTCTTAAAGAGCGGTCAAAGCTTGTTTTATTGTTTCCTTTTCCTGAACCAAAGAGAGCATCACAAAATATTTGTAGACCCTTGGCTTGCCAAGAGCAAACGGGTTTGTATTCCTGCAAAAGTGACTAGAATGTTGGATTTTCTACAGCAGATTACATGGTTGATTTGCTGTGCTTTTTGAATTCTGACTGAATGTTACAGGAAGGTTGAGTTTGTCATCTTTTATTGTTCCCACACAAGTAAATGGTTAATGCTGCTGTTGAAGCCAAAACTCTGCATTCACCAGTGAGTTTGCTAGCTGCCATGTAATATTTGTTCACTACCCTCAAGATTGGCAGCATTTCAGTGGTGGTATGTGTCCAGTACTTGTAAAATGCCTTTGTTATCTTTCTTGATGTAATGAGCTATGTAAGTGTGTAACAATAATATTGTGGCTGAGTGTTCTCTCTGGTCTGAGTGTCCTCAAAATGAGAGCTGTGCATGGCAGGGTACTTTGAGAACACCACAGCCATTGCAGCTGTGTTGCTCTTATTCTGGCATGGTGTGAACAAATGTAATCCACTGGCAAGAGAGAGGTAGGCTTGTGGTTCAGAACATCTTTCAGAAAAGAGGAAAGATAGCCATCATTTTCAGGAGTCCAAACCAGTAAAAGAATACATATGTAGACTGAAAAATTGCAAATATGTACCTAAGCTTCCAAGGCTCCCCACTGCTGGAACACAACGTATGTATTTATTGGAAGTCATTAGCATCCCTCAAACCCAAATGCCAGTACCAGAGCAAATGTGACTTACCTAGTCTGGATTCTGTCTTTAGGCTTGGTTTCACAATGGGAAATGGTGCATTATAACTTACACCAGCCATAGCCATTTCTTTCTGGTTTGACTAATACATAAAAGTGACTTATTCTGATAATTATGGACACGGTACAACTTTCATTCAAATATTTTTGGCAGATCAAATATATCAAAATACAATTTTAAAGCTACTTTTTATTGATTCCAGAAATAGTCTTTAATGTTTAGTCTTGGGTTTTCAAACAAAGCCAGAAATATTTCAGTAGTGTTTCTTTTTTCTATTTGAAGAGGAAATGGAAAATATGGATCGAGATATGTCTTAAATTAATTACGCTTACAGAAATGATATCTCTAATTACTGTCCTATTCGCTGGTGAGATTCTAGAAGTCCGTTTTTTCCCAGACATATGTGCAGTAGACATTATGTTTTTTGAGAGCGATAATCAGACATGAACTTTGGATGATGGCTGTGCTCATTCTGTGACTCTTAAAAAAATAAACTACATAGTAAAATTTTGCAACAGGAAAAAATCTTTATATGAAAATGTTTGTAAGTTTTAATGTTGGTCAATTCGCTTTTTAGTTACACTTATAAATATACTGGTAACAGCTGTCTTGCAAGTTACTGTACACAGTTACCATCCTGCAAGAATTTCGGGTTTTCATTAAACTCAAGTTACTGAAAGAAGTCAGCACTGAAAGAGCTTTATAAGTTCAGACACTATGGAAGAATTTGATTCCTAGCAGCTGTATCTGATCCCAGTATATTGCAACTGATAAACATTGTTATGGTAGGGAAGAATTAGCAATGTACACAAAATTGCGCTTAACTTTTAACTTTCATCTAGCCTGGCTAACTGACTTGAGATATTACTGCTGGTACCTGGGTTGAAGATCTGTTATCCTCCATAAATTTTAGAAGTCAATTTATTTCACATGCTGTAGTACTAAAACACTTTTTTAAACACACATTTTATTAGGCAATTACTTTGTAATGTTGAAATAATAAGAAAAACTATTTCGCTAAGAACAGCCACTCAATTCATAAACTTAGCTAAAGCAAACATTAAATAAACTATTATTTTAACTAAATACTCTATGCCTGTCTCAAAGGCCAAATAATAAAACCCAGTCATAAAGGCTAGGTACCTCAAAATAGAAGCACAATTCAGACTGGCAGCATTCATGGAAAAGATGCATTTAGGTGCGCAGAACAGATAACTGCACACAGAGAGGGACACCAGTACAGAAAATCTAATTTAGTACTTTTTTATTTTTTAATTAATATAACATGCCTTGCCATTGTCTCTGATGCTAGAGTGTCACCCCATTAATGAACAATTTGTTCCTCTAACCAATTCTTGTGTAACTTTTCTCCCAGGAGTTGTTCAGTTGGCTTCAATGGAGCTACTTGCATACATGGTGAATAGAAATGGTAGTTCTGGTGTTTACCCTTGGAATATCTTTATCATGTAGGTACCATCTAGGTTGCATCAGACAAGATTCATTCATCTAGCCTTTGATTCATTTGTGGATACATAATATCTTTTGTTAAGGACTTAGTATTTACAGTACTTCAAAAATGAATGCTTGTAGAGGAGAACTAATCTTTGAGCAAGCTGCTGAACTTCTCTTTGTCTCAGTTCCCCAGCTGCATAAGTGTATATAGCATTGTGTATATGTACAAAGCATATATTGTATGTGCGTACAGCCATTTGTGGAATGGTGATGTTTGAATCGTATTTATTTATTTTCTTGTACTTGTTTCACTGAGCAAATGAGGACCTCCAAGACAGTTAAGGGATTTGCCTCTCAAAAAGTTAATGAAAGACTGAATAATCAAACCAGACCTCTGGAGTCCTCATGAGCTTGTCTTAGCCACACTATCATCCTTCCTCATAAATACACATTTTCTCCTTTAACTCCTTTACAAACATACCTTTACTTTACAGGGGGACTCAGGACTGGCAGTTTGCCAGTTCTTGGTGGAAAAGCTGATAGACATTATCTGTTTGTGACCCTGATGTATTGTGGCAAGTGTCCTTTAATTGGGAGAAAGAACATGGTGCATCCTCTTGGAACTGGTGGTTTGCGAGAATTATCCAGGGCCATACAAACCAAAATGCAAAGTGTTTTTACCTGCCTTCTTGACAGTAGTAAAGTGAGTTGCACTTAACAACCAGTTATCAAACCCTACATGGGGTAATGTTCCATGCTTCTGATCTCAGCAGCACTGCTTTGCAGAGGTTGGGGGTGTTGTTGCTCTGGCAACTGGTGGCATTTAATGGGGTAAGGCTTCTGGCCCTGGTTTGACCCATGATTAGCTTCATATTTTTCTAGCTGTAATACTGTTTATGTGAAGGGAGAAGTGCACAAGGAGTATACACCCAAAAAAGGTGAGGAGATGTGTAAGTTAATTCTTTCTGAAGTGCCATGAGGTGAATGGTTTGAGACCTCTGCTTAGATTAGCAATGTGGCATTAAAAGATTTGTGATGTAAATACAGACTGTTCAGCAGGTATGACTGGATAATGCTTACAGTAGATAAAGAAATGTAGGTAAAGAAATGCTAGAGGAAAGACAGCTTATGATTAAGGCACTGAACCTTAAGGTATGTTGTCAAAGCCTAGTTACATGGGAGATTTCTTCCAAGGTTCTTATATTTTGTTTCATTTTTTAGTTACTCCTCTGACAGTGCTTTGCTCCCTTTTCTTTTTACTTGTTGGTTTGTCCTGTGATCGGTAACTTTGTCAGCAGATCCATACTGTTAAAAATAAATACTTTTGGTGTGCAGTTTAACACTTCATTACGCACTGGGGAAAATTAAAATAGTACAAAAACTTGCAAAAGTCTCTGATATAGTCTTGGATCCTGCTTGAATGTTTTTGTTCACAAACCTCTATTCCTAGCTCAATGATAGTCTTGAAACACTGCTGTAAATCAATACATAATGTTGTTTTTACAGCAGTATGTAACTGTTTCTTAATGAATGATATTAATGAGAAAAAGACTTTAAAAAAAAAAGCTAAACATAACCATTCTTCTTCAATCCCCATTTCAAACTATTTGTCTTTTTATTTGATTGGGAGAATAAGCCTTGTTGGGTTATGAATGATAAAAATGTTTTAGAAATTTATCCAATGGTGACTGTAACAAAAGCAGTGATATTGCTTGCCCTCTGACCAGCTTTGTTTTTTCCCAACCGCAAATTAAATTTTATTTTGTAATCTCAACACTCTTCAAGCATACTTATAATTGGCACCCTAAAGAAATAACCACAGGACCACACTGCAGGAAATGTTGGGTGAGTGTTTGTACTTTTGGAGTTCAGAAAAATATAAGGTTCAGTAATTCAGCCTTTGGATGTGCACAAAGTAGCAGAAAAAAAATAAAAAAAAAGATAATTTACTGTGATGTTAATTCACTGAAATGATTTTGACTGAAGTTTTCAGTTTGTGTGAGTACTTGAAGAGTGTACTTCTACGTGAGTGTTGTTAGATATAACTTATCTGTGATTTTTAAGGGATTTAAACCTGGCATGACAGCTAAAGGGAGTTGTGTGTGCTAGAGCCTTAAAATACTCACATTTGAATACAGGACTTGACAGTGCTTGGCATGACAAGAAATCCCTTCACAATAAAAGGCGTAATTCCCCATTCCAGACCAACTCAGATTTTCTGTTGCTTTATTGTTCAGTTTTGCCGGAAACATATTTTCTGCTCAGCATACACTGTAGATGGCAGTAAGGTTATGCTAGAAAAGGGTACATGGGCTGGAATAAGTAAATTAAAGGAAGTGTGTAAAACCTATGGATGGTTTCAGGTTTTGAAGTGACAAACACTATCCAGTCCTTTCTGGAGGTGCTTCAAGTAAATATTAGAGCTGCAATAAGTAGGTTGGCTTAGAGTCTAAACCTGAAGCACCTCCAGTTATTCTAGCCCATCTACACTTTTCTCATCTTCTGCATTGTCTGTAGTGGCTGATGCCTCTTTTTCCATTACAACCCTTCTGCTTCCCACAGTGCTCTCTCCTTGCTTCCTGAAAATACATTCTCTTGTTGCCCTTCCTCACATGAGTGCCTTTCCTGGGCAGAAGTTTACAGATCAAAGTATTTTCATCAGTCCTTTACTTGGATGTTGTTGTGTGAACTCACAGACTGCCTGATGGGGTCACAGCTCTTGACGTGGGTATTCCTTTGCTCTGTACGTACATCTGTATGTGTACACACATGCATATGTCTGTATATATAGAAAGCAAAGTTTTGGAGAAATGAACAATATTAGAGACTCATTACCCATGAAATGTACTGGAGACCATTCACCCACTGTAAACACCCATTCTTCAAATGAGATTGCAGCAATGCTCCTGTTAAAGCTGAGAATCTCTTTTCCTCTTCCTTGCTCAAAATTCAGGACTCAATCCCAGCAGTGCTGTCCTTGCTGGGTTTTCTCAGTTCCCTTAATGACTTTCCATTACCCATGGAAAAGAGATCTTCTGGTGTTCCTTCAGCTCCAGTGATAAAAGAGCCAATATATATGCTCAGCCCCATGTTGTATCAATTCTCCTGCTTTGGTCCAAGTGTCTGCCTCCTTATTACCTCTCACTCTATCCTAAATTCACTTGTTCTCTCCAGCTTGCTACTGGTATTTATCAGCCCTCATCATACAGGTTAATATTGGTATAATTTTTAATGAAATCAGTTAATTGTAAGGAGATGGATATGTGGGTTGTGTGGAGTCTTGTGAGACAATGACTGTGTTGTGATTTCTTCATGGTCAGTATCAAAAAAATCCCTCTCTGGTGATGATAGGGATTATATCACATTAAATGGAAATATGCATTAAACACTAAGGAACAGTATCGCATAACAAAGTACATTCTTGTCTTTCAAGAATGGGAAATGTGTCTAATCCCTAAGCACTGTTTCTAAAAATGTAAAAAAAAAAAATAATCCTTAAGGTTCAATTTCTCTTTTTGGCTGCACTTAACTCCTCTACATAATTTTAGAGTATTCATATCATTTACAGCAAATAAACAAAATTCTTTGTAATGGGATCACCTCTAGATGTAGGAATTCATACTTCACTGATATTTATTATGATTTTCAGCTCACTTTTTATCCCTGCTAGAAAGTTATAGAAAAGCATTATGTATTTAGTGAATAAATAGTAAAATACCAAAATGCTCGTAACCAACTTTTAAAGACAATTCCTGAAGCAGATGTTCAGTAACAGACATTTTTTTTGAAAATAACAGTGGGAAGGAGTTTGGGTTTGTTTGTTTGGCCCTCAAGGAAATTAAAAAGCTTTTCTATAATTTTGATTATAACTTTAAGAGAAAGTTTTATTATATCAAGGATGTGCTTGCATGAAGGATGGAAACCTTAAGGGTTTAAAACCTGTTTTTAAAACTAGAAATTGAACTTCTCATGTTAATCTAAGGAAGCAAAGTCCTGTGGCAGTTTTCTTTTCTAATGAAAAACATATAGGTCTGTTATAAAAACTGATAATACAAAAAATGGCATCCTCTTTATCAACACATCTGCTCCCTGAGCATATGTTAGTAGCAGCAGATTCCTGTGAATAAGTAAGTACCTATGATTAATCCTACTGGGGCAGAACAACAGAGAAGTAGTTTGTTGGGGGTTGAAAATTGTTAACTCTATATTTTAGTTATTGTGTATTATATGTATTATGTTTTATTCCTTATGTGTGTAAATCCTGTGTTCCCATTGGTTCCCATGGTCACTATACCATCTCCTTGCATTGGCTAGCTGAATGGCCAAATCCCTCCCTCCCTGCAGCCTTATGAACTGCGGGAATTTTGAATAAACCCTCTCTTCGCTGCTGGACTCGTGCGTGCTCACTGTCTCTTGGTTCCAGAGCCTCCACCACCCATCTCGCCCTCCTGAGAGACGGGCGGTGGGGTGCGACCTTCACCACAAAACCCTCACAATAGTTTTTTGGGTTTTTTTCCCATTATCAATATAATAATTCACTTCCATTTTACAGTGAAAATCTAGAGAAACTTCAGCTATTTGCTTCAAGCGTCCATTGAGCTGAATTCTATTGGCATTAGTGGTGAACTTTCACTGGGATTTTATGGTGGTGCAATCTTGAGGATGTCTTCTAAAAATAAATCCTTTGCACTGGTATAGCTTGTAGGTTCAAGTACAAAAATTACTAATAATGAATTTTTTCTGCTAAAGAAAGGATTTGATCTGACTTCTAGAGTAAGTTTGAAGGATGGGGAACTAGAAAAACTCCTCTTTAATTTTCTCTTCCTGAATCCTTGCATATAGTGCTCTGAAAGATGCTAGCAAGTGAGGGAGGCATGGCCTTCTGAAATTCAACAGTGCCACTTTCATGAGGTGATTTTTCAGAACAGGACCACCACTATCCTTGCATCTGCATCTACATAGCAACAGATAAAGCTTTGCTTATGACAGATGGGAATGATACTGTGTTCGCAGTCTGTGCACAAGAATTTCTATGAACTAATGAGTTTTAAGGTCTAATTCCAGTTATTAAAGGGGGCTTCCAGAATGGCATGGGACCTTTGTGAGCTTGAAGTCATGGGCATTTATGTGTATGTCTACCTACTGTGCATTTATAACATGGCTGTAGGTCTTGTGGTTTAGGAATGGTATCCTCCAATTTAGTGCTCCCACTAAAACCATGCAATGCTCCCTTCCCCTCTTCCCCTCCTGTACAGCAGGCTGGAATAGAGAATTGGAGGCGCAAAAGGTAAAGATCACAGGTTGAGATAAGAAAAATTTACTGAAAACAGCAATGAGATAGCAAATGAAAGTAACAGCAGCAATATTAATAACAAAAGCACACAAAAGAGAGTGATTCACCTACAAATGGCTCACTGACTGCAGCCATACCACCCTGACTGTTCCCTCCAGCTTGGAAACTGTTACCCCACCAGTCCCTCTTGCTTTCAAGCTGGTGCTGTCTCACTGCTCTCTCCACCAGGCTTACTTGACTTGAAGGAACTCCTTCTCCTTGGAAGAGACTCTCTTCCCCCCACCCCCCACAATAGTGTGAAGTTGTATAGAATAACCTCCAGGTCTTAGCCATTCCCCCCTCCTGGCTACTGCAGAAATTAACCCCGTCTTGACCAGAATCAGGACAGTAGGTGTGTATGTAATGTACACCTATGCACTCAGCAGGGTACACTTACCTCTAGAATAATGACATATCCCATGGTCGTGGTCCACAGTTACCAAACAAAGTTGCTTCTTAGACCACGCTGCAGCTTCTATGTCCTTTGCACAGGAGGCAAGAGGCAAAATGAGAGGATGGTGTGTGCACTGTTTCATGCTGCTGTGAATTCAGGATGGAGCTGGGGGTGCTGGCAAGGACTTAGGCTTTAGGAAACCCTCCTAGATAAGCAGCCTCGGCAAATTGAACATGCTGCCTTTCAGACCCCTGTGAATTAAAATACACTTGAAGAAAATGAAAGTTGCTGAAAACTGAAATTAAAAAGTCCAACTTAAGGGAATCTTAGTTATGACAAAACAGCACAAAATTTTCGTGCACATAGCCAGTTTGGGAATAAAGGGTGGCAATAACTGTTGATAAAGGAAGACTAAAACATCGTGTTTTACACAGCAGGAGTAAAAAAAACAAGTTTAGAGTGGTAAGAGTTACATAAATGTTAAATTATTGTGAACAAAATATTGATTCAGTGATGTCAACGGTGCTAAGTTTGAGGAGTTATTCTTGAATGCTTACCAAAGTCAGTTATTAAAATAATTTTTGTTTTTTTGAAAGACTTTAAAAAACCCCAGATATGAGAAGTTTTTCTGCAAACTGAAATGAAACCTACTTGCATTTCTTTAAGTAGAAGGGTTTAGGAAGCAAGAAGATATGCAAAAGGAATTATCAGTTATGATAGCTAGAACTGAGATGCTGGAATATGGATAGGTGTACTGTATTTCTCTGATCCCTGTTGTTTTGTGCAGTTGTGGGCACTGAGACCATCATTCATAAAACTCTGTCAGCATGACCTGAGTGTTAATTTGGCTTGAGGTTCAGTTCCAAATTTTGCATTAGTCTCTATTTTAAACCAATAAACCTGTAATAAGGTTTATTGGTTTAAAATAAGCCTCTTCTGGTCTGTATTTATTAGGAATATATTATGTGCAATTTTTTTTAAAGTATGCTTTATGTAAGAGGACCTCTTACCTCCAAGTAGTTCATCTATAACGAGCAGAGTATTTGTGAAGATTTGGGACCCGGTTTGATCTCATTTATACTGACGCAAATAAGGAGTTATGATTTCAGATTGTCACTTGGAGGAGTTAAATACTGACTCTTGTGCTGTTCTTTTCTGCACACCATTTTCTGTCCTCACACTGACAAATTAAGTTTCAATTTAATGATACTGTAACTTACCACTGTCATCTCTTCTGATTTGCAGATGGGCTTCTTCCGCCGGAGATATAAAGAAATTATTGAGGCCGAAAAGAGCAGAAAGGAGAATGAAGATAGTTGGAACTGGGTCCAGAAAAACCAGTGAACTGCCCATGAAAACTAAAGCCCAGTCATGTGACACGTGCTCACTAGCCTATTGGTCCTGCTCTCGTATCTTCCATATGTGGAAGAAGGAATCTTCTCCAGATTTTTCGGAGACCCCATTGATGCTGTGTCTTTATCACTCAAAAAAACTAGGGAACATATCCTGAGGCAACCACTGTAGCCATGTCAGGTGACTGGAGCAATTCATACTTCATTTAAGAGTTGAACTTTGAACTTTGGTAACCAAGCTGCAGTGCAGAGCAATATTTATGAATCCATCTATGTGGTATACCCTCAGGGGAAGACTGTTACCTAAAAATATATTTTATAAATATAAGCTTTTTATATTGAGTATGTCTTTATATTTGTATCAATGTTTTATAATTTCTAGTGAATAGTATATAGCTCACTCAAGCACTGATGTCTGGCTAAATCTTTGGAAATACATATATGTAGATATAAATTCTATTGTACTTTTAAACTTCAATGAGAGAGAAAAGAGATTTGCAAAGAAAAGTGACTGAAATCCTCATATGCTTAATTCACAAGGCTTGGTAATATTGTATATAGACCATTTAATGGAAATAAGCCAAAATCTTTTCACTGTCTCTTTCTTTGAGTTGAACTTGATGTTTGATTTATAAGCTAAAAAACCTAAAGTATTTCACAGTTGTGACAGCTGTGATGTTCTGGATCTTGAGTCAGTCCTTTACTGGCCTAAACGGGAGAGGATGAAAACGCTTCCTCAGTGACATGTAGCAAGATGTAGATTGCTTTGATTCACTGAAGAAGGTATCACAGAATGTTTTCCTTTGGGAATTTACCTCTTGCAGTCTCTAGGATTTTTATACTAGTCTAGGACTGTACAATCGGGATACCAGAAGGATATAATTGGGCCAACCATTATGGCATTCACAAATTCCTTGGAATCAAAAAAAAATTAAATGGAGCCATATTAAGAGGGATATTTTCAAAGCTGCTGTTCATGATTGTAATCTGTTGCTATCAAATCAAGTGATAAATTGCTACAAGCTATGAGCATTATGTCTGCCTTGTGAGTTATATACTTAAGTCATGGGTTTGTTTATATGATAATTTTAAGAGAGAGAAGTAGATACAAGGGTTAAAATGTTTGGATCTTTGGATCTCAAGATTCCCTATCTGGGTGTTCCAAGTACTGAATGTCACTTAACGCTTGAAGAAGGAAGTTTAGTCAAGGTGCAGATGTTACTGGATCTCAGATTTCCATTTTGGTTGCTGGTAATTACTTAAATCATCTGTTGAATTAGAAGAGACCTAGTTGTAATTAATTCAACCATGTTTCTTTAAAAAAGCTCTTGGATTTCTGAATAGAAATAGTGGAACTCTGTAAGACTTGGGTTTAGATTCTATTGTATTTTGCACTTTGTGTAAATAAGAAGTAAATGTCATGTTGGTATATAATCCATAAAAAAGAAAGAAGGGTCAAGCTCATTGGTAGAAAGTGAAACCAGGATTGAAAGGTTGCAGGATGTCTTATTCCTTAAAGGTATGGTAAAAGAACATTATATCCATTATAGCTTCAAATTTTAAAAACTGAACTCATCCATATTCCTGTTTGCTTTTTACCTCCACTGGCATTAAGTGTCTTCTATTACTACAGTATTGAACAATATTATTAACTGTTAACTATCTGCATGCCTTAGGGAGAAAATAGTTTTAAAGTGAATTAAGTTTATTGATTCAACATCTGACAAGAAAAGCTATTGGTCTATTCAGTTATTGTTCTTAAAACAATCATTGGTGACTTGACAGATTCTGTGTAACTAATGATCATTTAAGCCAGAATCCAAGGCAAAGTCCTGTTATAATCACATGTAGTAGAGTACAGATTTTTCATCAGAGTGCAAAAACAAAAGGCTGGTGGCATTTGACTGCACTGTTGTATTATCACAGAGAGATAGAATGATAGAATGGCTTGGGTTGGAAGGGACATTAAAGTTCTAGTTCCATCTCCCGTCATGGGCAAGGAAGCCTTTCACTAGATCAGGTTGCTCAAAGCCCTATCCAGCTTGGCGTTGAGCACTTCCAGAGATGGGGCATCCACAACTTCTTTGGGCAACCTGTTCCAGTGCCTCACCCTCCTCACAGTAAAGAATTTCCTCCTAATACCTAATCTGAACCTGCCTCTAGCACTAGAAGCTGATGAATTTCTCACAGTATGATATTTCTGACATCAGTTAGTTCTGCTGGTATATTAACCTAATTTATCTGGGTTTTTCTGTTACAAAATATCTAAGTGGGACAGAAGTTGGATATGAGATTGAATTTCAGCTATGAATTTAAAAAGAAACTGCTTAAAGTACTTCCTGGAAAAAAAAAAAAAAAGGAGTCTGTTTCTTAGCTGAAAGAACCTTCAGTATCCACCCTCTCTAAAACTAAGCCCCTCAAAAATTCTTGAAAAGTAAATTTGCTGAAAAAATAGTTCAGGGAACAAGTGAAATTATTTGTGAATTTAACTGAATTTAAAAGTTTCTATCTGGGAAAAAAAAAAAAGGAGGAAGTTCCCTTTGAAAAGTTACAATGCTTAATTTCCATCTTTTAAACAGAAATATATTTTAAAATCTCCTAAAAATGTTGCATTACAATATTTTTAAAATAAAAATTATTTATTCTTTGAGACATCTTTTAAAAGTATATAAAGAAAAGAGTTAGAAAAGGTAAAATACCTATTTAGCATTTTATATTTTGTTGGACTTTTTTTTGGTTTTGTCTCAAGCCAAAATTGTCTTTCTTATCTGCTTAAAGTAAAAACCAAACAAAATTAAATCCCATTTGATTGAGCCCATACTGGACTTTTTGGATTTCTGACCTGAATTGTCAGAGAATTGATCCAGCTCAAGACATCCCTTAATAAAAATCTAGTTGTTGGCCAGATGAGTGCAATATTCTTGAAATGATCCACAAATTCTTAGTATCATCACTGTTAGGCCCTCAGTAGATCTGTTGTAACATAGGGTTTTGTTTTTATATGTATACTCTCCATGTGTTTGTTTGGTGTTTTTTTTTTTTAGTCAAGTTCTATTGTGGCTCTTGCATGCTTCCAGTTAGGATAGTCAGATGTGACAATGAAACTTATCAATCCTTCATATTAGAATATTGTAGATGCACCTTTCCACTCCTTAAAAAGCAGCCAAACAAAAAGTCCCACTAATATCAGTTGGTTGCAATCATTTTTTAATCCCAAAATCTTACGAAAAAGTAATGCACTTCAAGAATGTGTAGGAAATAACTGCTATAGATCGGCTGGTTTGGTTGTTTTGTTTTGTTTTAATTAGGAAACCGTTATAAATATAATTGTATCAAAATCTGGAGACATGGTTACTTTGGAAATTGCTTTTAGGGCTCTAAGGTTCCCAAGTGTCAGCTGCTTGTTAGTTTCTTTTTGCTGTTCCAATTCTGCAGCAGCTGGAGGTAGCCATTGTACAAGTTCTCTCCAGTTAATCCATTTTGAGACAATGTCTTTAGTTGTCTTGGACAAGTTCATTGAAAGGTTTGCTAAATTGACATTGCCTTTTTTTTTTTTTTTCCAGCGGGTTCACTTTGCACTATCTCTAAGCTAAGCAGGAGAAAGCTTAGAAGTGGGGCAGTAACATTTCAAATGCGTCCTCTGGCATCTGAGAGGTCTGAAGCTTGCAATGTGTCTTCTTACAGATAGTACCCCTGAAGTTGTTTTTAGGACAGGAAGAAAACAATCTCAGAAAAATACGATCAGGAAGAAAGGAGGGGGAATTAAACAAGAAAATCACTTAATGCAAAGCCTGTGTTTTTGCAACCCCATTTAGTTTCCATCATGACATCAAGAAGATCACAGTCACTTCACAGTTTTGGTGGTCCACAGCACGGTGGGCTTTCACTTCCCAAGAGATGAGAGCATTTGCCACCTTTCACAGCAGTTTTGTGTCCATTTAATTTGAAAACCAAGGGTCTTGGAGGTGAATCTGCATCGATTCTCCTCAAGCAACAACACAACTAGTGTGCTCTAAGACTGTCACTAGAATGCTCTGGTACTTGGCCATTGTAGCTAACAAAAATACCTGCTATTTTTTCTGAATAAACCTGGGGTTTTTTTAATTTGTGAGGTTATAATGAAGTCAGCAAATTATAGAAAATACTGGACCAGACTGAGTTGAAGTCATCTCATAGATTGCTTGGGTTATCTGAGAGAAATTATGCCTGATGTGAACCCCAAGCCTGTAAACTACTTAAGCAATCCTTTCATCTCTAAGTGGCAAAGGCATTTGCAATGCCAAGCATAACAGTGAGAAGAGCCCTGTCTGCCTTAATACATGAATGGAAATGACTCTACATACCAAGTCAGTGATGTGCAGATAGCCCAGCTTGCTGAAAGCAATAGTTATGCAAAGACTGTCTTTGACAATATTTAATTTTTACTTTCTTGAATTTCTTCTGTTTGTGAGCACATTTTGGAGTCTTGCGCAAGTTTGAAGCATAGTATCCATGAGGCAGGGGAATTTACAATATTGCCTTCACTAAAGGACTAAGGGAGTCATGGAACGAATTTCTATCCTTTGTCCAGGTTCATCCTCTTCTATAGTTTCTTGGATATAAATGAAAGTAGATTTTGTTCATTTAGGGTACATTGATTAAATTGGCGTGAAGACTAATTGCTTTTGGAGTTTGGTTTGCATATGCAGTAGAGTACCTGTACCATTGTCACTTGTTTTTCTCAGAATGTCACTGCTTATGTATTATAAAATTGTATGTTTCTTTTTGTGACCTTGTGGTTGGAAGACTATGTTCACTCTCACTGATGTCACCTGTATTTAGAAGCTTATGTTCACTTGTATTCTAATTCACTTGCACTGTTTTGGAAATGTCAAGTTTACAAAAATACAATTTTTTGGAATAAAAAATGGCTGCAAAATTATCGTAATGATATCATTTTGTCAGTTATTGTCCTTGTCCAACTCAAGTACTTTTCCATTAATTGGGTGAGACATTTTCTCCTGTATGTTTGAATTAAATAGTATTAAATTAATTTAATTAAATAGTATTAATGGTATAATAGAATTAAATGTGTTCATCTGTGCATGGATAATAGGCATCTTTTATCTTAATTCTATGACTTATAAAATCAAGCTATTTGGAGACTAAGAGTACAACTAGCTTGACTACAGTATTTTAAAATCATGGAAATAAAATAAAATTAGTGGGAATTATTTATATTTCATTGATATTGCTCTATCAACATCAAATGATGTGATCATGATTCTGGCCTATGATAATAAGTGTCAACCTCTGTAACTTGACTTCTGTTTCGATCTATGAATCTGTTTGAAAGTCGAATTATTCAGCTTGTATATTTTTCCTGCAAGGATTTATATTCCATAGTAGCAGAAATATAGTAGAAAAATAATATATTTGAAAGAATGTTTTCAACTCTGTACATCCCCATGCTTAGCCTGTCAAAGGGAGTAGAAGCTGGATATAAGGTTTTTCTTCTACTAAGTGTTTCAGCATTCTACAGCCATACAAATGCAATCTGTTTCCTCTGCATTAGACTGTTGTCTCTATATCTAAGAACAGGCTGGGTAGAGTTAGGACCTAACCTGTGACTCAGAGCACATTTGTACTGGTGGAAGACCACAGCTTTACATACCACAATTCCAAAGTCATTAGGATAGCTCTAAGTAGATGTGGGTTCTGGCATGTAGGTAGCACCCTTCAAAGTAAAAACAAATGTTCTCAGTCAGGAAGACTTTCTTTAGGGGGGAAAAAGTTGGGCAAAAGTGGTAGGAGAATGCTGCTGCCAAGAGGAATGCAATGCCAGTTTGCTTTTGGAGATTAGTGGAAGCCTTAGTGCTGCAGCAGCTAAAATAATAACCAGAGACTTTTGGATGTACAAACATCTCTTCATTATTGTGCAAGCATGTGTGTGTGCAAGCAGGCGATGCCCAACCCCCTGTGGGGACAGAGGACTGATAAGCTAACACTGCCCTCTGTGGGGCTTGCTCTCCTCTTGTCTCTTTGATGAGCAGAGAACAGCAGTTTGTACATAGCAGGATTTTGTGTGCTACCTTCTCCCAAATGGCCCTTAAGAAACCTCTTAGGACTTCTATGAAAAAGTGGCTTTGTTTTAGAAATCAAACCCACAACCTTAAGCAGATTTGTTTCTTTCAGTTTCACCAAGAAAGGAAGAATAAGATCAAAACTAGATCAAAATTCAAGAAAAGTAAGATCTTGTTTTACAATGGAAAAACCAACTCATTTGTTAGCATGCTGCTCAGCCTGGCTCATGTGTAGGATTGGAGCTGGTCTGACATTTTGGCTTTCTATACTGGCCATTGGCCTGCTCTTTGGACTGGACGTAATGGAATTCTCTTTGCTAAATCTTTTCCACTTAGTAGTAAAATACCTCATGAGAAAAATAGGAGACTTTACCCCATACCTTTTGGGTCTCATGGGGTGCATACTGCCCTGAGTAGTCCTAGGTAAGATGTTTTGATTGGATTACTTTTGAGTTCCCATAACACGCTGGATAATTGAGTCCCAGAAGGCCAAAGGGCAGTGTCATGGGAGTCAGTAAAGATACAAAGTAGGTTTTAGTGTCCTCTTGCCCCAGCTGGCTTACTACCAGAACTAAAATACGATAGAAGCAGCTATTTTAGATATATATATAATATTATATATTCAAATATACAAATGGATTTAAAGTCATATGACTGCTTACTACAGCACACCCAAGGTTTCAACATTTCAAATGGCTGCAAATAGAAATTTTATTTGCAAGTGGTTTTGACTGTAGTAAAGAATGATAGTGGAGGGATGAATCATCTTAATAAAAGAGCAATGGAAATTAGTTTTTCATGTCTTGGTCATGCTTTCCTGTAACTATCCAAAATTATTAATTCACATATTTCTAGTTCATTTTTTCTTTGCGGTTGATGTAGTTAGTGTCGTTTTAATGCCTGAACTTCTAGATATGCAATGTTTTACTAAGTTAATCAGCAGTTCAGCAGCTGTAAAGAATCAGAAATTAATGAAGTAGTAACCTGGAGCAGAGATTTCCCTGCTGCAGACAGGTATTCAGGTATGATATATTGACTTCCATGAAATTATTCTAGATTTGTACTAACAAAAGTGAGAAGGGACTCAGGCTCCCTTGAAGATGAAGGACACACATCATAAGACAAGATTTGCACTAATCTGCATAAGTGTTAATGTGTGATAATTTCTGTCATTTAAGCAGTATTCCTCTGGGTTTTCTATCTGAGAGCTGTGCAATTCAGTCTTAATGATGCTGCTCTGTGCTATATTCAGAAAGATAAAAAGAATAGTAAAGAAAGTGATCACTTTATCCAGCAAAGAGACTACTTGATAGAGAGATTGCATTCTGTCCTACATCAGTCTCTCAGGGGAGGTGAGCCTCTTGGGAACTGGACACGATCTGCCCCCTTACTTTTATCTAACTTAAATAATCAGACTGATGACTAAAATTCCTATTATGTGGGTTTTTGTGTTGATTTTAGGCAAATGGTACAGAATAGGAAACTGGCAACAAAGTGATTACTAGTAAGAGATCAGAATACCTGCTCATTATTAAATTCATGAAATCTGTATTTAAGATTGGATAGAAGATTATATAATCTTCTGGGGTAAAATACTTTTCTCTATTTTAATTTTCAGGGTGGGGGATAAGAAATCAAATGTAACAGTCTGTGAAAATACAAGGGTTTTTTGTGAGATTGCCAAATACCAAAATCATGTTGCCCTGTTTCTTAGCTCAAGACTGTGTCCCTGACATGGCTTCATCAAAGGGGAGACCCACGTTTCACCTTGACCAGGTGGCACATGTCACGCTACAATAACCTTGTCTCATACTCCACTGCCTGCTCAGCTGTGCTTTGTCCCACTCTCACTCCCATTCTACAGACACTACCAGCTTTTTCTCCTCGCCTGTTCTTAAGTTTCTCCTCTACTTCATAAGAGTTATTTCCCTTTTCTCTCAATTTGTCTGAATAATAGGACTAACTTAAATTTAAGTGATTTTCCTACCTTGCACTTAGTTTGAAATATGTCACTGTTGTTTCAGACTGAAACAAAAATTTGTGCTGGAAACTTGGCAGTTTTCCCAAATACATCAGCAGTTCTGAGGCCTGTGGGAGGTTCATCAGGAACTGTGGTCCTCTCCTCAGCCATCTTCTCATTTAACTTATTAGCCAGGTTGAAGTGTACCTTGTCAAATCACTAATAATTGTGAAATCTGAGGGAGGGACCTAGATGATAGATAGACAGACAGACAGACAGACATGTATATGACTGAAACTTATTTTGAAAGTGGACAAATCATATAAAAGGGCCAACCCTGCCAAAGGCTCAACACTTCAAAATAGCATACACATTTTGTTTGGGAAATCTGAAATGCAACCCACAATTTCAGTCTCCTAATTTCATTGGCAACTATTCCATATATTTCGTTTTATGAACTGAACAAAGTTCAGTAGAGCCAGTTACATTTCTTTTCCTTATTATTGTTGCTCAAGACTATTCAAGCACCTTGTTTTGATGGTGCTTTAAATTGTCATTTTCTTCCCAATTTGTTCTCTTGTCCTCAAGGTCTTTTAATTTAAAGAGTTCCTTTCCTTCCTTCCTGTTCTGAATTGATCTTTCTTGAATACAGGCGACCAGAAGAAGACACTACTTCCCAGGTGAGGTACCAAATTCCTTGTCCAATGCCTCGTACATCACATGTACATAACACTGGCTCTTCTGGCTTCATGAAGGCTACGAGTTCTCTATGAGTTGTCTTGAATGACAAGAGACAAAAAACTCTAGCACAAATGACCTTTCTGAAGAGCTTTTCATCCACCGTTTTGTGGACTGGAACCCAAATATTGTAGGTACACCACAGAGAAGATTGTTAGAGATGAAGGGAGCCATCCCATGACTGTGTTTGGAGATCTTTGGAGTATGATGCCTCCTTGCTAGGTGAGCTGGAAGGGAATCAGAGAGGTTCTGTATGGGAGGCTTTGGCTGTATTTTGACAGAAATTAACTGAAACTGACCACATCGGGAAGGTCATTCCAATGGCTGATTGTTCTATTGTGTCTAATTAGAATCTTCTCAGGAATAATATTTACCCATAGCCCCTCATCTTTCCCATATGACTCCTTATAAAAAGGAAATCTCCATCTTCTTTGTAGCCACATAATGATAAGGTCTCCACTAAGCTTTCTTTTCTCAGGGCTGAATGAATCCGGTTCTCTCAGCCTTTCCTCATATGGCAGGTTTCCCAGTCTTTTTATTAATTTACCTTAATATGCACTGGAAATGTTATTTTAACTTATTTATTTGGTTAATCTTCTTCACATGCTTCTGAGTGATGGCATACCATATAGAGAACATAATCTTAAAAGAGAGTGATAAAATCTTAACTGGGTTTTTAAAAATATGACTTTCTTTGGTGACAGATAATGAAAGCTGGTATGAAAGTGTGGGAAGATGGCTGGAGGTAAAAATTAGATGAAACTAAGAATTATAGGGTAAAATGCAGTGCTATTCCCTGGATGGAACGCAGTCAACATGCTCCACGAGGACTCCGCATACAACAATAAGCATCTGCTATGAGGGATGGAACTGAGGGTGGAGAGGAGACGCTGCAGACTCCCTCCATAGAAATCCTTGCAGGGTGGGGAACTTAATGGTACTTTGTTGTTCGTAAGAGTACATAGCACCTGTCAAACAAGGGAGATAGATGATGTCCTCCTGCTGGGGAATTCTTGATGGATTAAACTACATCAGTAATGGTACAGAATCCTATGGTTCTCATTAAGAGGTAATGCATGCACCTTCATACTGGCAGAATGGGTCTGCCCTCAGTGTTTACGGTGTTTATATGTAAACTGGGACAGTTCTGGGACACAAAAAAAAAAAGGATAACCTTTTACTCAGGAAATCCCAGAAATTTCTGCACTGGAAGCAGGATGAGGGTACTGGGAAAAAGTCTGTCCCCACCTGACCTATTCTTTTTTCTGCATGTCTGCCCTCAGACAGTATTGGAGACAAGATGCTGAGCAAGATGGACTTTAGGTCTGGTGCAGAGCAGGCATTTATTGATCCTGTTGGCTTTCAACTGGCCTCTATCAGCAAGGGAAATCCTTCAGAGGAGCTACAGCACCAGAGAACTTTTCTGTCTTCCTAAGGGTACCTTTTTTGTTTTCTTTCAGTGGTTGCAATAATAAAATATATTTTAAAAAAATCCCTATTTCCTTGTAAATCAGTGGGCTGATTTTGGCTGGGTATGAGTTAATTTTCTTCACAGTAGCTAGTATGGGGCCATGTTTTGGATCTGTGCTGTTAACAGCATCGATAACAGTTGGATGTTTTAGTTACTGCTGAGCAGTGCCTTTCCTGCTTCTCATACCACCCCACCAGTGAGTAGGCTGGGGGTACACAAGAAACTGGAAGGAGACACAACTGGGACAGCTGACCTCAACTGATCAAAGGGATATCCCAGACAATATGGCATCATGTGGGGAAAAAGGAGGAAGCGGGGCATGTTTGGAGTGATGGCGTTTGTCTTCCCAAGTCATGGATATGCATGATGGAGCCTGGCTTTCCTGTAGGTGGCTGAACACCTGCCTGTTAACAAGAAGTGGAAAATAAATTGCTCTTTTTTTGCTTTGCCTGTGCATGCAGCTCTTGCTTTGCCTATCAATATGTGTTTACCTCAACCCAGGAATTTTTTCTCTTTTGCTCTTCTGGTTCTCTCTCCCCATCCCATAAAGGGTGACTGAGTGAGTGGCTGCATGGGGTTTGGTTGCCAGATGGGGTTACGCCATGACAGACAGATGTCTTCTGTCTTAGAGTGAATAATAGAACATAATAACAGAATAAGGAAGACCAGAGAGATCAGTTTAGGTTTTTTCTGTCTTGGGGGATTTTTGGTTTGGTTTGGCTTTTTTTACTCTTAACCTTTTGCATTTGGACTGTGAGTTACTTCAATAGCTCTTTCACCTCATCAAAAACCACTTCTGAAGAAAATTAATATTTCAGAATAAATCTACAGTATCCCCAATATCTAATATTTCAAGCATCCAACATCAAACACTCCAAACATTCAATTTCCCAATAATGCTTTTAAGCCATTTCAAACCCCACCAAAGTGATACCTAAACATTGTGATTGTTTCCATCTTTCAAAGTTTTTGTTCTTCTCGTATAGCTCTTTACAATTTGTTTTACTGTCTAGCATTCTTCTATCATATAGTTGATAACAAAAACCTTACCCCTGCCACCATGAACATATGCTACTGCAGAAAAACATTTCAGGTTGTTCCCAGAGGAAAACTGTCCTTCAGATGCCAATCTACAGTATTAATAACAACAATAACAGCAAAACAAATTCTACTTTGCTTAGCTTATCCTAAAAGACAAAATGCTGCTAAAGATTGGTCAGGAACATGACTGAAAGATAAAGGTGTCCACTTAAAGAACCCTGAAGAACTGTAATTTGAGTCTCAAAATAGCAGGTGATGGTTGCTTCTTCCGTGTCTTTGTGTTGCAGCAATCACATAACATGATCTGGTAATAAATGTTTATGCTTTGTTTCCCCGCTCTTCTTTTTTTTTTTTTCTTTTCTAGCAGAGATGTAAAGCGTTGAGATGTGGCAGAATGAAAGCTCTGAAGGACCAAGTCCCCTCCCTGTGGAGTAGGTAGGCACTCAAAGCAATACCAATATTGTGATGAGTGTTGCCATTTGCATACTGAAATAACAAGAGATGCTTTGGGAATGTGAAGCTAAATCCTAATTTTACCTGTGAGCAAAATTTCAATGGGAATGTCAGTGGTACTGTGGGCATGCATGTTCTATTTAGCAGAATCAATTTTAGTCCTTGAGCCTGTTGCTGCGGATATATTTAAGAGGAGATACTATGACTGAAGTCAAAATCAGTTCAGTGCTGGCAATTTCTTACCAGGGACTAGGCAGGCAGAAAAACTCATTTCATGAGGACCATCAACACTTGCCACATTAATTTAACTATTGGATAATTTGAAATACGTACTTTTAAAGCTGAATAACAGCAGACTCACCTGTCTGTCTCCTGAGCTGTTATTGTTTGCATGTCAATGTTACCCTAATGCCTAGACGTTCCAAGCTCTAGACTCAGTTTTGTGAAATAAATGTTCCAGATCTTATGTAGGGTTAGAAGATCTTAAAGGATTTTAATATTTATCCCACTGATTGTTCTCAATGATGTAAAAATCTGTCAGCTCTTGAAAACTCTGCAGTCAACACACAGAGTGGGAAAAAGAATAAAACACAAAATTTTGGTGACACTGGACCTAAAATTTGAAAGCGAGTTATTCTAGTGTGAGGCAGTGTTATCTTTGTCATTCTATTCTGAGCACACTTTGAATGATAGCTGGACTTTTACAGTAGGATACATGTTGATAAGTTTTCACTGTAATTGATATTTACTAGTCCGACCTAAATTACTAAAAAGCAACAACTAACTTTGCCTGAGTCTGAGTCCATGCCCTGCTCAAGGAGTGATTTGCTATAATAGTCTTAAAACTGTAGGCTGTGTTTAAGAAAATATGGGTCATATCCTAATATGAATACTCTCCTCATTTGTCCTGAATTTGAATCACTAATATATTCAAAGCCACCTAGGATAATTAGGGAAATCAACTTAAACTGATGGTGTCTCATGGTGCCCACAATAATACCACAATAGCATCCTGGTGTTCAACTATTGTAATACCAGGTGACTTACTATTTCATCTCATTCTTCTTTCCTATACCATTCATTTTATTGACCTGTTGCCTTGGACTATTGAAACTGCAGATGTAATGGGCCAGGGATCCTTTTTTCTCTATGTGGCATGCCCTCAGCTCAATCTATGACTTCAAAGACTATATTATGGATGTGACAAACCTCAGACTACTTGAAACCTGGATAGACCTTGAATCCTAGACAGAACCCCCCACGCCTGCAACAATAAAAATCTTAAAACAATCTGTTGTTAAAAAAATCTTGTTTGGTTTAGGTGCTTTCATTTCTTTTTAACAAGCACTTGCAGCATAGACACAGTGGAAGCAATTGGAACAGTGAATGTGAACCACAGAGGGATTAGGCCCACTGTCTATAAAGCTCATGTAGCTCTTGAGCAATCCAGCAGATCAATTAATTATCATTACAAGCAGCCTGCCAAAGAAACCCAATGGGCTATTGAAGGCAAGATGACTGTAAAATTAGAGCACAGACCAACTCTAATGTTCACTAATGGACATGAACATTACCCTTGCAGCTTCAGCCAACTGTACTGAATGAGACCCTGGTGACATTTTTGGATAAAGTACATTAGGGACTGAAGATTTTAAGTTTTTAAATTTAACATGTTGATTTATTTTTATTTTTATTTTTTTTTGTTAGCAAGCAGCTGAGGAAAGAAAGAATTCAGAAAAGATACTGGAAGTGGAAAGGAATGAAGATTGCCCACTGGCTTGTCTTAAATATTCCTTTCTTATGTTTCTTCAATATTGAGCAACAAAAGCTCTGAGTGAATATTTTATCTCCACAAAACTTCATTTGTTTATTATACAGTCCAGTGCTAGTGCTGACAAACATGCCAAATGGAGGTAAAGCTGACACTATGTAAACTCAAAAAAGCCAAGTTTCTGTGTATAGAGAGCTATTCTCTGCTACAATAAGTAGAAAAAAACATTTCTGTCATCTTGAATGCTTTATTGATAAAAAGCTGAGATGACATCTTAGCAGAAATCATGACTTTTACAGTCTTTAGGAGGCAAGCAACCTCTGCACAACAGTTGTAAGAACATAAGAGACTTGAAAGACACCTTGATGTCTAAGCAGAGGTCCAATTTCCTTGTTAGAGTTACTCCAATTAATTTTTTTTTGTTGTTGCAGAAATGACTCTGAAATAAAAACTTGTTTCACTGCTTTTTTTCATCTATGCTTCTTTCATTATTCTGTCTAAACTCCTTTTATGCTTTTAGCAGTCCACAGGATTGCTTCAGTCCTTTCAAATTCTTTTATACACCACTTTATTATGTCAACTTGTAACAAGCTCCATCATATAAAGTAGTACGTCCACAGCATTGGATGTCAAATACAAAAGTCTAGGCAGGTCTTCTTCATTGGCAGCCACTGAGATTTCATGTTGGTTACACATTTTAGGCATGTGTTGTCTTTGTGTGGACTTCAAAAGCCCGGTAAGAGAAACCCAGGGCTGTTGAAAAGGTGTCCTTTACTGAATTTTCTGAAGTCTTAAACAGAAATTTCTGTCATTCCTGCCAAATTTCTGTGTGGTTCTGTACTACCACATATTATTTCACATCTTCCCCATAGCAGTTCTGCGCAAGTGCTCTAGGCAGAGAAGAGGGACCTGCTGCTCCCTTGTCTGTAGCTTGCTCAGTGAAGTTGCCCAGTGGGCATTTGCCCAGTGAGCACCAGCCATGCTGTCATGCAAAGCCCTGGGTAATGAGTTAAAATTGCTTAAAATCAAAATGGCTTTAAACCAAAAGAAAGTAGGTTTAGATTAGATATTATGAAGAAATTATTCACTATAAGCATGGTGAGGCAGTGGAAAAGGATGTCCAGAGAAGTTCAAGGCCAGGTTGGATGGGGTTTTGAACAACCTGGTCTAGTGGAAAGTGTCCCTGCCCATGGTAGGGAGGTTGCAATGAGACAATTTTTGAAGTCCAACCCTAGCTATTCTATCATTCTTTGAAATCTGAAATGGTCCCACTGATTTTGCAATATGCTCTTCCTAAAGATAAGTCTGGAAAATAAGTTTTGAGACCATGAGGCTCAGGCAGAGAACCAGGAGACAATGATAGCTGTGGAGTACCTAGCCTTAAGAGAGCTGCTTTAATTTACTGGAACGTTGAAAGCAACAGAGGGAGCTGAGGGAGGGCAGTGAGTGAGGAGTGCCTAAGGGCTGGGTAGGGAGAGAAAGAAGACAGGGAAGAGCTCAGCATTATTTGAGGCCAGTTTAGCCAACAACCTAAAGCATTTTATCTTTAAAATAAGTGCTAGGGATGAAATTTTTCTATCACAGTTATACGGTCCACATCTTGGAGACAACCGAGACATCCCTCTTAAGGCTGAATGAGTACTGCCCTGGCGCTGACTAAAGCGGAACATATCCAAGACACTCCCCAGCTGCATGTTATGTTTTCACACAGAGACATTTCCTTGTCCTTCCTATGCTCCTATGTTCTCTATATTTGTTACTTTACTTCCCTTTTTCTCAAATATTACTGTAATTGTTCTAACAACAAATTGTTCATCCCTTTCCTAAAGATATTTGCTAGAAACCATAAACGATTGACAAAATGGAGGCAAGACTCAGTCTTACCTAATCCCATGCCAATCATTAGCTGCTCAGCTTTACCTAGTTTCCACTGAATTGATAGATGTCCCTTACTTTAGGGGAAAGGGAGTGGGAGGAGGCAAATCTTATATTTGTGTAACAAAAAGCAGAAAACGCTTGTGTTGTAAAGCAGTAAAAGCTCAGAGCAGTGAAAAGGCAATGCACTATACTTGCATAGCTGCGTGAATGAAAGCTCAGCACCAAAGCTGCTTCCAGGACTTGAGTTTAAGTAGCTCCCCCATGAGCTCCCCCATTAGAGAACTGCCCTTCTGCGTATTTAGGATGAAATCTGTCCCTTTGAGATCACCATAATTCTTTAATGTTGATTTTGGTGGGAGCAGGGACTTGAGCTAAGTATTTTATGGTACCATCACGTAGTATACACATTTTATAATTCTTAGGGGAAAAAAAAGCTGATATTCATTTGTAATGACATGTGGCCAAGGATATGTCCATATGGCCATGTTCACAGCAATCAAACAGATAATGCCACTGAATTCAGTAGGCACCATCATGGCACAGCCCTGTGGAAACTGAAAGAGAAAAAACCCCCATTGATTCAAATGAGGCCAAGATTTCACCTCATGTTTTTAGTGTAGCAAATGTTATTGCAAGCCCACACAAAGCCATCATGAAGTGCAAATTACCACAGGAATTTGGCATACTCATTACCAACCTAGTATCATTTATACGAATGTCGGTAATTAGAAAAGAGGTTTCAGTTTCTTTCTTTAAAAATGTGACTTTTAATAACAAAATGACAAGCTTTCTTTCAATGAAATCAAGTTGTATGCTGCAGGAAGAGTTGAAAATTTGAGGAAAGAGCTGAGAGCCAATGTTTAATGAAGGCAGCACCACTGCACAGCTGAGAAAACAGGCAATAACTCAATTCCTTGTGTATTTGGGAATCCAGTAGAAGAAAAGTAACCACGGCAGAAGAGATTTCATTTGCAAAGGCAGATTAAAAGCTACTGAAGGCAGAGTAAAGATACTCAGGGGACATTAGTGGACTTTGTTGTCAGGTTCTGTAGCTGGATTTGGTTGTTTTCCACTGATTATTGTTTTTTTTGTTATTTGGTGAAACCACCCACTCCCACCCTCCTTCCCCTCCCCATTTGATAATCCCTGCATGTTAAGCAAAGCTGCACTACTTATTGTGGTAATATTCTAATACATTTCCCAATAAATAAACATAACTGCTGAAGACGCCGTCCTTTTCTCCTCTGAGAGTTAGCTCTACCTTGGTTGCTGTTAGGTCAAGTCTGGTTTAATATGATTTTTTTTTGAATATCAATGAAAGAAGAGAAAAAATATAGTAGCCAGTTTTGGACATGGATGTATAAACATTATTTGTGGTTGAAAAAGCTACATGAAGGGGTAAAAAACCCAACCATTTTGCAATCTGGTGTAACTTTCTTGCATTACAGGATAGCTGTGTTTGCTGGGTGTTTGTCACCCCACAGGGTTAATGGGAGCTGCCAGCCCCTGTAATTCTGTTCTAGAGCGACCTCTCGTGTTTTGTCACTTAACTTCTGTTTGAATCTTTGATTTTTATAATTTCCAATAAGGTTACGAAAATATCATCAATTGCTTTGGGTGCTGGCTTTGTTCTGTGCAGCAATTTGAGTTACACTTCCCTCCCCCTCCTGCTTGTTACTTAGTCAATGCATTGCATTTACCTGAAATCATCCCAACAACACTCGTGAGATGATTTCCCCCATCTTTTAAATTAATTTTCATGTATGTTCGCTTCTGTTTGGAGTCTTCACCTTTCAGTGAAATGACCAGATGTCTCAGAAAGCCTCAAGCAATGCTGGCATCAGGAGACTTCGCCCCCATCCTGAGTGACTGCAGACTGAGATGCCAATATGTTCTGATTTGTAATGGATGATTGATTTGCAAGGCTGTTTTGCTTGGGTTGTTCCTTGCTAAAAGAAGCATTGGGCCTTTTTATTATTATTTTTAAAATTTTATTTTATACCAAGCAATATTTCTCCTATCTGTGGTCTTGTGCCCAATAAATCCTACCTAGCTGCTCTTTTGTTTGTGATTTCTTTTTTCCCTTCCAAAAGAGTTTATGTTTATTGAATCTTTAATGGCAATAAAATTACACTGGGGAAATAACAAGATCATTTGCCTAAATACCTTTGAACATAAGGCTCATCCATGGTGGAAGGAGGTGGAAGCCCACTCTGCAGCAGTGTGAACAGAGCGTTACACTTTCTGTCTTATCCTTGGGCCTCCTCCTCCTCCTCCTCTGCTCTCACACACTGGATCCGAACATCTAACATCCGCACTTCATAAGTCTTTGTTAGTTGTGTCTTGGGGCACCATGGGCAAGCCTGTGGTGAGACCCCTCCATTTCTACCGGGGTGTGGAGATGTGTAGCCACATTCCAGCCCTGCTAACATTAGAAATCCTCCATGTTCGGTGAGAAGACCATAAAACTGTTTCTCTGTGAAACTGTTTCCCTAAGAAATCTTAGCTCTGAAATACTAGTACAGGCCAGGCAACCTCTGGGGAAAAGCCTGCAAATAGCCGGAAAGTCGGACTTTGGACCTTAGTGGCACCTGGTCTTGAGGAATACGCCTGGTAAAAGGTAGTTCAGTGTGCTGCTGTAATGCAAGTTGCAGGTTGTGCTTTGAGTGGGGGGAAAAGGCTGGAGCCCCCGGAAACCGGCCGTGACCTGACACTGACCCTTTGCACAACGAAGGGCACAGGCACTTGTGACGCCAGGACAGCACAGACTGGCCACTCTGAGATACAGCAGGACTCAGCAGGAAGACCCCAGAATATACCGTGCATAGACTGTGAGGATATAAAAGCCCAGGGGTTGCTTGGTTCAGTCTCCCTCCTCGGAGGCACTCAGCTAGAGCTGCTTTTGTGTGACTGTGCCATGATTAAAGAACTTGAAATCAGACATCTGAAACTCTGCTGTAGGAAACCTGTGGCCGAGCGCATAAGAAAAACTGATCTGACTGCATGACAGTGGTGTGTGTCTAGGGAGTCAAGAGGGGCACTTGCTGGCTCACTGGAGCTGCCCCTGCAAAGGGTCTTCGGTCTCATCAGTGAAAGTCTCAGGTGGTAGGAGTGTGACTGCCAGAGTGGCTCCTGGATGGTCAGGCAGGAAAGTTTCCTTAACAGTGTCACAGGACTGAAAGTGGGATTTGGAAGTAACAACCTCCAGTTAATAGTCCCCTCTCTTTTCACTAAAAATTGAAGTGTAGATTCATTGAACAACAGTAAAATCACTAATTGAATCTATTCCAATTCCACAAAGCTTTTCAATGCATGCTTCAAATTGATTACACAACTTTTACAAATTACCGTGACTGAGCTTTTAATTCCTCATGCAGTGGCAAGTGTGCTAAAACATAACCTGCCAGCATACATTTCCCCGACTTACAGACTTTTAAAGGTGGTCTGGCAAGAGAAACTAAATGATAATCGGATTCTCAATGTTTTAAATTGGGAATGGGCTCTCCTGGAACAACACTCTCAAATTACCTTCTTTTAGGTGCAAAGGATTTCTGGGGTATTTTTAGAGCATTATTTTTCTTGCAGGACTATGTCTGAATTTCGTTTGGGTAGTAATAAATGAATGGAAGGCATCCTTCATTCACTAAATGCATTCAACAGTCACAGGGTCTGACAATTTTTTATTTTTATTTTCTTCCACTCTGAGACTATATTCTCTCTCAGGTCATTACATTAATCTCTTTTCTGTGAAGCAATCTTTTTGTGTCGGTTTCATATTTGGAAATACTTGATCACGGTTTCAAATATCTGCATGCACCGACTAGATCCTCATGGAGGATTTTTTTTGGGTGATTCTCAATATAAATCCTCAAGAGACTCCTTTTGTGTAGAGGAAATACACTCCCTCCAGAACCGGGGAACCCTGCAGATGTACAACTCACCCCTAGAGGTCACTGCGATCCAGGGATTTCAGCGAGCACCCGGTGGGTTTATTCCTAGGTACAGGGTGGGGTAATGGCGGCAGGGGTGGCCCGAGGTCTGCAGCCAGAGCGGAACGCTCATGAAGAGCTGTTCCTCCTTTCCCTTCCTTTTTCCTATTACCTATTCTTTTTCTCTTTCTGACATTCAGGGTTTACCACTAGTAACCAGCTTTTTTTGGATTAAACTTATCTTCAGTGGAGGTTTTTTTCTCCTATTTGGCGTCTTCTTTTTCACTTGGGAAAAAAAAAAAAGGACAAATATGGCCAATTTGTTGATAATTATTTTAGATTCATGAGAAAAGTCACCTTCAGAGAATGAAGAAGGTGACTTCTGGATTGTTTTGTGTAAATTCTTTATAGGAGTGGATTTTACTGTGCTGCACAATTTAGGCTTCATTTGATTTAGGTTTCTGGCACGATTTACCAGTATGTCCCATTTTTTTAGCATATGACTTCAGATATTTCTGAGTTAACCCCCAGGTTTCAATACAGATTGCCAGTAGTATTGAGGCAGACTAGTTCAAAAGCATCATGCTACTTTTGTAAGGATTTTGTACAAAGGCTTCTTCACACTTTAGTTTTGCTTTTACTTTGCCTTTTAGAACAACCAAAGATTAGTTTGAGCTATGCTGTTGTCAGCATTCTAATGAATCACAGGCTGGCATTTTAACTTGGTGGGGGGAGATGTACCAAATTGTCTCACTTAAAATCAGTCTTTTTCAAGTCTGCTAAAAATTTTGAAACACCCTTGAAATGTAAGCTTATTTGTTTCAAAACTAGCAAATAGACACATATCAAAATTTGGGGTAGAAAAAGTCTAGGGGAAAAAAAAAAATCTTTTCTGACTTCTCACAATACTGTGATCATATTGTGCCCATAGAAATTTGTCTAAGTTCTGAAGTAAAGCAAGTATATATAGCCAGAAAAAGTGAAATAAGTTGGCCAAAACTTTCTACATAGAAAACGTTAGGCCTCGAAAAAGACCCATGGCTAGAAATAGGTGTATTGGTGTAGCTGGGTATGCTATGGTCCCTTCTATGTGACATACACTGTAATTGAATAAAGCAGAATCCAGCTTTTGCATCACAATTCAAAATATGCAAATTTCTGTGAAAAATTGATTTGATCCTATTAGAAAAGTGATTAAAAATACTTAAACATGTCAGGTTTGATTCTGCTCTATGACTTGTTAGCAAAGACAGAAGTATATGGTTATCCTGTTGATGAACTCTTGTGGCATCAGCAGGCACAGAGTTCTCTTGGGAACCTGCCATATTTGCAAAATCTGGCTGCTATATTTTTTCATATCTGAAGTAACTTTTAAAATAACATCAACTATCTAATATTATACATTCTGGTGAAAATCCCTTTCTTATTTGTTTTTGGACTGGACTAACACCTGAAAGACAAATCACAAATCCAGAAAAGATCTGGTGCATTTTTTTTGTGTCTAGCTTAGCTACTGACTCCTGGTAAGCTTTGTGGCAAACCGATTAAACTCTCCACATTTTGATTTCCTTATTTGCACAAGATTCAACATAGCTACACTAGTAAGCATTGTATGGGAATTATGAGGTTGGAAAGCCTATTTAGACAGTACAGAAATTGTAGAAAATGCATACATTGTGTTACCAAAATAACTCCTATCTGACGAAATAGTTATGATAAAATACCATAGTGATATAAAGAAGACATATTGTGAAGTATTATATAGTTATGTGGAAAAGTGGAAGAAATGTCACTGCCATAACTCACTAAATAAAAACATAAATGCAGAAGCTGACCATTTCTAGGTTCCTAAAATGAGTTGTATATATTGGGGCTGGTAGTATATTTGCATAACACTTAATAGGGTGCAAGGAGTTAGTTGGTTTGGAGTGGGGGTGGGGGTCGTAATGGTGGCTCTGACTACATTCTCTTCCTTGCAAGAAAGGAAATTATGGGAAAAAAGTTGAATTTTAGAGGTTAGTTGAGACAATCAGAATAGTGCCTCCTCTGGTAAAGGTTTTACAGGCAGCTCTAGCACAGAGAACATAATGGTCTCAGTTGGCTGCAGTGGAAGCACTCATGGGCTGCAAACACTTCAGTATTCTTCCAAAGCAGAGCCATGAGACTACTCTGTTACATGAGGCCACAGCAGCAGGGCAACAGCAAAAGCTAAAAATGTGTCAATTCACTCACAGTATATGTGAACCTACACATGTATTTTGCTAACACATGAAATAACACCAAGAATCAAAGTTCTAAACAGAGCATTCTCTTAATTCTTTTTTTTTTTTTTGCATTTTCCTTTTTTATTTCAGTTAAGAAAAATCTTTAGTTATGACTGCTTAGATGCTTGGCAATTGTGGCCCTTACAAAAGATCATCATAATCCCATGAAATACAAAATTTCTGGAAGGCATCTGAAAATCTACTCAACCATTCAGTCTTTTGTTCATTTTGGAAAGCTTTGCTATTTGTGAGATAGGTTATCACCACATAACAGACCCCTGCTCTTTCTTGTAATGTTGATTGTGCATCTATCTGCTTTACTTTGCAACTGTGCTTACTCACACAGTTATGATGGAGGGTGAGACCATACAATTTTTTAATATCAGTGGCAAAAGTCCTCCCACAGCCCACCTGGCCTTTGGCTGAGAGGTGGCACCACTCAAGAGATGGCAGTGTCCTACTTTCTGGATTTTGCTGCTGTTGTTTAATGAGATAACAACGTGCTTTATCATTTAGCCATGACATATGATGGGGTGAGGAGATCCAGAGAGATTTCTCAGAGCTGCCAAATTTGATGCAGTTTCGTGAAGGATATTTCTTACCAGTGAGAAACCCTCCCATTTCTTGCTCCCTTCTCATCACCAAAAATGTATCTGTTTCTCTAGGTCAGCCTACTTCCTGGCAGGCTTGCAGCACTCCAGAAGAAGTAGGATGTTAAAGGGGAGAAAAAAAAGCATCAAATAGGAGGGTTTCATCAGTCCTCAACTCCCACCAGAAAGACCAGCAGCACTGACACCTCTGCCCCAAACCGTGCTTCGTCTTGTCTTAACTCGGGCCTTTTGGCATTTCTGCTGCAACTATGGACATAAAACAGATGTCCTGCTGAGAGCACTGGGGCAGACTTTAGGAGCTGTAGGGAAAAATGGGCAGCTGCTCCATGGGTTGTGGTCTCTCAGGACCAGGAGCAGGGGATGCTGTCAGAGGCTGGAATGCAAGTGTTCTTCGCAGCTGCAGTGAGTAGCACAGAGGAAGGAGGTGGATCTGTTTAAAACAGGTGTGGGGCAGGGAGGAGGATGAGGAGAAATCTCTGGGAAGGGTAGAGAGCATATAGGAAAAAAAAAGAACAAGCAAGCGTAAAGAGAGGTGTGCAGTCTGGCCCGTCTTGGCTCCTTGCAGAGGGCAAACAGCAGTGGAGAGCCCAAAGATGGGGTGAAGGAGCAGCTGACGTCTGGGGGACTGGTACCAAACTGCCCAGAACAGACAGGAACGAACAAGTGAAACTGTCTTTCATGCTCGAGGCACAATCCAGGTGAGGATTGTTTTCTTCTCAGTATGTCTGCTGTGCAAGACTTAAATTCACCTTGTCAAAGAGGGCACCTGTTGTTTCTTGAGGAAAAAAATGCAATCTCTGCCTTGGTCTCTGGACACAAACAGTGCATCAGCTTGCTGGGACGCTCACTGTTCCAGGGATAAAACAAAGTGGCAGGGGCCTATTTATGCCCAACAGAAACAATAAAAGCCAACTGCTGTGGTGAGGAAGTGGCCATTTGCTGTGTGAGCTGCAGCCAGGGACAGTGGAGGAAAGGGATAGTAGAGCATGCCCGGGCCAGGCTGCTGCAGCATTACTGCCCAGTTTCCAGCCCTATCGTGTGTTGGTGTGCTGCCCCCGTTTAGCTGCCTTTCAGCAGTTAGGACTTGGAGAGAGAGGTGAGGAAAGGAAAACAATGAATGATGTTGCCTGAAATCTGATTTTCTGTCCAAATTTTACACTGCCATGGACTTTTCGTGCTTGGAGCGAGTTGATATGGGCTTGTCAGACATTTCCTAGCCCATAGCTCTGGCTAGATCATGGCTCGGTGACACTCTGAGAGGGCCCGTGCAATGGGCTTTGTGTATGATGCCGGATCAATCCTCAGTCTCCATCTCTCTAAGTGGAGCTCTCAGATCTATCAAAGCAATTCCATACATTTCATTTTGGCACGTTAGTACCACAGGTTGTGTAGGATTACACCTCTGTTGGAGAATGATGACAGGTCCAGGGGAGCATGTATGACAGAATGCACTTTTCAGCCAGGGCTTGCCAAGCTGCCATACAACTTCAGCTTTAAACAGACCTCAGTGAAATCTGCAGATCTGGACTTTTCCCTAAAGCTTTACATCATTAAGCTTCAAGTCTTGCTCACCATTTGCTAACTAGATCAGTTCCTAATGCAGAGCAGCAACAGAAGCATGTGGGCACTGCTGTTCCTCAGCTGTTTAGCCCCAGTAAATAATTGTTTGAAGGATGGAGGATTGATAAGCAGCTCCATGCATAGTCAGAAGCAGACAGTGGTCCATTCTTTTCATAGCTGTGGTCAGTCTCTGTTGTTTCATCAGAAAAAGGTGACAGTAAAGTCCCACATGCCATGGTACATGTGCAAAGATGGAGATATAGTTAAGAAAATTGAGATTCTTCTGGTCTGTTAGGTGACCAGCTAGAGCTCTTAAGTATGCAAATAATAGTCTAGAATCATAGAAGCTCACTGGTAGATGATGGTCTCCTTCCAAATACCTTTGAAGAGCTCATCATATCAGAGATCTAATGATTCAGCCTAAAAGCTCAATTCTCAGTTATGGCATCCTTTCCATAAACTTACGGGGCAAACTAAACAAGAGAAGAGGAATGTAGGTGAGAGGATAGCTTGTATAGCTGGAGAAAAAAAGGGTAAAAAGTTTTAGACACATCAGCATTTCTCTTGATGTATTCTCCTGTGCTGTGATTGACAGTCTATATAGTTGGGGGGAAAACCCCAAAATCTATAATACAGTAGCTGTCCTGTAAGGCTCATTGCTAAATAAGATCATTGACTTTGTGGAGAGGAGTCCTGCAGTCCACTCTTCAGAAGCAGACATGGGTCTGTAGAAGTGTGCAAGGAAATTGCAGCAAGCATGTAATCTTCCTAGCCTGGAGCTAACACAGGGAGAAGCAAGCAGTAAGACTGATAGGCTAGAGAATATTACGTCTTGGCTGTACCTTTGTTGCTCCATATATAGTGTTATAGGGAGAAATGTGTAGACATCAAAATGATCTTACCAACTATTTACATACTTGGATTTCACACAAGAGTTTACTAAGAGACATATTTATAGAAACTGTGAATTTGAAATTACTATTAGGAGGAAAAATGAAACCTTTAAATGCAGTGATTTACTGGCATCTTGCTTCTGAGAACCACTGTGATAGGGAGACATAAAGCAAGTAACTTGTGTTTTAGTTGAATCTGCCCGAACTGACATATAAGATGGCTGTTCAAAGTTTGTTTATAAGCCATGAGAATGGCTTATAAGTTGGGAATAAAAATGGTAGCAACATTCCTCTGGTTTTTGCAGCAACTGGCAGTAGAGAAAAATAGCAAAAGTGGGTATAAAATGATTTTATAAAAATGTAGTATTATTTTTTTTAAAAAAAAAGGGAAAAAAACTCCTGTGTGTCACTTTTTCATAATTCTTTCAAAACTACAGAAAAAAAGAAGTCTCTCAGGGACAGATTTCAGACAGAAGACATCAAAACTTGCTAAATAAATTAAGAACTGTGAAGTACTTGCTCAGCTTTATTAAATCCTCTACTGTATAAGAAGCAGGAGAATTCTGTCAGTTTAATTCTTTGACAATCTCACTCATAAAGAAAAATCTTCTACTGGGGGGGATGAAGAAAAATCTCTGGTCAGTACATCAGGTTTTCCATCTGATTTGTTCCCAGTACATGGGAAAAACATAACAGATTGCATGTTGCGTTTACTAAAGAACATACACATGAATTTAAATCACAGCTTCCTTTTTTGTGACACAATTGTGAATTAACTTTCTGCATTTGTAATTAGAGGGCAGAACTGATGCAAAAGCTTACTTTAAAGTGATATGTCCAATAAAATGACTTAGACTGCTGAGTAATTGTTCACTATAATGGGTGAATATGCCCTTTGGAATAGTGTTTTCATTCCAGTTCAGTTCCAGTATTTCAGGGACACAAGTCCTCAGCCAGTGTTGCTCAGACTGAGAAAGTTCCTGAAACAGGGTGGTACTGGACTGGTGCTGAGGAAAACAAAACCTTTCTTACAAAAAAAACAAGGAACTTCCCACAAACTTAATTGGTTAGTCTAATGCTTTGTACCAGAGTATGGTGGTGTTGACATATTTTTTTTTCCTCAGCATGGCTTTTACTCACACTTTGCACTTAGGCTGCAAAATATTTTAAAATATTAACTATCGGGCTTTTCATTTTGAATGAGACTAAACAAGGGCTCAAATTTTGATCAAGACAGCTGCCCCTTAATCTGTAGTTATGCTTGATTGAGATAGGCTCTGACAGCCAACATAACAATAGACAGACCATTCTTTAACATATTAACCCTTGTGACCTAATTAGCCATCCATAAAATGCAAATAGGATCCTTAGCAACCTTTAGAACCATTCGCTTCTCACTGACATTTGATTTTCCTTTTGCAATGTCAGTGCACTTGTGTTAAGATTTTAGGTATTTAGCCTTTCTGCAGAACAGATGCGCACATTAAGCACTTGTTAGGCTCTAGTTGAAAACCTTGTCTTTAGCCACCAGTGCTCCCAGAAACATTTGCAAGCTTGAGGTTGAAGATCCTGGTTAAACAGAATGTTAACCATCCCCACTACATTGTTTACACATTTGCTGATGATCAGTAAATACAGTTGAAATTGTAAACAAGGGTTGGGGCAGGAGGGAGCAGGAGTGAGGAGAGGAAGGGTGAAAGGAAAAGCTGAAAAAGGTGCCCTATTTAATTTTGCAAAGAATTCTGTGTTTCTCTGCGTCATTTCAAAAAAGCTAAGAAGGGATAATTCATGTAACACAACAGAAAATACAATACTGAGAATAAATCCCTGCCAGAGAATTGTTTTTAACTGGCATCACACTATCTGTGCATATTAACTGTAGTATATCTTCAGCATCTGTCTTTTTATTTTTCCCCATTGAAAGTAAACTTACAAAATCCACTGAAAGTTAACCCTGGTCTGTTCTGGTCAAGAAGATTGAGATCAATATCTGTACAGGAAGGTTTATATTCAGTTTACAGTAGTCCTTATGTGGTTAATTATTGCCCCCAAGTAATTCTAGTGGTGTACTCATTTGTAAATGCTGTTGTGACCCTTTATGTTTTTTAGGGACCTGTGGTTTGTTGATTTACTCACTTTTTTTTTTTGCTTTTTTCCCTGGTTTTTTTTTTTGTTTCTCTACCTCTACAAGTTGCCTTCCACCAACACTCTGGGTGTACACATGGCACAGTGGGGCAGGAAGCCCTCCATCCAATTATGTCTCTTATTTCTTAACCACATAAACTCAAATATACTGTGTGACTGTTCCTTTGGACTGGGTAATGGAGTAATATAACAATGAGGAGTTGTGGGAAAAAACCTGATGTTTGCTCAACAGAGCTTAAAATGCTCTGTTGCTGAAGTAAACTTGAAAACCCCTGCAGTATAAATTGTTGATGTAGCTAGGTTTTGGACTCTCAGAAACGTGTCTTTCCTAGAATTTCAAGTGTGTGGATAAGCATACATTAGTGCAAGCACAAAACATGGCAAAACTTTCACTGGCATTCGCTGTAGAGATGAGCAGATGAAGTGTTTTAAGAAGTGCAGAATAAATCAAAACATGCTAAGCAACAGCTCGTGCGTCCAGCCCTCAAAAAATCTCTAGAGACACTTGTATTTTCATCATTTTTTGGAGAAGGGAGGTCTCACTTCCTGACTTTTTTCCTGGCTAAAGATTTACCTTTTGCTTTCCTTTTTATAAATCAGAGGCTGAAATTGCTGATACAATTTCATGATTCAAAAGTACTGGGATTTTGGGAGAAAACACAAATATCTCTTGGCAAGTAACTCACAGGAGCATCTTCAGATGAAGATTTTAGTGATTTTTATGGTAAGCCTTGTGACACATTTAAGTGTGTATCTATCCAAGAGTGGTCACCACAATTGTGGTGTACCTGGACTGGCTTTATTCGTGCTAATCAGGGATGCTCAGCAGCAGCTGATCTGTCTCTTGTGGTTTGTGGAGTGGCTCTACCTTCACACGGCTGCTGATTTAAAACTAGCTTGGACCGTGGGCAGAACTCTTTGTTGTGACTGCAATGCAGACACATATTTTGTTTCTCCGTCTAAAATAACAGAAGACAAATGGGGATTTGCGACAATCTGCATTAAGAGGTTTATTCACTGTGAGTGTTAATGATAACTGCAGAAAAATAACATGTGAGAGCATGGTGGCAGCTTATGCTGTCAGAGTACACATCTCATCACACCTCTGACCAACACAGCTGTGCTGTCAGAACAGGATGGATTTGGCCTTCATAGGGAAGTGAATGAGAATAGAAGATAGCAACCATCGGAAATGGTGCAAGAAGTGCTAAGCTTTTGCCTGATTGTGGCTGCAGCTTTGACAACCCATGTCCCCCTAGCAAAGTTCTTTCCCTCTTTTGCAGGTCTGTCACAAGAGTCTGTCATCCTCTGGACTACCTGGGCATTTCCACCTATGAACCCTAGGAGCGCTCACACTGAAAGTGTTTGACTTTATTTGTGCAGTCTGTGAGATTAGTACAGTCTTTCCTGCAGAGGGAAAATGACAATGAATGCTTTAGTGGACAGAATGAGAGTGGGCTATGATATTAACTTGAAGACTGTGACAGGATTAGATATAGTTCTGTAGCTTTGCCAGTCTTAGAAGAGCCCAAATCTGCCATGACTGATTCAGTGATAAGGTATTGCTATTTCTTTACCCCTACCTTTTTTTTTTTAATAGGTTGAGTTGGATTTCTTTAAAAAGGAAATCAATTGGTGTAATAGTGTGTTGAGTCAACTCTCCTTCTGAGTTTATTTTGCAGTTGAAGTCTCAGACTTGTCAGTGGGGGTTTTTTTAAGGTTTTATCACCACTGTTGCTACCTCCATGTCACAGCCACAATTAATAGTGAAGACAACAAAAGAAAAGGCAGCAGAGGAGGCAAAGAGCACAAGGGTTGTCTCTGTTCTCGAGGGGAAATGCCCTGAGGAAAATGGTTCCTCAGGACACAATAAGTATTTTTCTGAGGATCAATGGAACAAGAAACATTGCAGTACAGCTCTGTCTGTAAAAGTTGCCTGCAGGTTGAGTGGTGCTTTTTGGAAAGCAGCAGGACAAGGAAGTAATGACATGCAACAGCCTAACTTTGCCTAAAGCTACCATTGGAACAGTACATTCCAATAGTACTGTTGTCAATGCTATATTCAGTCAGGGCAGTAAACCATTCTCCAGTCATATTTTAGATCATGTAAGAAACAAATGGAAGCATTCTTGCTGCTCTGGTGGCTTGTAAGAAACACCAGGGCTCAATGTCAATATCATCTCATGGTGAAACTACTTCTGCTGTCCATGGCCAGGAGGCACAGACCTCCTTCAGGAGCTGGTCCAAAGCCCAAAGAGCCACCACAGGTCTGTGGAATATGTGTGTCCTGTGTGGTGAGCCAGACCTCACAGACTTGGCAAGGGTCTATAACTTGCAGGTAAGAGAGGAGTTTTTGATAGTCTCCCCATGATGAGTCTGTTGGCCCTAACATGACACAGGGGAAGCTGCTGCTGTCGGAATAGGAAACGAGAATTTGTTAAGAGTTGGTTGTCAGAGTTTGATTTACAACAAAAGAAAGGGCATTAGCATAGAAGCTGCTCCTTGCAGCATGTAGGGAAATGCTTTTTTGCCTTTCTTCACATTGAGGAAAGTGCTATGCTTTTTGCCTTTGCCAGTGAGAGCTGATGGGCAGCTGAGCCTTGAGGACACCAAACAGCAGAGAGAGGCAGTGCAAAAGTAGCCCATGATCCCTCTGCAGAAGATGACAGACTGGCTTCTCAGCACTGATCAGCAAGCATCTTGTTCATCTCTATTTCCATTGACTATGCCCTTGGGGAGATGTGGATTGAATTTTTCCACATACTTGTGGAACTTCCATACATACTTGAGGAGGGAACTTTAACCCTTATGGAACAGTACTGTTCTGTTGTAACAACTCTGAATAAGTAGCTATCTTTAGTTCTTTCCTTCTTGTCCCTAGCTTTGGATTTTTTAATCTTCTTTATTTAACCTCTGCTTTGTTGTGGTATAAATGTTTATCTTGATCTTCTGTTATTCCTGGTTTGCCTAACATTGTCTGTATGGCTAAATCCTTGGTGCTCTTGCTCTGGGGTTATGAAGCACCAGAGTGGCAATTAATCCCAAAATGTGCAGATAAGGTGCAGAGGAGTAAGAAATATGAAGCAAGAGCACAGGAGCCAGAGCTGCCTAAAGGAAGGAGGCTTTCAGCTGCTAAGCAATGGTGCTTTCTTCTTTTAAAATTTACTAACAAACTTGTATGCATGGTTCACTCAAATTTGCTCATTTAATAGAAAATATGACCACAAATATTCTGAGATTACCTGAAAAACTGGTGCTTCTGAACTTCAGGGGTGTTTGCCCAAATTATTGTCCACGGTCTGACAGCTTTACGCTAGTGGAGTCACGAGCAAAAGACTCATTTGTTCTCAGCAACTTCAAGCACAAGCTCAGGCCACTCCTTACCAGGGTTGTGAACTGGGAGGAAAGGTGTATGTTCACAGCACACCTACAGTGACAATTACCAGCTGCCATAAGGACATTTGGATGCAACTTTCAGACTATGGAAACAAAAGCAAGCTGGTTGCCTGCGTTATACAGAGCAAGAGTCAAACAGCTAAGTAATCCCAAGAGCAGGAGATGCCTGTCTCCACAGTTGCTTCTGATATGAGTTCAATTGAAGCCAAGAGTGTAGGTTTTGGATAGGGAAAAGTTTTTTCATTTCTCCTCTTAACTAGAAGTACCACATTTGCAAATGGCTATAGAATCAAATATGCAAGAGTATGTGGCTGGTTTTATTAGTAAAACCTTTCCTGACAGTTACAGAGAACAGCTGCTGCCCTATAATGACACAGGCGTTTTATAAGCCCCCCCTCCCCACTTTCTTTTTACTGTGCTATATAATTGTTGCCTCCCCTTAATTTTTCTTTCATTATCACTGTTTGACAATTGCTTTTATGTTAGATATATTCATTGACTTGACATTTCTTACAACAGCTAGAACAAAAGTGATTTGTTTAAACTGTAGGAGGTACCATGAATTAATAGCTCACTTTTATTATTGTGTTTTCATGAAGGGGAAAGACAAGTCATCTTTTTTATGAGTAACAGTTTTACCTTGGAATATTTCACATTGAGCAAAGACAGCCCTGGACACCTACCCTGTCTCAATCAGAAGGTGACAGACATTGCAATAGCATACACTCTGTCTTCAGTATGCTACTGTCAGTCACCAGTTACTGAAGCTCTTTGTGGTCCATAATAATGCATAGTTGCTTTGCAGGAGAAATACCATCACTAAAAAAATATGGTGTGGAGCAATTATTTAATTGGTTTCAGACATTCTTAAAGTTCTGATAAATTCATTTTTAAAAAAAGACATTCTTTCCAGTTTGTTAAAGTGACTTTATGGGTTGTTTGTGTAACCCTTTTCCATGCATGAGAGCAGGGATAAATTGAGTATAATCACCCAGCTAAGTGAGATATAGTTTTTCATCAAAGTATTCACCTGTTTACTGAGAAAAGTTTAGGAATATAAAACAGTAGGGGCAATTGCTTCAGGACAGAGCTTCTGGAAATAAAAGGGCCATTGACCAGCCTTTCCTTCCACCACCTTAAGATCAGAAATGTTGTAGAGTCCATCAGCTACATACTGCAAATGAAAGGCTCGGTCAGCCTTCCCAGTGAGGAGTTTGTATTTGATTTCAGAAGGAGCAGGATAGGGTCTAGGTAGTTAAGAAAGCAGTTATATCCCTGCTTGAAAAGTAGCTCAGGACTAAAGATTATCATCTTTTGGGATAAATTCTTATCCTTTTGGAGTTCATGGCAATTTTGCCATTGTCTTTTTTTATTACTGGGATTTCACCACTAATATTGTTTAACTCATATTCCATTAAAAAAAATGAAAAGAAAAAGCCTCCCTCTCCCCCCCCTCCCGCCGCCTTTTTCATGTATTCATGCAATATGCCCACTTGCACATCAAGTGGTTTTGGTAACTCTTATTTCTTGCCTTTGGGCTTGATTTCAAAATGTTCTAATATATTTGGCTTTTGCAACTTTCACTAATTAAACCATCTAAAGCAGATGGAATTACAGAAATTACAGGGTTTAGAATATCATCCTAATTGGTTTAAATCTATTTGACACTACAGTGCCGTTCAGACTTTGTAATGTATAAGGACTGCACAAAAGAGAAATCTTTCCAATTAATTTTCTTAAATTCCATTATCTGCAATTTTTTCTTCCTTATAATTCCTTTTCTGTTAAGCTTTTTTCCTGCTATCCTTGTTGCTGTGGGAAGGTAGGAAGCATCCCATGGTCATATTGGGACTTTTACTGTTTGCTGAAAAAACCCAAATAATTTATTTTTCATCTGCAATGGAATAGAGCAAGTGAATAATAGAATAAGAATGAGTGAACTTAAGAGGAACCAGCAGCTAAACACTGTGGAGCTGTAGAAAAAGCCTAATTCATATTAGAAATGTAAAACAGTCATTGTGCACTCTGACACATTTTCAAATTAAGGGAATTTCAGAATGGATAGAGCAAGATTCCATTTTTTGAGAATGTAATCATACAAAGTTGTAACAATACTGTGCTTCTGTTACACAGAAGGAAAAAAACCTTCTGTTTCTTTAAATTATCTCGTTTTGCCATTTAGACATGATTTTTAAACTCTCGATTCCCTTTTGTTGCCATGGTAACGGGTTTTGGCCCTCGTGGTGACAGAAAAGTATCTCAGTTCTTGTTCCTCTTTGAACACATATGTTTCTGTGTATAGCTGAACAGGGGAAGGGAAGGGGAGGGGAGAGGAGGGAAGGGAAGGTGTAAGGAGATGGTACCTTTTGGAGCAAGGTAACTCCGTGTGCCAAACCAAGGATGCACTGAGGAAATAGCCGGCAGCAAGGACAAGTTTATCCCTCCTGATTCCTACGGACTCATTCAGACTCCAGCTCTATGCCAGATAGATTTGCTACCCCTGCTCCCATCCCCTTGACACCCCGTAAAGTGGCAACCCCTAAGTGACATTTTAGGGATTTTTTATATATATTAAGCAAGTATTTCAGTGAAATCTAGTTTTAGGGGATTCCTGTGGAGCTGGCTTCTAGCATCTTGCAGCATTGCAGGGGTCACATAAGAGAAACAATCATCTAGTTTTAAAGCTTTAATAAGAAAACTAAACCAAAACAGAAAAAGCAACAACAAAAACTGAATAGAACAGAAAAGCTAGAAGGAAGGCAGGAAAAGAGAAAAAGTGGACAAAAAGTAATGTTAAATAACATGGAGCATGACTAATGGCACAAGCATGTTAAAATCATTGGGAAAATGTCCTTGGAAGACAAATGAATTTTCAGCAGAATAATTAACTTAATTAACAAATTTGCATGCATATTCATCAGGCTATTGAAGTCTTTCCAGCACAGCTTGATGAGCATTGGTGTAATAATTATCTCATTTACATTCTGCAATCTACTACAATTTGGGGCATGCAGAAAAAGCCGACCTCTTCCTTTTGACTTTCTTTAGGACCCTAACCCTCTTAATAAACACATGCAAACAACATGTAGTGTCCATTTCTTAGCCTTGTGTTCCGCCCTTTATCAAAAAACCTGTTCTCACTCTGCCACTCTGCCATGCTTTCCTCCCTTTAAGTCCCCTCTTCCTTTGCTTTTTAATTTTTTTTTTTGGCCCAGGTTCCCTTTTTTTGTCTCTGCTTGCTCTCCTGGGTAAATCTTGGCACCAGCTCTGCCTTCAAATCTCCTGGGCTGCCAGACTGCATCATGTAAAAATTGCCATTTTCCTCTATCTCTGCAGGGCAATCTTTAAAGGCAGTAAGGTGTGACGCTCCAGACTGGCAGCTTGGCAAGAAAGAGCCCATGGATACCAACACAGAGGAATCTGGAGGGCTCACTCTGACAGGCCGTCAGTATTGGTAACAAAAGAAATGAGAAATTTTTTTTTTACATATTGCAGGCATATGGTCACAAGACCAGCAGAAATATATTTAATTACTGATCTTTGTGTGTTAAGCAGAAACAATGTACCAACAGCAGTACCTTATTTTTCCCCCCCTCTAGATTATAATAAAGTGAATTAAAAGAGGCCTATAGCACATAGTTGGTTAATAATGTTGCATTTCAGATCCATTTACATTTGCAAATAGAATCTGATCACTTAATTTTAGACTACTGTGATTATTTTTGCATGACTTTGTTTTTAGATGTGGATGAATGTTTTTAAATGCAACTAGGCCATTTAGCAGCCTTTTTGTTGCATTGTTTTAAGTCAAACCCTTCAACCATGAAGTATAGAGTCCCTATAATACTTACAACTAATATTAGGTGCAAATGCAAACTCTGAGTTGACATGTAAGGCACTGGTCTGAATGTTTTGTGCCAAGTGTAACTCTAACTGTGTTACATTCCAGGCTGCATAACACCACTGTACAAGCTATTCTGCTCAGAATGTACAATCGCAGTAAAATTATGTTTCCTGACTTCTGTTTAAAAGGTTCACTGGTAAAAGAAATGGGGGGCCTAAGCCAGGATGCATACCAAAGGTAAAAACAGCAATCCAGGGTTGTGATACAGAATTCCTAAGCCTGTTAGCCTCTGTGTGCCTCCCCATCACTCCTGAGATGCCCATGTATTTAGAAGGGTGCTCACACCCTGCATCATATTGAGCAAAGAAATATTGATTTCCAGATTGTTTAATACAATGAAGATCCAGAAACCTCCATATTTGACTAGTTCAGTCCCTTCAGTAGCTTCAGCCAGAAGGTATGTTATGGGGGTTCCTTACGAATATCAACAAGATTGGACTTTTCAGGTTGTTCTGTCCATTTCCTTCTTAAATATTGCTGCTGCTAGGTTTTATCCAGCAAATTGGAGCCCTCAACTTGGGGCAACCAAATATAATTCCCATCTCAGTCTGATAGAATTCAAACCTGTTGGAAAAATCCTTGCTTTCAGTTTAAGAAAATGGCAAAAATACTTGCAGAATGAGGAAAATTACAGGAGATCTTTATTGCAGCGCTGGGTGACATTCTGGGCCGCATGGCCCGGAAAGCACACCGCGGTTTGAAAAACGCGCCTTTTGTACATTCTTGGTTACATAAGCTGTTACATATTCAGTAGGTTTCAGGTATTTTACCTTAAAAGGTAA
>JAWWLV010000088.1:49716257-49729835 GCA_035041135.1 Platyrinchus mystaceus | reverse complement strand
AAAAAAATCCCATCTCTTTATGTTTTCTATTAAATTCACTTTGCTTATAATAAAACCAAATTATTTATTTCTCACAAAACCCATCATTAGCCAAGCAGGTGCTCTAACCAATGGTTGTAGCATGTTTTGGCAGGAGAGAAGGACATCTCTCTGTGTTGCCTGGTCATAGGTTTACATGTTCTAAAAAACCAAGCAGAATGTTTTTCTTTCCCCTACAACGCTGTAAAAGAAAGATGTTGAACAAGGGAGGGGGAGGGGGTTTGCCTAGGGTAATTGACACACACAAAGGAACTAGCTAGCAGATCCACATTCCAAGCTGATGGCCCTCCAAAGATTGTGGGGAGGGGTGATTAGGTTTTTTTCTCTCTCAGAGAAAGGAGACACTTCACTCTTGCTTTAACTCAGACAAGGTATGTATTGGAAAGGCTCTGAGGTTGTTTTGTTCTCAGCCTGGTCATCTGGATGTTTTTCTGGCCCCAGCTTGCCTCTGTTTTCCTACACCCTGTTCTTCCCCCAGCCTGGACCTGCTCAGACTTCATTGGAGAGGCTTGACCCACCTGCAGAGGAACTTTTTGGGGAGGAGGTTGCCCTCTCACCCCTCCGCTCCCATGTTGGCAGCGACATGTGTCCATCAAAGAAAGGGGGGAATTCCCGGCCACAGCCAGTCCCAGAAAGTGCAAGTTTTCATGGGGAGACCCGTTTTTTTCCCCTTTTCCCCTTCCTCTTCTTGGTGGGGGGGAAGATCTCCATTTTTGGCTTCTCAGGTGAACCAGGGCCCTACTCAGCGACCGCCAGAGCCCAACAATGCCCCCTGCCGGCCAACACAGCAACTGCAGGCTCTGCACCTCCAGAGATCCAACAGCACCCCCTGCTGATTGTGGTTAGAATTGCACCAAGGGATGGAGAGTATTGAACTTTTTCCTTTTTGAAGGGGACTTCGTGTACAGGATTATTGTTTAGTTGCTTTTGTGTTCTTTTGTTGTTCTGCCAATACACATATACCCCTTAGTAAAGGGCTGTTATTTTTTCTTTCTCCATACTTCCTCAATTGGAGCCTCTTAATTTTGGATTTACAATTGCTTAGAGAGAGGGGTTTGGTCTTCCTCATAACTCATCCTCCTTAGCAAAACACTTCAGTCTCATTAAACTGAGCCCCTGGTCTGCTCCACAGGTTTAGGAGAAGGTTGTTTGATTATTCTGGGTGGTGTGTGGGAAAAACAACAAAATTCTCAGGAGGTTCAATAGCAAAATTTTACTTGCAAAGTTAAGAACATTAAGGTAGGATACGGTGCTTGGCAAATTTTAAAACATCTGAAGTAAGACAAACTTAACTTAGCAAACTTTAAGAAGTTAGGAGAAGAAAGAGAGAAAGAGAAAGAAAGAAAGAAAGAAAAAAAAAAAAAAGAGAGAAAAGGTTCATAGTCCCCACCCTTGGATTCTGCAATGAGACTTAATTGTTGCAATTTCAGTATCTGTTGGTCAAAGTGATGGTCGCAGTCTTGTCAAAGTGGTCTTGATCTGTTGGAGATGGGGGAAACACAAAGTCCACTGGGTTGATATTATGTTCGGGCCCAGTGGGAATGCTGAGGTACCTCCTTTGGAGTGGGGAGTTGTACACTGGATGATATAATATTGTGAGTCAGGGAACATTTCAGAACACTTTGATGGTCTTTCTAAGACATGTCAGCATAGTTAGAAGGCCAAATATGGCCCATCAGCAAGGGTGAATACTTTCAGGCTACATGTGAATGTGCCGGTACTTCCCAGAAGGGGAGTTCTCACAGCTGAGAAACTTGTGTACGGACTTTGGTGTGATAAAGCAGTATCCCACTGTCATGGTTTCACTTGTTCTGGGAAACTAAGCAGGAATTTTCCTTTCCCCCTGCCATGGTGTGAAAGGGATGTTGAATAGGCAGGTTGGCTGTGGCTTGGACCATTGACTAACACAAAAGAAGTGGCTGGCAGAAACACATTCCGAGTTGATGGCCCTCAAGATCTTGTCTGTGGGGAGGGGTGAGGACTTTCTTTTTTTTTTTACGTTTTTTCCTCCTCTCTTGGAAAAGGGGAGTGACTCCGTTGTTTCCTGAGCTGGCACGGGATCTGGGTGGCAGGAGCTTGGAGGTAGCTTTGTTCTCAGCCCGAATGGGAATTTGCTTGGATTTTCATCGGCAAGGAACTGTTCAGGAGGTCTCCCCTCTTCCGTTTTCTTGGCAGCAGTTCTTGTGCACATCAAAGGAGAGTGGAAGCCACACACCACACGACTCAGCCAGCAGGATAGAGTGAGTTCCCGTTCAGAAGGACCTTTTTTTTTCTTTCCCTTCTTTCTCTTTTTTTTCCGATGAGGGGGAGGGAATACCTCCATTTTCAGCTTCTCCAGCACACCCAGGGGCCCCCTCCCTCCATGTGGTGACGACCAGTGATCTAACAGTGCCTCCTGCTGACTGTGGTTAGAATTGCACCAAAGGGCGCAATCTGAACTGTTTACTTTTGTTTTGTTTGTTTGTTTGTTTTGAAGGGGATTATTTTTGGGTATAGGATTATTGTTTGGTTGTTTTATTTGTGTTCTTTCGTTGTTCTGCAAACACACATATATCTTTTAATTAAGGGCTGTTATTTTTTTTCTTTTTCCACATTTTTTCTCAATTGGAGCCTCTTAATTTTGGATTTACAATTGCTTAGAGGGAGGAGTTTGGGTCTTCCTCATAACTCATCCTCAGCAAAACACTTGTGTCTCACTAAACTGAGACACCCACCTTGAAGGGTTTGCCTCTTATAGGGTCTTCTGTTCAACACCCAGCCTGCAGCCTCTGGTTATAGGTGTGTATGCCCTCTGCACCTCGGGGCAGTCATTTTGTGTGCTGTCAGCTTGCATCCTGATTGTTTAAGCGATTAACCACTAATATTCCAGTCTCTCACACTCTGCACCTCTTCTGTTGGAGTTATTCTGTGTATATAAAAGCAATGAAGTTGCTATGATAAGACCTCTTTCAGGAATGTAATCTGCACTGACCGTTTGATGGAGGTGGATTCCTCCATCAAAGTATGACAAGAATGATTTAGAAAACATTTAAAATTAAGATTTCTTAATTTGCTAGGATATTTATGGTCCATTTAAGTCCACAGAGACACTATCAAAAAGTTACAACTTGGGTTTTTTTGGTTTTTTTGGGGTTGTTTTTTTTTTTACCTCTGATCAGTACAGCATGTCCTCACCAAATTTGGAGATCTTCTTTTACAAGTATTGGATGAATTTCAAAGACTTTTATATAATGCCATTATCCTGGTTATGGCTAGGACATGACTACTTTTTGCAGTAGGCAGGAGGGGGCATGGCTAGATTCTGGAGGTTATTTTATACAACCCCATATCATTGATGGAGGCAAGGGAAAGGGAATTTCTTCTTGGGAGAGGGATAAGGATTTCTTTGTCGCTGTGCTGTGCGGTATCTGCTTGATACCAGAGTTTTGAGATGTAACAGAAGCTACTGAAGGACTGCTTACAACAGGAATGTACAATAGAAAGTTACTCTGTAACCAAAGCCACAATTTAAAGAAACTGGCCAAGCAAAGTAAAGAAACAATGAAGAAGGGGACCAAAGCAGCAAGCCAGACAACATCCAAGTTACTCTATAGCCAGATGTATTGTCTTAAAGAAGTTCATAAGCCAGTGACTAAGAACTTTGGGGGCTCCAGAGAGAAATGACCACCAGAGACCCTTGCTGAAGCCCCTCAGAGACCCTATAAGGATATGTATAAATGCTAACAAGTGTTGGGAAATGTCACCAATATGTAACAGGAATGTGGGAAATGAAAATTAACAATCATGTAATGCAAACATATAAGGTGTAGCTGAGATACCTCTGTGTGCATTTTGGTGGAATGATTACCAGGGCACCTGGTGTGCTGAAATAATCCAGCACGCTGTAATAAACAAATGCCTGCATCCTAAAACTCACAAATTGAGTCTTAGAGGTTTAGTTTAACTGCTGATTTTAGGCAACAAGCTTATGACATGATAAAAACAAGGGCAGTGGGGATCACTTGGGATGTGTGCTTAATGTTGCTCTCCTATGCTTACCTCAGGTGCTACATTCAGAAGTCCATTGATAATTATACCCAGTCTGTGCGGGGAACAGGGAATGATGATTTTCCCCATCTTTTCATGCCCTTTTCCTCTTTTAGGCCTGTTACAACAGCTTTTGAGAATTTTGGATTTCCCTTGGATGTTAAGGAAAGCATTTTCTTGTTGCTAAATCTACCCGATGTCCTCAGTGCAGTCCACACCATGTTTAAAGTTACAAAAGAGATTTTTTTAGGAAGGTCTTTCAGGGAACTGTCCTGAGGGTGGATAGTCTTGAGTAGCGTGGAATATGGGAGAAAACTGATCAGAATTTGAAGGACTTCTCTCCTCTAATGGTTTGGAAGTTCACCCCTGAAGTCCTGTATTTCTTCAGGGGTGAACTCCCAAACCACTGGAGCAGAGAATTTCCCTGAACACTGGCTTTTTTCCACGCCATTCCATGGCACTCATGACTATCCACCCTTGGGGCAGATCTCTGAATGATCTTCTGTCAGAGACCAGATTCATATCTTATTGGATTGGTTGATTGATGGGTCAAATAAACCACGTTGTGTGGTGGGGGTGGGAGTGGGGGGCAGGGTGGAGCAAGGGCTAGACCTAGGCCTGGAGCCAACATGGCTGTGCCCATGAGGAGCACATGACAGGGAAAGCCATGTGGCTGGGCTGTCAGTCAATAAGGCCACCCGGTGGTGTGCCCACACCATGCCCCCTGGAGCCTCTAAGTGGCTGTGGCACCACTCACTTTGGCTGGGGGGACAGTGAGTGGCAGTGACACAAGGGTTCCACATGAGGGGAGTGCCCAGAGTCTATAAAGAAGACATGCATGGGTCTTCATCTACCCTTGGCCTTTGCCCTCCTGACCTATCAATACATGACCTCAAGAGTGGTAAACATGTCTCTCTCCTCTCTTTCTGTCTTCTTCTCTTAATCTCTCTTTCCTTCCTCCTGTGGGCAACTTAAACATCTATTGTCTGTAATTTACTGAAGTTTGGGTTGGTGTTTTTCTAGTAACTTACACTAAGTGCAATGCTCTTGTGCATTGGGTTCTTTGTACTGGGTGTTATAGTAATCTGTTGTAATGCTTTTCTTTGGCTTGCATGTTAGTTCTGCAAAAGTCTTTTTCCCAAAACACTTATTTTCTCACCAAATTAAAAGAAATCTCTTGGAGAAAAATGAGTAGTTTTTTCTCCGGATGTGAACTCAAGATATCAAAGCAAGGGTTCTTGTGGGCAAAATCTCTTGAAGTCTAAAATTAAAGTGTACAACCAGTAAAAGAATGAATCTTCTGGACTGGGGTGTAACACCTTCCTAGAAATCTCTGTTCTGACTCTAAATGTGGTTGGGACCACACTGAGGGGACCTGGCAAGACTTAGCAACAAATCTACGCTTTCCTTAACATCCAAAGAGAACTCAAAATTCTCAAAAGCTGTTGTAACAGGCCTAAAGAAGGAAAAGCAGGTGAAAGGCTAGGGGAAATCATCTTCCCAGGTTCCCCCACAGGCTGGATACAATTATTAATGAATTCGCAGAGGTAGCAGCTGAAGCCAAGACAGGAGAACAACACTGAATACACATCACAAATGACTCTTATTGCCCTTGATGTTATAATGTCATAAACTGAGATCACACAGTACAGCAACAAAGAAATCCTGATTCCCCTCTCTTCTCTGAAAAAGAGCATCCTGATGGGCACATAGTACATATACGGAAACATGTACAGGGTTAGGTACCACACCCACATGAACAGACTGAGCAACATTGTAACCAGGGGACTCTGTACCTAATACACAAATGCTTATATCAAAATTGTTTTCAACCTACTTTGAGCAGATCTGTTGTTATCTCAACCCTTTGTGCCTCACATTGGTCTCCAATTAAAAGGTCTCGTGGTTAAACTCTATGCAGCCACTTCCCCCCACTCCACCCTCCCTCCTCCTCCAGTGAGAGAGAGAGAAAAGGCAGAGATTAGAGGTCTTTTCTGAACAGTAGAGACCAGAAATTAATACAATACTCCAGATGTGTCTTCACTGGGGCTCAGTAGAAGGGGAGGATCACCTCCCTCAACTTGCTGGCCACACTATTCCTGATGCACCCTAGGATCCCTGACTGTGAGGGCATGCTGCCAGCTCATGGTGAACTTGTCATCCACCAGTGCTCTGAGGTCTTTCTATATAGTGCTTTCCAGCAAGTCACCCAACCTGTACTGGTACTTGGGGTTATTCCTCCTGAGGTGCAACGCTCTACACTTGCCTTTGTCGAACTTTATTAAGTTTCTCTCTGCCCAATTGTCCAGCCCATTAAGGTCCTGCTGAATGGCAGCACAGCCTTCAGGTGTATCAGCCACTCCTCCCAGTTTCATATCAACAAACTTGCTTAGGATGCGTTCTACCCCTTTGCCCAGGTCACTGCTAAACGAGTTAAGTAAGACTGAACCAGTATTGATCCCTGGGAAACAGCATTGACTGCAGGCCTCCAACTGTATTCTATTCCACTGATCATGACCCTCTGAGCTCTGCCATTCAGCCAGTTCTTGATCCACCTCACTGTCCATTGATCGCTGGATTTCCATGAGCTTACTTATGAGGATATTATGGGAGACAGTGTAAAAAGCCTTGCTGAAGTCAAGGTAGATATTATCCACAGCTTTCCCTTTGTTAACCTATCCTACCATGCCAGATGGTCTGCACTCTCCACTGGTATAAACCAGCTGGCAGTTTAACCTGTATCTATTGTCAGCAAGAGATCAGAATATCAAGTGATTCCAGAGCTGCATGTTTCTATTTAGTATGAAAATATAAGCCTCTGGCAACAGTAGAGAGAGTCTTCAGTTTGCAAGAAAATGGGTACTTTAGAAGATGCCTGACTTACTTAAGTAAGAGAGTAATAGGCAGCTTCTCAAACTTCTTGGTAGGATTTTTTTTGACACCATACTTTGTGCATTTTTGTCATGCATTGCCAACATGCCATATGCTTACAACACATGGTAAAAGCATGGGTAAGAAAATGTGATTGTGACATGTAAAGACAATTCTGGATCTGTAATACTTCTGAGCTAAAATTTGCTTGTGCATTTGTTATATAAGTTTAGAGTATTTTTTTAATCAAGCTCTTCAGATATGGAAGGAAATGATAGCATACCTCCAACTTAGCAGATTCTGCAGAAAGAGAAAAAAGAGGATCAAGTGGTTAGCAGCCAGGATTTCAAGGCTGTAGTCCATAGTTTGCTGATGATTCTCAGAAGTCAAGGCTCTTCATTTGGGTGTCCTGTGTCAATTTACTACTCTGAAAAAGCAGATTTAACTGGTTGTTTGTAAAGCGTTTAAAAATTACATGCACATACCAAAGAACTGAAGTGCTGTATTTATGATTTAATTGTGTAATGGTCAGTTTAGTTCTTCTGTTTTTCTGTACGTGAAGACTAGTAGCTCTTATCTCAAAGAGTTTATACAATGAAAATATAATATAAAAAATGAGAGAAAAGAAGCTAATGAGAGATAAAAAAGATTTACCTAAGGTAAATCAGTGACAGATTTGGAATAAAATCCAGGCTTCCTGCATTCCAGACCAGTTTCAGAGAGTAGAGACTTTGCTGTCTTTAGCTATCACTGTACTCATCTAACTGGAGAACTGGGCAGCCTAGCAGCTGTCCTTATGTACAGGCATATGGGGCAGACTTCTTTTCAAAAACTGCTGCAAGAGTTTGTCTTTCCAAATATGCCACTGATAAAACCAACTGCATTTGAAAAAAGAAAATGCATGAGAAATAGCCACTAGGGACCTTAACCTACTGACTCAGTTAGGAAGATAGGCTCCATCCCTGACTGGGCAAAGAGAGAGGTTCTTTCATGGGGATATTTAGTGAACGAATATAGCTAAGAGGCCTGAGTCAAGCCAGTCTTACATGTATACATATTAATAAGTGGACATTGAGGCTTGGAAATTATTTAAATAGCTGATTGAAGAACATTTTATTACTTATTGCCACTAAAACCAACATGAATGCAAGACAACCTGCCACCAAATGATGCACAGACTTTTCAGAGATGATGTATATGATACAGCTTTTAACAGAGACACTCTGGCAGAAGACACTGCAAACACAGTGTTAGTCTGTTCCCTGTCTCTTCCTTTGCCTCCCTTCTCTCAGTAGGCCACTGGGCTCATCACAAACTAAGAGAAAAGAGAAAGTTTATCATCCCTTCAAACTTTAAAACTCAAGCTGTCCCTCGGATCTGACACATTTGATTTAGTTCATTCATCTAACAATAGAAAACAGAGCCAATGCCAACATACAATTTTTTTCATTTACTGTGCCGCCAGAGCGTTCATAATAGAGTTTACTGATACCTGGTTGGCAATGATGGTGAAATGCTTCAGACTTTTACCTCCAGAGATTTCAGCATTCATGTTGACAGGAGTATAGATACAAAAAAAAAAAAAAAAAAAAAATAATAAATCACATAACTGTCTTCAGTATTTGCATTCCTGAGGCTTAAGCCATTTTCTCACATGAAGTTTCAGGACTTGCTTAAAGAGACTGTACGCAAACATCAAATACATGCATCTGCTCCTCCCTGGCTGATGAGAAGGAAGATTTTGAAGAACTGCTGCTTCTTACAGCCAAAATACTCAACATCTGTGTCCAGTAAAGGGTGTATCCCATCCTCCTTTCAAATGTGGAATAATGCAACCCTCATTGAGGAAACTTATTTTGGGTATGTCAATCCCAGCTCCACGTTCTTCCTGCAGGGTGCTGTTACAATCTGCTTAAATACTACAGAAAGAACTCTGTGTTACAGGTGCCTTCCAAAAAACAGTGGAGGGTGCACCTTTGTGATCTTTCTCCCTGCAGAATATCCATACGCAGATATTAAGAAAATGTAAGGCAAAATAAACTCAACTAACAGACATATACAGGCGACAAGTAAAGCCCTCAGTACACGTGGCCTTGCGTTTTCTTCTGTGGTGAATCACTGCCTTAGGACAGAGTTGGCTGAAGTGATGTTTGAGAAAATGCACATCTTATTAATGTTTGTAGAGTTTTCTTGGAAAGGTTTTACATAATTTCGTTTTTCAGTATTGACTTTTAACATTCTGCTTGATATCTGTATGTGTTGGCCAGTCCTTACTAAACTATGTTTCTGCCTCTTTTAACTGAGCACAGCATACATATACAATGAAGTCCTGTTCATACAATGAAGTTCCTATACAGGAAACCACCAGCAAGACACAACATTGGAACATATATAGATAACAGAGGCGTTGTGTGGATTATAGGCAAATCTATTCTCAGTTCTTGATCCCTTTCTATTGAAGGTGCTCAGTTGTTATCCTTTTATTTCTAAAGAAACCATTTACATCATCAGAAAGGAGACTGTAGTAACAGCTTTGTGTTTGGATCCCCTGGGAGCTCATTTAAGTATAAAAACCTCATCTGTGCAGAGCTGACAACATGGTGGTGGTGAAAATGATTAAAGAGAGCCTGAGAATTCAGTTAACCCCAAAGCTATGCAACGTGATACAATTATTGACACACCTGATAGAGCAAGAGCTGGGAGGAGAGCTGGTGGGAGGTTGAAAAGAAGGGGATGAAACTCCAGGGCCTGACCTTTTCTCTTTTTGTTTTGTGGTGAGCACCCTCAATCCTGCAGTGTACTCATCTCCTTGAAAAAAGAAGTTCTGCCTCTGCTCTAGGCACGTGTTTTGGAGTTACAGGTTTACCTAAAATTTCCAGAAGAGTGAATTTCAAAAGGGTCATCAAAAGGGAAGACTTAAAACAAGGTTAAGGTTTTTTGGTGGAGGTGAGTATTTCATGTTGTGGGTTGTTTTTGTTTGTTTGGGGGTTTTTTGTTTTATTTTGTTTTTTGGTTGGTTGGTTGTTGGTGGTGGTGTTTTTATTTTTTCTTTTGTATTATTTTTTAATAAGTAATTGAAATCAGACTATTATGATATTAGTTAACATGTAAATTTAACAACAAGTGAGCTATTTGAGACACTATTACATTAGAATAAATTTGGCAGATAGTTGCTGATTAAATCTGAGGTGGACTTACTCTGAATCTTAGATCTTAACAGAGAAATTTAGGGGTTGTTTAGACTCTGAACACATAAGGCTAAAATCAATTTTCAGTCTTCAGCACTGGTGCTAGGTTCAGTTCTGTCTATGCAGGTATTATCCTAATACATTTCCTGACCTTAAATGGCAGTAGCAACATCATAAGCCTAACCAAAATGAATCCCTAAAAGTGACAGTGAGCCTCTCAGTCCTCTGCAATAGCAATGGCAACCTGCACCTGTCTGTGATGTAACTTTCTAGGATTATATCCCCCAGATCACCATGGAAGTGTTGGAGAATTTTGCTCTTTCATTTTGCTGTCAGATTCAAATCTGACTCCCTCCTGCTGTAAAGGTTTTTGAACCTTCGATTTTGATGGATTTATCACCAACCACCCTTTGCACACAGTTGTTTCCATCTATTTCTGGACATATTGGCTGTGCTGGGATAGCAAACGATAGGAAAAGGTATTATCTTAAATGAGCTACATGAAACAGATTTCTGTCCATGTCCCCTCGGCATTTCTTGATAACAACACTGTCAACAGATCTAAACATTGTCAAGATGTGTGAAAAGTAGCTAAGTTTATGCCTGTGACTAGAACTTTCCAGAGAATGGGTTTCAAAAAACCATTTTTCATGTTTTTACTTTTTCAATAAGCAGGCAAAATTTCCACAGAAAGCAGGTATATTTTTTTTGTAAAAATTTAATTTTAGTCAGAACACCAGTTTTCTGTTGGAAGAGTTTTCCCAAAAATGTTAACAGGCTTTTCTTGGTGATAAAGTGGTTTCAACATTTCATTACATAAATTAGCATGTCTGCTAATGGAAGACAGTTCAGCTTAAACTTTTAAGAATTCTAGTGGATGACTGTGACCAGGTTTTCACCAATATTTTGAATTTTTTTACAATGTTGATGACTCAGCCCTCAGCATGTGGTCTGCACAGTAAATGCTTAGGGTAGGTCAGTGAGAGAACAATTTTGTATATAAGGCTAAAAGAAGCTTTTACTCAAAGGACAAAGTTATTCTCTGCATGAGCTTGTAATGCTTTTGCATAATGATGAAGTACCACCACAGAGTTTAACGTCTTTAATGCTAACACAAGTCTCTTACCCTAGCTTCCCCAACAAAAAATTTCCCCAACAATCTATGTGTGCAATAAAAAAGCAAAAGGAAAACACCACACACAACTGTCCTCTTGGGGAGAGGAAGAAAGAGCAAACGTATTACACATATCATTTTCTGTTCTACTGGAAGGTGCTCTGATACTGTAGTGATGAAGACAATGCAAGAGATTTAATAGAAGTACTCTTTTGTTAATTGTCAAATTTTTACTGCTCTTTTTCTGGGATTATATCAAAAAGAGATATATGGATCTCTGAATGTAGTTCTCCAAGAAAAGCTTTTATGTAACTAAACAATAGGCAACAATGTGTAAGTGCATACCACTGAAATTCTCAGCTTAGCCTTGTAGATAAAGTTTTACTGCTAACCTGGGAAAAGCAATTATTTATGTGTGCTTCTATACATTTTCTATTACATGAAACACATTTCACCTTACTATATACATTTGGCATCTACATGCATTTGTTTAGTACATATATTTCTGTGTGTCTGGGGGTCAAAGAAGTTTTGAGCTTTTCTGCTTGTTAATTTATTCCAAATTGTGGGCTTGATCCAGTATTTAAGCAATGAATGTCAAATTTCAGGGAACAAGTGGTTTCTTCTCACACAATTATGCTCTGGTGTCCTAGATTTGCTGCTTGATCAAGTGCTTCTGAGCAGCCCTGCCAATGGGATTGAGGAAGAGGAATTGCTCTTGCGTGTAGGCAAGAGAAAGGAAAGTAATTAAAGTCTTGCTTTACCTTGTAGTGAGTGTAACATATTTGATAAGAATAGTTTTGGTGGGCCAAATCACAAATACTAGGGTGCTGAATTCAGGTTGTGTTAAAATTCAGTGAAACTCTGAACGTGAGTCAGCCAAACAGATTGCATTTTATCTCTGACTTCAGAAAGGCCTCCTGGGCACTTCTCCATCAAAGAACTCAACAGTTTGTTTTCAAGAGGAAGGGTGAGTTTGAGGTCTATTAAACACAGTGAAATTTCCTAATGTATCACAATTGCAAAAGCACCTGTGCTTGGCAGGGTAACTTTTTTTGCTGAGTCAGTGGATTATAGTCTTTAGGTCGACGTGTTTATGTTCATTTATAAATCACTTTAATAAATAAACAACATCCCAAATTGCAATTTACTATCTTTAGGTAATTTGATAATTGCAGAATTCTTTGCAGTATTTATATGAGGAAATTGGCAATTCATAAATGTTAAATTACACTGCTTCTGCCTGTTTGCCAATTGCATAAAATTACTGAACTAAATCTTGCAGCTATCAGAGTAACATAGCTTAAGATACAGTAAATTCTAAAATATAGCTATCCTGTGCAATGCAGCTTTACATAAACTGATGTCAAACACTGTTGTGCTGTAAAGAGATGCTACCACCTGTTATGTAGAATGGATACATACGTCGCAACTGCAGTGCACTGGGGTAATTTGCTCTGCTCCTCAGAGTTGTTGAAGACTTCCTAACTAGTTTTTTCCTGCTGGGTTCATATATCTAGGAAAACTGTCTTTTGTGCTTGGTTTTTGACAACTACCTTATCTCAGTTGTTTTATAAAATATACTCTTGTACTTATGTACTTAATTATTCCCTGAGACTATCTTTTTTTTTTACATAATTGTTTAATTTTTCAGGCTGAGTTCAAAATTGCTGCTGGCTTTTAATTTTTTTTTAAATGTTGTTGTCATTTTTTTTTTGTTTTGTTTTGTTTTTTTTTTTTTTTTCTTGAATGTTTAATTAGTGAATGCAGAAGAAGAGCCCAGAATTGTGATTTTGCAGCAATTCCAAGTTCAGGGGTTTTTATGTCAGAGGAAAAAAAAAATACAAATCCTAATGATAAAAGGCCTGGATCAGCTGTTTCGGTATTCTCTAGCAGCTCATCTTTATTGATGTATACTTATGAAGCCACCTTTATTTCAAAACAGAACACATATATTGTGTCTTGTTGGAATCCAAACTACACCCCTATTGCCTTGAAAAACAAAGGTGAAGTCTTTCTGTTTCTGGTATTCCTTTTCATGGGATTTTCTTCTGGCCCTTTCCAACCTTTGAAGCTCTGAGTTCCCTTGGTAATAAAAGGAAACAGAATAGGTTTTTTTTTTATTTTTCAATTTGTCTTTTTTTCTTGCTTGAATGTGGCATCCAGATACACCAGAAAAAGCAGCGCAGCCAGGCTGAGGTGAGCAAGTCAGAATGTCAGCATATGGATTCCTCAAGCAATCTGGTATGCAACTCTATTAGTAAAGTAAGTAAGTGGCCAGTCTTCGCGAACGAAGATCTGGGAAAGGTCTTTTACCTTTCAAGCCTGCGCAATGGATTT
>JAWWLV010000088.1:49672198-49708512 GCA_035041135.1 Platyrinchus mystaceus | reverse complement strand
ACATATGGAATGGGTGAATGAGGTCTCCTGCAGTATGTTGACAGCTTTGGGGAATTTGTAACTCTTTGTCAAAATGGCCTGGGGTGGGAGGCAGGGAACAGCTAAAATGAATGAATATTCAATTTCTTATTTCTGTTAAGCAGGTAATTGTTCACAAATTTCAGGGAGTTTAGGTGCCAGAGCAGAAATGTGAACTCCAGATGACACAGAGTGAACTGTGTGGCCTCCTGAAGGAGCCTCTGACCAACATGGAGACACAGTAGTTCCAGTCTCCACAGGAGAAGACTCTTGCCCTGGTGGGAACTGATCCTAAGATCTCTCATCTGTATAAAATGACCACACAGCGGTTTGTCAAAATAGAGTTAACAAAATGCTATTTTAACATATGCAGTAGTAAAATTTTTGGTTGGGTTGAACTGGGGTTCTAGCTTGGAGTGTACACTGGACCCAATCTTGTCATAGGGATCTGATTTTAAAACTTCTGTTTGTTTTTTTAACAGCCATTTGGAAAGCCCTGGTTACACACAGTTTCTACCTGTTCTAGTACCTTTCATTGTATTTGCCTGTGACCAACAAGTCAAGCACAAGATGGTTAAATACCTCTATATGGAATCTCATTCATTTTAAAATATCCTTTGGCTCAGTAACTTAATCATGAAAATAGTGTGTGCATGTTTTCTGCATGCAGTTTTCTTTCTTGCTATTTTCTGTATTGCGTACATTATGCTAAAATTCTTTTTTATAAGAAATACTCTTATAAGCTCAGCCTGCCACCTAGGAGTCCAAATGCCTTCTTCTCTAGTTGTTAACCACCACCAATGGTGAAAATGCAACAGTCCATATTTTCCCCTACCACGGCTTTTCATTCAAGGTTAGATGTAACACAAAGTTAGGGTTAACACACTGCCCATGTATTTTGCAATTAGTTGTCAATGTTGCTCCTAAAAGGAAATAACCAAGCTTATTCTTTGCATTTTATCTCTGCAGGGTAGGCAAGGAACAGAAACAACAATAACAACAACAAAGATTTGATGCCTAATCAGATATATTTTAAAGGCAGTGAAAAAATATTTTCTAAATGGCTTTTTTATTATTATTCAGTAATATTAATTCTCATTATTCCAAATACTTACAATACTGACATGTTTATGCATAGTTTCTTTAACAACTTAAAAATTCTGTGTTTTGCCTATTTTTGTCCCTAAAATAAATAATATGCTGTTTTTCCATGGGAAAAATAATAAAATTGCCTAATAACTCTTTTAAATTGCTTGCAGATGTCAGTCGTAAGTATAGATATGATTAAACAAAACAATAGTTTTATAATATTAAAGAATCGTAAAAGAGAAATACATCATGAATAAACTAAAATATAAATCATCTTGAATGTAGTTCCAGTCTTTTATTTCATACAGTAATCTCTGGACTGTGCATGCATCTTCCCTGTTCTAATGATACAGCAACCTGATACAATTTCTTTTCAATAGGGAGTAGATGTAATTTTTTTGGTAGAAAGCATTCTGCTCCAAAACAGTGCCAAGGACTCTGGTCTTGATCTATTACAAAAGATATTAAGTACTATGCTCTGTCATTTAACACAGGAGTTTTTGATTCTGTAATATAAATTGTATTAAACTTTCTTTAGCATCTGTGTATATCTGTAGTCTCACCACAGAAGCTTGCTAGAATTCTTGACATTTAGCTTCAAGCACAATATTTACCATGCACCATGTTTATAAGCAGAGTGATCTGCATTTACCCAGACTCCAACTTCTGGTGACAGAGGAGGGTACAAGTGCCTGACATCATGACCCTGAAACTACTCTAGCCTTAGAGAAAACAAAGCATTTTGCTGAACAGTTTTAGAGTTTAGGAAGAGGTTTTGGCAGTTTACTAAAATTCAGCTGTGCTGGATGGATGCTGCAGAGGATCCTACCATCCTTCTTATCCCTGCAGGCATTACTTCTGTTCCTTGAGGATGAGGAAGGGGTGTGCAAAGCAGGTGCTTCAGCAGAACATACCCTTGCAGGAATACTTTGCTAGACCATGAAGCCTTTTTGTGCTTCCCTAATGACACCCTGACAACACCACTCCTCTAAAGAGTTAGAGACTGCCTTGATGCAGCGATGCTATGCTTGTAATTGAGAGCAAGGACTGAAGCAATGTCAACCTGGCCTCACCAGCAATCATAGAAATATCTTGCAGGCATTCTCCTAACACTGCTGTGCGCAGAGTACTTTCATGGAAAAGGCATGGCTTTGTTTTGATGAAATGCAGAGTACTAAGAAAGTGTTGTGTGTAGATAATATTTCCCATCTATTCCATCGGCAGACAATTTTGTACCCATCCTGGAAATTGCTCTGCTAATACATTGGCTCCTGATGTGATGTCTGAAGTCCTTGACCAATTATTTTTGCTCTTTTTTATTGTTTGTTTGAGAACAGAGGCAGCTTTCTGTAAAGTAAGTGCTGGCTCAAGCATTCTTTTCTTTTTCTCTGAGTGTGTTTGCATGTCTGTGTGATGGATATATAATTATGTGATATCTCTGCATCTAGAGCCTGATGATTTTCTCTTGCAGTCTACGTCAAATCACCAAGCATAGCCGTGAAATAAATCTCCCTCAAAAATCAGTTTATCTGTTATGGAATGAGCTGAACTTAGCATGCTCCCTTCAGCAAGCAGCAGTCATGTTATTCTGCTACAGCATTAATTTGTCCCTTCCCTCCAATACAGGACCATGAACTGGCATTTGAGGGGCAGCAACCACATCATAGGGTCACATTCAGCCAGCAGTTCATCTACAGGGCTGGAGAAAAAGCTTTACACCAGGGGTCACCTGACCTACTCTGGGGGTTGAGCTGCTCTTTGATGGCAAGAGCTTCTTCAGAATCCCACAACCATTTTGAAAACGTAGCTAGTTGTCCAGGTGGGGTTTTATTTGCATGCCGGGCTTTTTTTTTTTTTTTTTTGAAAGTATGCAAATACGAGTGTCCTGCACCTCAGGATAATGACAAGGAGTGGAGGTAATTTTTAAGGAGAAGCTGTATAAGTATGGCACAGTTAAAGTTCTTGATGTAAAGAAAGTCACCAATTCACAAAGGAATTTGATTACCTCTATCCATTATACACACACAGTGAGTGATCGTGCTACTAACCATCTGTCATCTATTTCATTTGCATCATCAACACCTGCCCTATTTATCTGCTACATTCTTTTCTTTGCTGAATTCTTACACTGCTTTAATAAAATACATAAATGTTATTGTTAAAACCCAATTAATTTACAATCCTCCATAGAGATAGTATTACTTATATTTCAATTTAGCTACTAATGACCTGCTTTCTTGCAAAATGACTTAATTCTAGTGTCAAAGATTAGTTATTAGACATTACCCTGATGTACCAGTCATGTACTGCTGAGACAGGCGCAGCAGCTCTAGGTGTCCCTTGTCATTAATCAGAACTCAGAGACATTTTCCCTTTAACTCATTACAGAACCTGATTTCATCTGCCACTTTAACTCTTTGCTTTACAGAATGTTTTGAATCTATCTTTCCTTGTGTTTTCATTGTTTGGACCTTCAAGAGGGACAAAAGAGCTGGAAATGCAATAGCTTTGGAAAAAAACTGCTGTTGCTTGTGCTTTCTACTACCTCTCTGCTGAGGAGTTAATTTTTCATCTCAACTGTTTTGTGAATGGGGCCTAAAAAACAGTACTTTGTTCCCTACACCAGTTTTGGAAGAAATTAACACAACTGGATTTTCCAGACAATGATACCATGGGATGTACATTCGTTCTGACGGCAAGAAATGGTATTATAACCATAGACCACAGAGGCCGAGCTGCTTTCATTGGAGCGCCTTGGCAAGGCATCTACTGCCAGCCACCTTTTTCCTGGGCTTCACAAAAGGTGTCATGAAGCAAGTGGCCAAATCCAGCCAATTCTGACAGCATCAGCTGTGTTTATGGGCATTCAGAAGAACAGCTGGTTTTGCAGTTCACGTATTGGTATTTCATATACAAACTATTGTGTGCGAACTAGGGCAGGGCCACATTCTTCTTTCTTGCTATATCCCTGGCAAGCATTGGCTTTTCTTGCTCATTACTAGTATGGCTTCTTCCTCCTTCACAAGTGGTGTAGCACTTCAATGGCAGTAACCCTATTTGTGAGGCGTTTGCAGGCTGTGATATGACAGTAAGGATTGATCTGATCTTTGAGAAACAGTATAAAGCACTACTCTGTGTCTTTGTTTTTTTGATTCTGTGATGCATAAGAGAAATATCTGCCATTAAATTAAATACCAAATCTTTAGAGCATTTTAGCAACAGGGTCATAAAAAATTCACATAAAAATAAATGGATTACATATAGAAATTAAACCTTTTAAACAATTTATGACAAATTAAGCCTTTGAACAATTACACAAAGTGTTTTTAAATGCATAACAAAGTTAAAACTTCAGGCTTATAAAACCCATTCATGGAGATGGCGGGATTTAATGTAGATAAGGTAATTTCTTCTATTCACAGCCAAATCTATATGCTGTAATACTACTTCCAATGAAATTTTATTTTTAGCATGTTTAAGTGGTGCATTTGAGAGTGGGTGAAATTTTTATTTTCCCAAAATACAAAACAACTTCTGTCTGTCTAAAACTGGGAAGCCACCCAGTACTATAAAAGGCAAATAATGTCTCATCTGACTTCTTGACAACTGCATACCATGCTGGAAGAATAAGAGATGCTCTTTATTTTCCTAAAACACAGGAATTCGCTGTAGAGTGTAGGCTGATGTAACTTCAACAGCTGCCTTCTTAGAAGTAGGGTTTTTTTCACTGTAGACTATGAAGGGACATGTGTACAGCAAACTCACCCTTAAACAACATACATTCTATGAAATAATCAAACTCAGCTATGAGTGCCTAAGAACAATCTTCTTTGGATGGCAGAGGTGGGATGCTGCTCTTCACATACTGTGAATACTAAAGTCATATATAAAACATTTTGCTGTGTGAATACTCTGTTTTTATAGTTTATAATATTTGCAGATAAAATTAATATGAAACACTAATGTCTTAAATACTGTGAGGATCAGCCCTTTGGACAATACAATATATCTCTTTATATGAGCATCCTTATGAGTGCTGCTTTTCAAATTATATAGAATAATTACTTCAATCAGACTAATAAATAATTCACATTTCTAAATGGTTTCTACACAGATTGATGGAGCACTGTGGTAGGGTAGGAAACATCCAGCTAGAGCCTAAAATATCTTCAGACATAATCTTAAAACAATCCTGGTTTCAAATGGTAAAAGTTTGTGCCTCCTGCTCAGGGGGCACATCATCAGCATCCAGATCAGGAGTTATGCCAAACTAGCTGTAATCTAATATGGAAATGAGATGTTGGCCTTGATATTGTGTCATTCTTCTGAATGGGATCACTTGCACCCATATCTCCTAAGAGGAAATTTCAAACAGAGTTAGCTCCTTAAATCTTCTAATTAAAATGAGAAATCCCCAGGCTTCCATGAGTCAGCCTCAGAAGAAGATTATTAGGAATTTAATAGGGAAAATATCGCATCTCAGACCATCTGTGACCCAGTGCTCTCTGAGAATTTAAAGAAAACTGGAGGGAGGAGGTGCACGCTCCAAAGCACTCTCTAGGAGTACTTTGTTGGAGCTGCAATAAATCAACATAGTTAGAGTACAACCTTTTTCAGATTTAATTACTGTTACATAATTATTAGCAAAACAGTCTCCTCTGAAACTGTAAAACTCATTACATCAAAAATCCCCAAGCTCCTGATGGAATTTATGAACTAGTAACTCTCTAGCTCTGGAAAATATGCAATAGCAATTTTTTAGTGTGCTGAGCTATTTTATTCTATTCTTCTTAGTTTTAGGGAACATTCCCTATTTGCCTTTTTTTATTATAAAACATGTTCATTTTCATTTGTATGCTTTCCTGCTCCTGGCACGGAATCCAGATGTAAGCACTTAGGGACAGATACGCTTTCCCCTTTGCTAAAAGCGATTCACATCTCATTTCCTCTATTGCTCTAGTAGCTACTGATTGAGCTAAAGTAAGGATTCCCTCATGGAGATGCCAAAGAGCAAAATTTTCACTGTCTTTTCCCCGAGGTTTTGTTGTGAATACACAGCTTAAAAACCTGCCAATGATCTGAACTAACTGCCACCAGGGAAGGCCATTTGGTGTCTATATCAGCAAACCTGAGGCCAGCCCTTCCCAGGCCCTTGTTGCCTGGTTAGAAACCGTTGAGAGCTGCCTCCTGGCTCTCCTGTAGGATAGTGCAGAGATTGTAGGATGCCCTAATGGACAGGCTGACCTGTAAATCCATGACATTGCCTCAAGCAGTAGGAGATATCTCCCTCAGAGAGCTGAGAGAACAAGTAAAGGATGGCAATGTCCATGGCTCCTTTAGGGTTCCATTATTTCACAGCTGGTGGGGTTGGACTGAGCAAGAAGCAAGGTCTCAGCCCAACCAGATGAAAACAACTACAGCAATCCTCCCTTTTCTATTTCTTCCCTCAGTCAGAAAATTGCAATTCTTAGTAGACCTTGTGCTAGCACAGCCCAGCCATCAGCCCCCGAAGGTATTCCGAAAGCCAAGCAGGTCTTCAGTTGCCTGTGAGCTCAGGAGGCACAAGTCTAAGAAAAGCATCATAGTATATTAAGGGGTAACTCAGAGATAATCAATGTTTTTGTGCCATAACACAAAGCTGAAATTACATTTACCTGTTGAAACTACTATGATAATATTGTCAGAGGGGAGAAGACCAGCCCATTTTTTTCTTGAGCTGCTCTGATAATTTTGTGGTATCAGACAGTAACTGGTCTTTCTGCATTTACCCACTCCAAAATATGATTTTGTTGTTGTATTAGTTGACTTTCAAAACTGCAAAACTTATCCTGGCCATTGTCCAAAATTTCTTGGCTCAATACAATTTTTTTTACCCATAGACATAATAGTTGAGCTAACACTTAACCCAAGGCTTAAACTAGTGCTTTACAAAACATGAGATACTGCGCTATATTGGGTCAGGAATATTGGGATATTCACTTTTGCTCTGCATTTAATATAATTTAATTATCTTCACAGATATTTCTCTTGGTAGATATTACAGGTTGCAAAATAACAAGAAATAAAATAGAACTTAATTTTGCATAACATTTTAATGTGATCTGCATCCTATATTTAATAAATGATACATTTAAAATACCCCAAAAGTGAGATTGAGGAAGTAAGCAGGAATGAATAGGAGCCCTCTTTTCTTATAACAGGGCTCAAGGATCAGGATGTGCATTTCACATGGCACCAGCTGAAATAAAGTTTGGTGCACTACATTTCTGGTAGACAATATATGAACAGATGGTTTAGAAAGGAAGAGAGAAGGATAGAGACAGTTTGAAACTGGATTTTTAAATGAAGGAGGAGTCAGGAGATTTGAATGTGAACAGGGTTACATGTCTGATTTTTTTTTTTTTTAATTTTCTTTTCTTCCCTAGGAAAAAGTGGTTGCTTGAGGTGTTCTGGAGAAGTAAGTCTTGAGGAGATTATAAGGAGAAAAAAATTACAATAATTAAGGTAAGAGGAATGAATAGTATAATTCTTGTTGGTGGGTTGAGGAAGAAAACATTGTATATGAAACAGAAGATAAAGACAGGACATGAAGGTAATCCTATACTCCATCTATGGAGTATATTTGAATTGCAGAACATTCTGTCCAAATCTCTCTGCTTATCTGAATAAATCTTCTTCTGAAGCATCTCACTGGAAAATTATACTAAGCTTATTTTCTTGGGCATATCCTTATTTTGTGAAGGATGGGCTCAGGAGGTTTATTGGCATGGAGGCAGAGAGCATGATTTGGGCAGTTATGTGGGCCACTGGGTAAAGCATCAGATTGAGGTCTCAGACTCTTGAGCAAGTTACCATAGCTTAATGAGTTCCTTTGTAGCAGCTGAGCTGTTGTAAATGTAGGGTAGCACATGCTAATTTAAACTATTTTCACGGGGGCTCAGCTGATGCATGGCAGCCATTAAGCCAAGGTGGCTCAGTTGCATGTCTGAAATCTGATTTAAGGAAGCTGGGTTCAGCTCAGTTCAGGAGGTGGATTACTAAGCCTATGTTCACTTTGTAACTTCTTGGGACAGCCATTTCGTTTTGGGTTTTCTCATGCATTTTAACAGTAGCAATGGAGCCAGCTCACAAATGTGAAGTGTTCTGGAGGAGACGAAAAAAAAGAGGGAAAGCTGTAAGACCAGAATGTTTGGATTTGTTATTGGGTAGAACTGTGGAGGATGTTAAACTTTTGCAAGTTTTTATGCTTATCCTCATTAATACCTGAGTAAATCTAGTGTGCTTAAAGGGGTTTTGCTGGTAGGAATGAGGACAGAATCTTGCCATAGGGATCTAGCCTTCTATTGGTAAGCACACATAACTTCAGCTGAGATTTATCATAATTCCAGGGAAGTGCTAAGGAAAGAGCAGAAGAATCAGGAAATGTGAATTTTATTAACCACTTACTCTCTTTGGGATATTGGAAAGTATCAGGTGCCTCTATCCTCTCAGGAGAAGTGCACAAATGTTTATTTTTATTTTTTTTAACATGGTATGCTTTTAACCTTGCATTTTCTCCCTTGTTTGAAATCAAGGTCTTCCCCTGTGGAAGGATTTTTATTCTGTCTGCTGTCTGCATGTGCTGCTCCAAACAACTCTTCTGCTCATAGCTGTAAAACATTTCCTTTAATACTACCAATAAACATTTGTGTTCTTTTTTTTTCCACGAAGTGGTACTCTAAGCATTGTGCCCATTCTCCAAATGACAGATCCTTTTGGAGGTGAAAGAAAAGTATCAGTATTTACTGATTTCCAAACAATTTAAGAATCACTAGGTCCAAAAATATTTATGTATGCATGTGAGTTACACTACTCTGCTACCATTTCTTATACATATTGACAACATACCTGTATGAGAGTTAGGATTGCTGTAATAATTACTTGAGGGAATTACTCTGTAATGAAAACTTAAAATAAACCCACAGTATTGTGTACAGTGATTAAATACTTGTGTAACTATTTATTCTACAGTCTTTGACAAGCATTTCAAAATGTTTGATCCAAAAAAGTAACATCTTGCTGTAAAAATGGGAACTGTATTCTTACAATAGCACTTTTGGGAATTGCAAAGGACAATGCTTCTCACATTCTAGAAGTCCATTTCCTGTCTTTCCTCTCCTGTTACAGAGGACTTGCACAACTCACAAACTGCTACAAAAATCATCTCATATCACTCCTGTGTGCATTTACAGTGGATGATAACATGGAACAGCAGAGCAAGATTTGGAGAACTTGGTTTGGGGGTCCTGCCTCATAAGTATAGGCAGCCTCTGCCTAGTTATGCATCAGGTTAAAGATTTTCAAAAGAGTTGTGCTAAACCCCTCAGCTGGGCTGGCATAACCAGCTGTCTCTTACCATTAGGCCTGGAGACAGCAATGGCATTTGCCAGCAACTCCCTTTGTGTCAAACTCATTTCCTACATGCTCTTCTTTCATTTGCACAGTCAACTGGTCCTTATGCCTCAAGAAAATCAGGAGAGCATCTGAGGGTTATGTTGTTAGAAATTGAGATTTTAAGCATCACACCAGGAGGTGCATTCCCAACAGGTCTGCTAGCTCATGAGAACATAACACACCAGAGAGAGACACTCTGTACTAACAGTTGATAGCACTGAAATAAAGAAGGCAGCTTCCCTGCTCAGTCTCATTTCAGAAAATCATTGTGTAAATGCAGTGAAATGTATCTGTGAGCCTGCTTTCCACCGTGACGCCCTTCTGGTGGACAGGACTTATTGATATGAGAGTGCTAGAAAGAGTTAAGACTTAAGTTATAATAGGCTGCCTGCTTCTATTTTCTTCCCTTCATCTCCATTCTTTCACAGTAAATTAGTCTGGATTTGCCCCAAAAGTGTTGGTTATAAATTAGTCAAAATAACCTAAAATCCTGGAAGAGCCTAGATCAGTTTAGTGCTTTGATCTCTGCTGTTTTTTTCCTTATTAGCCTGGCTGCAATGGTATGCTGATACCTTTTCTGCCCAGAAGAGATCTGGTAAAAATCTTTTCCAGGAGAGGGGCTATGCTGACCACAAACACTCTGAACCACCAACAGCTAGTGATGCCTCAAAGATGTCTCTAATAAACAACAGTCATCATGAACCACTCTTTCTCATTCTTTTTGAGTAGCTCAGTGGACATTTGATAAACCTGACCTCCTAATTCTAGGTTGTGTTCATGCCTTTGATAGGCACTTCCAGGCTGTTACTTGATGTATTGTGGTCTTAAGAAGTGAAAGCCTCTTTTTTGCCCCAGCGTCATGCCCTCTTATTTAAGTTTGGATACGACTGAGGCTGTGCTTGATATGGTTTCCCAGCTGTAAGTGAAACCCAGGCACAGCTGAACAATGCTAAACCAAAACAGCTGCTGACTTATCTAACAAGTGTCAGTGGTTCAATTGCAAGTGCTGTTAATGAAAAAAAGATAAATTTGTCCCTATGATTTTGGCCTTATTCACTGTTGACCTGGTGCTGACCCCCATGCCACTTCTGGTGCCAGTTTGAAGAAACAGAGAAAGCATGTGAGGGAATCTCTGACAATTTTATTAGCAAAGCTGATCAGAAAACTTCCAACAAGGCAAATATCTTGCTTTGGTTATGAGAAGTACTTTGTTGGGTGGCTTTTTGGAGAGGGAGAAAGAGAGAAGGAATAATTATTGCTGTGAACTGTGTGGGCTTGCAGACTAGTGACTAGATCTGTGACATGGGATGTCGATGTTCATGGCCTGCTCTTATTTGGAAAGGTCTTGGTTTATCGCTCTCACTCTCAGTTAGGTAATCTATCAATCAGACTAGAATCTAGGGGCATAAATCCACTGTAATCACTCTTCAGTGGGCTTTTTAAGTAACAATGATCTTGGTATCGCTGGAGTTTGGTGTTCTTGAAGAAGGTTGGAGAGACAACTTTGAAAACAAATGCTGTTTCTTGTTCAGACATGACAAGGTTCTGCAACAAGACTACTGACATTAAATGTATGTGCAACATATTGCCTTTACCTAGTTGATGTGTTCAAGCTAATCACAGCGCATGCACAACTCTGGGTATGTTATGCAAAAGACTCCACATTAGCTCACTTATAGCCAGTCTGTATGTCCCTGTCAAAATTTAGGCTCTTTGGTTGTTTTTAAGATTTTTAGATTTTTTTTTTTAAGCTTTGTAATGTTGATGTTGTAACATCTCTTGTTATTATATTATGGTCTCGATGGCTCTAAAGGAGGTATTGGAGGCTCAGTGCTTTTAAAAAATGTGCCTTCTTAGTCAGGAGGCTGAACTGGTAAGAGAGGTCTGCTATGGATGCCTTTTTTTATAAACAATGGTTATATCTGTAGTTCTATGAATGCATGTAGATATTCCTCAGTCTTATGCAGGATATGATAATCTCAAGTGGTGTTAGTAGTTTTGGACCTGTTTGGACTGCTGTGCCTCTGTAGGAAGCATCCTGAAAAGCTTTTCTGCCAGTAAGCACAAGCTGACTTCACATGCCTACAGATCATTCTGCAAATGAGCCTCTGTAGTGACCGGGGAACCTAAAATTCAAGCCATATGGAAACTTACTGTGCATATTAAATTGCATGCAGCAGTGTTAACAGCATTTTGATTTGTGGCTGCAAGTAATAAATGAATTATAATAATTTTGTAGCTGCAAGCTAATTTATCCAGAATTGCTTTTTAATAACTTAGCATCATGTTCACTGGTAAGATTTAAATACATTTAGGAAAAAGTCTGAGGATTTTTTCTTAAAAAAAAAAAAGTTAGATGATAATTTGAGACTGAATTTATTGTACAATTTATTGTACAATTCTCTAGATATTCAAAAGTAAAATGTCACATAGCAATTGAGCGAACTGGAGACCAGATTACCTATACTTGATGTAGGAGCTGGGGTAATCACAGGTGAAAGCAAAGACTTTGGATTGTCTCCTGCTACCTTCACACTTACTGCCCTGCAGGAGAGAAGGGCAGGTATAACACTGATTTAGGATATCTGAGCACAGGAATTATCCCTCCTTGTGTGCAGTCCTTCCTTGCCAATAACTTATCCTTTTTGGAGAACGAGTTTCTTCCCAGACAAGTAATTGGTGACTCCAAGAAGGCAGAGGATGATGTTGAGTGTATGCTTGCAGTCTGGGACCACTAGAAATGTGTGTGGTCCCATATAAAATATCCTCTCTTATGCTTTTGTCCATTAATAACGTATCTAATATATTAAAACTAATTCTCTAGTGTTATTTTTTCCCAGAAGAGTGCTGAATTTGAAGGGAAGGCACATCCCAACACACAGATAGGAAAAGGAGTTAAGGGAATATGACCACAGTGTTAGTAACATACAGCACTCAAGCAGCATGTACTGTTAGTCTTTCATAGAGACCTCTAGGCATAGCTTAAATGAACCACTGAAGAGCTTTTCCATAAGGCCATGCCTGTGGTAGATACCATTACTCACGGCAGAGTCACCATCTTACAGAACATGCTGACATCTGTGTGAGTACCTGAGGGCACAGGGAACCTGTGATTAAGTAAGATGTGGATGTATGGTACAGCAGCATAGACTCCTCTAGGGCATCTTTTGCAGGCTCAGCTGTTGTGAAATGCCTGTTAATCCAGCATGAAGGCTGAAGTAATAACTGTTATGGTGCAGATGACCTGCTATGCAAAGCAACCACCTCATTCCAAATGGGGATAGACAGAGTTGTATCTGGGACACACTTATTGTTCAGGCAGAGCAGACTGGCACCCCAACTCATATTTAATGTACCTATCTCTGAGGAGATAATTAGCTAAATTTGTTGTGACAGTGAAGTTGCTTTTTCCTTGCAGAAGTCTAGTACTCCATCACCTGTGTTTCCACTGGGTGCTGTAATGCATCCTGCACTGAATTACTTTATCCACTAGGAAAGCTGTGGTCATACTTCTGGTGACACAGATTCACATCCTGCATCACTTGTTATGTTGAGGCTGTGTTTCTGTGGTTGCTATATTTGTTCTGATTTCTGGGCTTGGCTATCTTAAGCCTCTGCTACAAAGGGAGTGTGAAATGAGGCATGGGGACAGGTTTATCCTTCCAGCTAAGCTTCTATAATTTCATTGAATAAGGGAAAAACTGCAAGTATACTAAGAATAAGAATTTAGGAGTTGTTGGAACACGATGGTTATGACTAATTTGAATCCATGGGCTGAAAGTTTGTGTAGCTAAACACCCGGTGTGGCTGGACATACTGACTGGCTATTCACTCACTGTCTACCCACATTCATAAATTTTGTTGCCCTTTTGGCACCAAGATTAGTATAACTGCATGCATTCAGTTAAATAATTTTCCCACTTTCTGATGGGAACCTGCAAAATCTGTGTCCCATGGGGTGTAGGTGTGCCTCTGTATGTAAACTGATGGAGTGAAGTGAACCAAAATGGTTATTATATCTATTGTGGGGAAAATGTTTAATTTTCTAAAGTAATGCCTGTTATCAAGACAAAGATGCTAAACACAAAAACAGCTCTCTTCGTAAATCTAGAGGCAAAGGGCTTTTCATCGTGACTGACATGGACTCTACCTCATTATTTTAGAATGCAATCTCAATTGCTTAGTTATTAAAATTAGCAAGAGTCCTGCTTATGGTGTTCTCAATGTCTGGACAATGCTTTTCTTTCCCACAAGTGTTTCTCCCACTGTGAAACAAATATCCACCTGCATTCATGTGGGCCTCTCCTTGGATTCTGAGGAAGATCCTGTCAGAGTTTCTTTGTTTGCAAGTTGTCTGCCCAACAGAAATGTCATTTTGGTTGCTTCTAAACATTATGCATCTGCTCATGTGTCTGTAAATAAATAACATAGTGGATAAGGCTATGCTTAGCTTCCCATGTGATTTAGACTCCAATCTGGTATCCACTGAATTCTAACGAAACAAGAGTGGACCCAAGGTCTAATATTCCTGCTTTCAAGAGTACAGAATTTATGTTATGATCTGTGGTTTATTCTGGATTCTCTATCTGTACAAGGACCTCCAATTCAACTGATTACTTGAATTTGCATTTGCAAACAGAATGTCCGAGCACTTCAGAATTTATAACCTTTTACGCGTGGGTATACTTACAGACCAGGAAATGTCATCAGTTTGAAAAGTACTATTCCAATTACTAATCAACTGATTAAAATAAAAACCCAAAAATACTAAAAAAACCCCAAATCTGCTTAACAATGTTCTACAGAAATGCAAAAAGACCCCCAGAGTATCAGAAAGTACAACAGTCACAAGACTGAGGTGGGGACAAAAATACACTAAGTATCCTAGAAAAATTACAAATCATAAATGTTGCTATTTTTCAGCAATCTTTTTAACCTGCTCAAGTAGTTCAGAATTTCAGATACAACCAGATATGCCTTGTTTCTGTATAGTATGTTCTACCTACATGATGTAGAATTAAATCATTAAAGAATAGAATTAAATAATGCAAGTAATACAGTTGCATGGATAAATGTGTAAGTCTAAGGAGCATGTGACAAAGGAAAACAGTCAAGAGAAAATGGTGGTTTGGGGGAGAAGGGGAACGAAATCTCTTTCCAACTCCATAACAACCTTTATGGCTGTTGCCAATTCAAAGCCAGTTGTGAGTCATAGGGATTTCACACTGCAGGCGTTAAGAAAAAAAAAAGGAGAAACTTTTTTCCCCCAGAGCTTTTTTTCTTGCAAATTTGGCTTTCCTTTCCCTTTTCCTAGCTCATTCTTGCACATCCACTGAGATGAGAGGGAAGGCTCTGCAGGAAAATAGTCCATCCATTTGGCATAACATAGAAGAATTTTGTGAAATTACTTGCTCAGTTCTAATTGTGGGGTGGAGAGGGCTTGGGAGCGTGATTCTGCATGGCAGCCCTGTGTACGGTAGTTAGATTTGTATCAGTGAGACATGACAGGTCGGCCCTTGAGATCCTGCAATGGCACAGTGCCAGCTGTTCACCATGCTGATCTGTGTCTCTCCAGAGCAAAATCAAAACCTGCTGCCATGGTTCAGGTCTGGGTCAGATCCACAGCCAGATTACTGTTTGTTCTTGTTTTGAATTTGGAAATTTCTGAAATTTTGTAACGGAATCTGCTTTCATGACTGTTCAGCCTAAAACAGCACTGTCTCTGCTACTTGTTCATCAAAGGTTACAGGATTTTGGTATCTGGATTAAACCTGCTTTGACCTTGGGACCATAAAATATAACCATAGGCTTCAGTTAAGCTAGATTTACAATCTGATAAACAAAACCATGCAACTACTTTTTAATTTAGAAAAATGCTATTTGCTTTTGCAAGGAGAGATTCTGCCATGTGTTTCACTGGGATTTCATTCAACTTTATTGATGGCATTTCACTTAATTTGCTGCCATTTGAGAGCCTTATAGGCAAAGCAGAAAAAAAAGAATAAAATAGGGGTAAAAATGGGAGAGGGAATTGCTAGCAGAGAAGAAACCCTGCCATCCTATTTTTTCCTGTGCAATCTCCATACATTTTAAAAATCTTTGTAGAAATAGCTATGAAGTGAAAGAATGCAGAAAGTCCCAAGGGGAGCATAGCCAGGATGTGTCCTAAAACAAGTGCATTCTTATTGTAATTCTGAGGAGGTCTGAGATCTCCACTGACCTCTGGCAAAGCAACGGTTGCCCCTCCCTCTCTTTGTGGCGTCACACTGGAATTTGTAGGACTGCAGGGGTTGGGCCACTGGTTTTAAATTTTACTCCTGATGAGGGTTTTTTTAGGATGGAGTTCAGAGGTACAGCCTAGTGTTACCCAGGTCATCCTACTCAGCAATAACTGGTGAGGCCAGTGTTGCAGAGGAAAGGGTGCAAAGATTGCAGTACACTGCTATATCTCCTAGACTTTTTTCCATTTCAGGCACATCCCTGTCTTCATCAGGACTGACTGAAATCCTTGAACATGATGTTTAGTTTCTTTTCCAGCATTTTATTAATTAAACAAATACCTATTTTCCTCACCCTCTTCTGACATCTTTGGACAACTTTTTTATGCCTTCATGGTGAAAACCGGATATTAGGTTAGATGATTAATCTGAACCAGTACAACCATTCTTAAATAATTAGTGTGTTTCTGATACCATAAAAACACACAGTGTTTTTTTTAAAAAATCACACTAAAATGTTACTGTATAATAAATATATGGGATATAATAAATAGCAAAGAGTTCCACTGTGTAACAAAACCACATATGAAATAGCTCTTCTTCTGCCAGCTTTGGGGTTCCCATCTCTAAAATTGACAGAAGGCTTCATTATTTTTGTGCTAAAAGACGGGGAACAATAGAAATTTCTCACCTAATTTTTCTGGAGCAGTTGCTCTTTTACACAATTCTATCCTAAAGAAAGTGAAGGCAGTTAACAGGCGAACAAAACAGCCAGATATGAGCACCTTTGTTTTGCTGTATGAAAGCGGTTGAAAGGAGACAAACCTCATAAAGCGGAGACTATGGGTAAAGAAACACACTGGCTTTTATTCCTGTGATTTTAAAGGGGCAGAACTTTCTCAGCACTCAGATTTGTTCTCTAAAATAGGGCAACTTCAAAGGCTTTTATAAATCATGCTTGGAGCACCTTATGTTCTGTGACTGGCCATTGAAGAAGCAGAGTTTGTTGTATGCGTGAAAGAGAAGGTATGTAGGAGAGTCTGTTCTCAAGGGAATCCCCTACTTCCATAGCTCTAAATAACCCATACCCTACTGAAAGGGAATGTTGGAGGTTTTTTATGCCATCTCAATATTTTTCTATTACTTGCTCCATTATTTATTCTAGAGTGACTTTCCAATTTGCAATGCCCTGAGCAAGTATGGTGCTTGCCTTGAGCTACCAGAGCAGGAATCTGACTGCAAACTGCCTCCCCATCTGTCATGGAGTGAGTGAGAAAGATCTGAACTGGCAGGGATTTTTTTTCCCCTTTCCCTTTGCTTCTGCTGCCAGACAGGGAAACAGGAACCGGCCCATGAGCTGTCGACTTAATATAGGGCCACAGAGTTGGAGACCCCCAGATTGCAGACCGTGAAGTCTGAACACTCCTTGAGTGCCTGCTGAATATATTGCAGCATTTCCTTCCCTTGGTACAGGACTTTACAGCTGCCTGCTCACATCACTCGCAGCTTATGCAAACACACCCTTCTCCAGTGCAGCAAGGCTGCTCTGAAGTGCTTGGTGAACCTTGAGCCTCCTGGAGGAGGCTTCTCTTAGTAAAGTTGGTTAGATGAGTTTGCTGCCACTGCTCAGTGCAAGGGCATCTGCCCCCTCTTGAAAGGATCCCCTGTTTCTGGGCCCACTTGCCTATAGCTCCTTTTTATATATTAGTATTTCTCAGTGTGCAGGAATCTGTGCCCAGGACTGCGTGCTTTCTCCTCACTGACTGGCTTCTTCCCCCTTCTCTCTCTCCCATTACCTTTCTGTGCTTTTCTGAATATCAGATAATTCTGAATCACAGCAAAAGCAATCTATTTTATAACTTTCTCTTTTCCCAAGCCCCTCCTATATTCAGTGCTAAACAGCTGGGGATGCTTTTGAGCTGGCAGTCATCACCATCACCTTTCATCGAAGGCATAAAACTGCTACTTGTACCTTCCACAGTTCCTGACCCTGGTCTTATCCAGAGGAGATAGATGAATGTCAGACTGCTGTTGTCCTGAAGGAGCTGCAAAGCTTGACGGAGCAGACTGTTTGCAACTAGTTCCGCTTGTGAAATTAGGTAAATTATCAGGAAAAATTGTCTCCCAAGTGAGGCTCTGAGACTTATGTGTCATGAACAAACTGTGACCCAGACTGTGATTCAGCCAGGGTTCTCCAACTTGCATGTTGAATTTGCACTTTTTATATTGCTTTTAAAAATCATTCGCTCCTGGTTCACAGCAGGGTATTTTTGTTTGTCAGGTAGCTGCTATTTATCTGTTATAATAAAGTGGTCTTGTTCACTCAGAGGTTTAAAGTCTGTTGGCCTTTAGGTCAACTGTTCATTCATTCTATTACTCTTGAGCTTACAGATAAATATCTCTCACTGGTTAGAAAATGACTGAGGCTCAACTAAGCTCAACTCTTTTAAGGTGTAAGGGACCATGCAGACCCCTGTAGCTGCTGAGCTAATATGGGTTGCAGGTGCATCTGTAGTTTACTGGTGCTGTTTATTAGTCAAGACTAAGTTTAGCAATGTCCAGGAAGTCCTTCTCTCTGCAGTTCTTATGCTTCTCACGCCCCTGCCACTCGTCCATGAGCAAGAGCCAGAGGGGCAGCTAGTGTCCTGCTTACTGTCTCAGGGCCCCTTCCTGTATGAAATCTGGCATTTCATTGAGACATAAAGTTACCTTCTTCCTCTAACCAAGGTTTCATTTAGCACACAGCTATTTCTGTGATATTTTGGGTTTGCTTCTTGGCTAATACATCCTTCTGAAAATAGCATAAGCTTCACACTGATAATTCGTGACTTCCATCCCTGGACTTGAGCGCTATGGGTGTCCTGGGAATAAAGCTGTGTAGGCAAGACCAAAAGCAGCTGTATACTGTGAAATAATAAGTATCAGACAAAATACAGTATTGCAGCTAATAGATGTATTTTAAAAGTGGAAACATCTATGTTTAATTGCATTAAAAGTACGTAGTGAGAAACCACAGTTATACATTTTTATAACAAAACTTTACATCTGAAGTCAGAATTATACAAAAAAAAGTGCTGATTAAATATGGTCAAAACAACTGAGGCAATTTTTGGACAACATCATCTAAATATTAGCATGTGGCCCCTGTCAGCAACACTCTAAAGTCAGGCTGGATAACATCAGTGACAATTATTGTTTTTCCTTAACTTACTCAAAAACAACAACCCAAAACCTGTTTTGTTTGTTTGTTTGTTGGCCTTTTTTTTTTTTGCATAGCTTTCAATATTGCTGCAATCTCACCTCTGCATATTGTCAAGCCCATATCAGTTCCAAGATAATTTCTTTAAAATTCAGAATATTTTTAATCCAGTTCCCCTCAAATACATAATATATATTTTCTTCCAATTATAAATACATATTTTTATTAATCTGATTTTAATAACATGCATTTGTATAATTACTGTACAATCAAAATAGACATTGACCTTACACAGTGTGTATGCTTTTATGCCAGTAATATTGTTCAGACACACTGCTTAACAAATTAAGCAAATAAGGAAATGAAAAGGAAGAAAGGAGGAAAATATATCCTCTGTGAGGAAACATAATCTCACAGTGATTACAGACAAAAAAAAAAAAGGAAAAATACTTATCAGAAAAAGGGAAAGGGCTTATTAATACATAGAAAATTCCCACAATAGTTGAAACACACTTTAGGAACTAGTAAACATGTTAAATAGAATTGTGCCAATTACGCAGTGCCCAAGCATCTGCTTGCTCTTAATTAGATGGGGAGGTGAATGACCACTGTTTATTTTCATTTTCCTCATTAATTATGAAAAACCGCATTCAATTCATCTTGCATGGTGAGAGACTGGCTGCGCAGATGTAAGTCGTAAGGGAAGTGGCTCTCTGTAGGCAACCTGAACATCGAGCTCTGCCCAAGGGGACCCCTGGGTGGCACTGCACAGTAATGCATGCCATAATTGTAATTTTTGCCATAGTCCAAGCTTTCTTCTTGCTTCAGGGAAAATATCCCATTATAATTAATGGGGGGGGGACTTAAGGGACCTTCAAACTGTGGGCTGGCGCACTCCGGGGAAGTGCTTTCATAGAAGGACTCGTAAGCACTGCAGTAATTGTAAGGTTTCATGGACTTGGAGTTGTCTAGAGTCCCATGCCCTGGGGGGGTGCCAAGCTCTGGGCTGTGGTAGGGGGGATAGAAGGTGGAGTAGGGTGTGCGGGTATGATGGGTGCCTTCACCCGCCTGGCCCATTAGGAAACTTCTGGCATTCAGCTGCAGGCATCCCGCCACCAAGTTTGTAGTTGGCTGGGACAGACCCTTGCACAAGTTTTGGACAAAGGTGAGCAGGTCGGGTCTCTTGCCAATTCGCAGGATTTCAGAAAGAGCCCAAATATAGTTCTTGGCTAGTCTTAAAGTTTCTATTTTGGACAGTTTTTGTGTTTTAGAATAACAAGGGACCACTTTCCTTAAATTGTCCAGGGCATCGTTAAGGCCATGCATGCGATTCCTCTCTCTGGCATTGGCTTCTTGGCGCCTGAATTTGATCCTTTCCATTCTTATCTTGCTTGTCTTTTTTTTCCGAAGGCCCCTTCGCCTAGGTAAGCCATTCTCATCCTCCTCTTCTCTCTCTTCCTCCTCTTCCTCTTTTTCTGTGTCTTCTCCAGGAGATCTTTTAATATTCTTTCCTCGGAGCACGATCTGCTTTGAAAAGCTTTCTGGGTTCTTCATTTGCTTTTGGTCATCACTTTCTCTTGAAAACTTTCTACACATCTGGGATTCTGGCATTACAACAGACTCATCAAATGGCAGTGTTAACATGGTTCTATAATCTTAAGTCACCTGAAAGAATGCCAGTACAATGTTTAAATATTTTCATTTTTAAAGTTTCCCGACTCACACACACAGCCTCATGCACCTTTCTTGTGTCTGCATATGCGCTCTCTGTATATGAGACTGCGTGTGTATATAAACGCACAATCTATATTTCTTCCATAAAATGCGAGTTGCAAATGACTACTTTTTAAAACATAAAAGCTGTTAAGAATTCTAAAATCACCCAAAACATTGGACCTTACAACTATAAAGACACATTTCTCACAGATAATTATAGAGGAAATCAATATTTAAAATATACAATTAGCTCCCTGCTCATTTATGTTATTTTTAAACAACCCCTTCTAAATCTGATGGAATTCAAAGAAACGCAAAACACGATAAAGCAATAGAGAAATTTCATTAATCCAAATTCCCCTGTGTGGAAAAATTAGCAGAGCAAGTGCAGCCTTAAAATTCGAAGTACCATAGTTAGTATTTTAAATTCACTTTTTGACTTATATCTCAAAGTTGTGGGTTTTTTTCCCTCCATGTTTCTTCCTTTATGTATCAAGATATTAAACTCCAGTAAGTTGCAGTGGATAAGAAGAAAAAAATAATGGAACATCTCCCACAATCACTCAGCTTGTAACATAATGAAAAACAAAGCAGATTTTTAATGTTTTAAACATATTATTTCATATTAAGACAAAAATCAGAATTATTTAATCCTAAATGTATTTGGATTAGAGTTAGGAAATAAAATCCCCCTACCATTTCTTTTCCCTTTTCCAAGCAAAAATTCTAATTGATATTATCTGTTTAGTGAGAATCAACTTATTTGCTTTTTCTCTTTTTCTTTTCTCCTTTATTTTTTCTTCCCCATCAATGGGGGGGGGGCGGGGGGGAGGTGAAAAAATTCCCTGCACGCTATAGCAGTGTTTATGTTCTGTAAGGCTCAGATGTCTTCCTCCAGCTCTTAGCTGACAGGAGCGGTCTGTAGATTCTGACTGAAATTCTGCACGTGTGCTCAGAATCCAGTCTGGAATGGAAAAATAATTTCCTTTTCCCAGTTACTTTGTTTTTTATTTTTTTTTTGTTTGCAGTTTGAGAGCAGCAAAAGCTTGGATCCCATGGTATTCAAAGAGACAAGCAAAGCAAATGCAGGGACTTTTTTTAATAGAAAAAAAACTAAACAAAAACCCCGGTCAAAGACTAACTCTATCAGTATTTCTACACACTTGCAATATTACATAAAAGCAATGAAAGTTTGCAATTGCATCAGAAGAATAAAATGTTAGGAGTAGTTATAAGACAGTAAATAGCATACATAAAATACAAGACAATGATACTGTATCTTTAAACACTTGCATGCACACCCAGCACCAACTGAAATATATCTTTATTTGTATTACCTTAGCTTTTTATTTCATTCAACAATCAGTTTTCATTTTTTGCCTTCCAAATCTTTTCAGTCTGAATGTCGCATCGTCTCCTGGAGCCTAGGTCTGTGTATATCTGCACTATCTCATTGATCTCTAAAAAGTGACATTGATGCCAACTGCCAGAGCTGGTACCCATGCCATCTGCTAGTGACGTCACAGGGCAGAGAAAACCACGTGAGCCTTTCTCCTGGGACCTTCATTCTGCACTGATCATCTGGCATCCCTCTAAGTGGGTACCAGTATTCATGTATCAACACAGAAGGTTAGACTGATAGAAAAAAAAAAAAGAAAAGAAAAAAAATCCGCACCAGCATTTCACATACAGTAGGTGCATTTCCACTGTAGTTGCTTCGTGATAGCAGCCTAGCTGCATGGATAGAGATGCCAACATTTGGTGCTATCCCTGCCTACAGGTACAGCTGCCCTATGGTTGTTAATACAGTACTGTTTATATGAGAAGTGCTGTCTTGTACTGATCTGAGTCCCTCCAGTGCACCTGGTACCCAGGGAGAAAAAAAGAAAAGGCAAGAAAAGAAAGGCAGAAATGGGGAAGTAATGCTGGTGCTATAAGTTGGCTTTTTTTGTGATGCTGCTGGGAGTGATTTTTCGGGTGTGGGGACTTTTTGAGTGCAGCTTGTTGCCCCAGAGCACAGGAAAACAGGAGCAAATCTCTCACCGTCTGTAAGAAATCCTCCCCTCACATCTCTTGGTGGTTTTTGACATTGCCAAAAGAAAAGAAGCATTTGTGAAAAACTGGATATACAACATGAAGACTTAACAAATGGTGCCTTTTTTTCGGAAGCGTGTGGCAGGGCTCGCTGGTCCCTGTCCTGCTCTGGCACATTGCAATGTGACTGGGGTGCACCTGCTCACAGGTGTAACTTTGGATGCTTCAGGAGTTTGCCCCTCTGCCAAATTTTCTCTGTCTGCCTGGCCTTTTTGTGAATGTTTCCTCAAAATCTCTTAAGAAACTGAGTTTTCTCTTCGGAAACCTGCTCTTCCTCCTCCTAAAACTCTCCCCCTACTCTTCCATTTTCATCCCTGGCTGTTCCTTTCTTCATGCCCTTGTTTCTTCCGTCAGCTGCCTCTCCTGTACTCCCTGCTTTTCCTCCTTTAACCCTTTTGTCTCTTTCCACAGGCAAAACACTGTTAAATGAAGCTGAAAAAGACTCTCAGCTCAGCTTTGCCATGGAGCTTATGGCAAACTCCACTCCACCTTGCTGTGTTTGGGGTTTGGGGGTTTTTTTGGTTTTTTTGGTGTTTTTTTTTTTTTTTTTTTTTAATATATTTAAGATGTGGAAATATCAAGAGAATTACAGGGGGAATGATTTGTCATCTTAGAAACATTTTTTTAAAGTTTGCTTTTATTGTTATCATGTATCACTGTTTTTTGGGGACTAAGTAATCTCTATTTTAAAATACTGAGTGGTGGAGTATGCTTTGAGCATTAAAATAATCCCTGGCAGAGCTGCTGTTGTTATGGGTCTATGTCAGCATTTCCATACTGTTTTTGAAGGGTTCATAATTCATCTCCTTTAATTCACATTGGGCCCAAGCTCGGCATTAATGTTCTCAGCCTCAATCCAATTTTTTTTTTTTTTCCCAGAAAGTTTTATTTAAATCTGTTTGGATATTTTTTGATTAGAAATGGGAACAAAAAATAAGACAGCAGCAGCAGAAAAACACGTGTGTGTGGAGAGTTTTTTTGTACATCTACATGCATGTGATGTACAAAATCATACTTAATGATTTTAGAGACCTTCATTAAAAAAAAAAAAGCCTTCACTCCAAACCATGTTTGGTTTTTTGTTTGTTTTTAAGAAGTGAGACATATCAGAGTGCTGGCTTTTTATTTTTTGGCTTTTTTTTAATTTTTATTTTTTAAGGAAAATCTATTTGAAGTGACAAAGATGTTAAAACTTAAGGGAGAAAGTGTCCAAAAGGAGCAAGTGCTGTGCTATTCATAACATTCGCTTCATTTTATCACAAATATTGCAATCTCTGTAACGGACGAGAGGGTAGAATCCCATTATTCTGAATAGGAATTTATATATTAAGAATTATATTCTGAGAATTATATTCTGAAAAGTCCTGAGTAATCAAACTCCATTTCAATACATACTAAAAATACTTTGAGAATTTGAGGGAAAGGTTGACATGGTAGTGGTCCTGTGTTAAGGCAAGTACCAACAAAATTTTCAGTTATATCACCCAGCCTCCAAAATACATTTTTACAGAAATATTTTCTCTGTAATTTTTCTTGTTGAAGTAGTTGGGTTTTTTTTAAAAACTATTCAAATGCATTTTTGAATGGCTTTCATACTGGTAATAAAACCCAAAATGAATTAGTTTCTGTTTAAGGATTCCTTCTGTAGTAGTAACATTACATTTTTGCAGATTCTTAATCCATCATTTGACCTTTTTAATATTTTCAAATAAATAGTGGAGAAACAAAATAGCTGAGATATCAAGGTTTAAAAAGCCTCTACTGTGCATGCATAATAACTTTTCATAAGGATTTTACTACGTATTTTGTATTATGGATCCATGATATGCAAATGTGTACCGCTGTTAATATGCATTCACAGCATACCCGATAACTGCTGCTTTGCTGCCTACTGTGAATGCATGTTAAGAATAATACACAAAATACAGTAAAATGCACTCTATAGAATGGGTGCACAGCACCCAATATGTTACTGAATGCTTATTGCAAATTTTTTCATGTGCCCAGACTGTATAGTTTTGTATTAAAAGTGAATATATTTCAAATGCAATATTATTATAGTACATTTAACACAACCAAATGTTAATAGATTCATTGAAATAATATTGAGTTATTAATAGATTCACTGAAATAATACTGAGTTCAAAGGACTGCACAATCTCCATGGTGCATCAGGGGCGCTGACCCAAAGAGCACTGCAATCAATGGGATTCTTTCAAGTAACTTCAAAATGCTATCATCAGAGCCCCTGTGAATGTCTCTACACTTTTTTCTCTTAATTTTTCTTTTTTAAATTTTTTTTGCATTTTTTCATCATCCTCTCCCACCCTCTTCTAACTGGCCCGTATCATCCTGTTTTGCTGAAACGGGGTAACTGCATCAAATTAAGAAACTCGGGAACATTTTGAAGTGTGGTAGTCTTGGTTGTTCACTGGGAGCAATGGGACATCGTGGGCATGAGGAAACTGTTCGGAAGGAGAAGTTAGCTGAATCTTTTTCTTTTCAGCTTTCAAATGTATGCAGTGGACATCACTGTATCTTAGTCATAGTGACAGTCCTATGATGCCAGACTCCCTCTTCCACACTCACGATCTGATGTGTTTGCCTTCCTTTCATAGCACCCATATGCACAGCCCAAACATCTGGTTAGCTGCCGCCTTGAGAGCAAGACTAGCAGAAAATGTATGTCTAGTGCATCCTGAATTGCAAAGCCAGGCCACAAGGGGCAAATAGATGGGTAACAGTGAGGAAAACAATGGCTCCAGTTTCCTGCTAAGTATAATGCTCAGGAGGAGGTGGGAATACCTGTTTGGCAGTCTTTTTGTGTGTGGTTTTGGGGTTTTTGTTTGGGTATTTTTTGTTTTGGTGTTTTCCTCTGTGTGTGTGTGTGTGGTTTATTTATTTAAATTGTTTTTGTTTGTTTTGTTTTACAAAGAGGATGGTATCTTGGGCAGTGACTCTGGTCTGCAAATCCCAGTGAGTTTCAGACTGGTCAGAACTGGGACTTTCTGCTAAGGCAGGACTGTGCCCCTACAAAAGGAACTGCTGGGAAAAAAGAACAGACCACTGTGTCATATACATGTTGCATGCCAGCTGCCTATCCTATGTGCAGCTAGCACACCATGGGACTGAAGTGATATATGTCCCTCCCTGCCCGGGAAGACCCAGGTTTCTTCTGCCTTTCTATGTGCCCAGTATGCTGACGTAGACCATGGACTGCTTTATGAGGGAAACTTGCCATTTCCATCAGCACAACTCAGATAAAGTTCTTGTTTTTATGAAATAATTTTAAGTGTGGGGCAGGATGACTCAGGCTTATTACAATGGAAATATATGCTCCCTTTGGTTTGCTTTTTATTATCTGAATTTATAACTCTCCTTGCACAGGGCTCTTCTTGAGATACTGGTCTGATGAAGATAACTAAATTTTCATTCAAAAAGTAGAAAAGCTGTGCAATCAGGTATGCCAACCTGTTAATGAACTATGGCCTCCCTTATGTTTTGAAATATGTGTTATATTTTTGACTGCTCCTAGCATCCGTAATTGCCAAATAGCATCTGCAATATGTAATAATATATGTACTTAAAAACCTTACTGGAGATCTTTACTTATTGAAAAGAAAGGTAACTTGGGGTAAAAAAAAAAAAAAAGCAAAATAAACAAACCTAAACTAGTGCCAGAATTAAATGTTTATCTTCATAACACTGCTATGAAGGAGGGAAATGCTACTTTCTAGGAGGAAAAGGGAGGCATAAGGATCTTACAGCACCAATTCTGAACTTTTTCCACTGATTCAAAATGCTCAATGCAAGTATTAGGAGTAATCAAAAGCCCAATGTCTATTTGATAAACACTCCAGAAATTATTTTTCAATAGGAGATTAAATGAAGCGTAAAGTTACTGAATCACCTCGCCTTCCTGCTTCTTGCACTGATTTGAAGACAGTGGAAGATGGACTTTGGAGGATCTTGACCATTCCATTTTGCGTCAGACACAAACCATGTCACAGCTGATTGTGAGAGCTGGGTCATTTGAGATCTTTTACCCATAGGATCAATTTTCCTCTGATAGTCCCGGAGATTTGGTGGTGGAATTTAATTGCAAATAGAACAGGATTTTATAAAACTATTTTCTGGATTCCATCCCCAAGCTTCTGAGAAAGCTTTCATCTCAGCTATAAAATGATGCCGGATACAGATAGGGCTGTAATGACATTTTCCCAAAATCATTTTGGAAAACTGATATTCAGTGATGAATGAACAATTCTATTACTTCTAGCTGCAGATCTACTTTTAGAGTAACTGATGTTTCTAGTCTTTATAAAAACCTATTTCAATGTGTTTTTCAACAAATTTGCTGGACAGGTAGACACACTGATATTGTAAGATGTACATTTCTTAGATTCTTAGCCAATCATAGAGGAGAATTAAGAAGAAATTGATGGTTCCCATCTATTCAAGTATACAACTAAACAAAGAGAGCTCAAGAGGGGATTTTGTATTAATCTGCGTAGATGTTTTTTATAAGATATGTGGACACCCTCTCAGAAATAGCATTGTCTAAACAGTCAGTCAAGTTTGCCAAAATCAAGATGAAGTTGTGATGTGCTGTAAGGAGAGGTGAGGTTATCACGCACTCAAGTACAAGACGAAGTAAACAGTAGTTTCTGTAATTACCATGTCTTACATCTAAGTAAACTTCAAGGAGTGGTGTAAACCCTAGAGCTTGCCAGCTTCCTTATCCACCAGTAATCATGAAAATCAGTGCTTCATGCCCCATTCTGAATACACAGTGTTGGTTTTGAAGGTAACCACTATGCCAAGTGGTCTCACCTTACAGGATGTGCAAAGGAAATTGAATAATATCTTTTGGCAGCCTGGAGTTTTCATTTCAATCCTTTGGCTGGTTGAGGACTGGTTTAAAGCTCCAAATAGTTCTAAATAACCATGGCCAGAATGCACCTAGAACTTTGGCAAAAAGCCTTCCTTTCTGGACAAATTCCCTTTCCTAAGAAGAAAGTATGGCTTGCTGAGCCCGAATCCTGCTTTTGTTTCCCCTCTGTTATGCTAGTTGCTGTATTAGATTTCTACGTCTCATGTGACCCTACTGGGAGTCTGTCTCTTTAAGCTCTTGAAGTATTAGGAAAAGTTCAGACAGGGCATAGTTTGCAAAATGTTGAAACTCTCGGTGGTAAGCAGAAACGGCACTGAATATGCATATATTTTTGCAAGTTAGGAATCCCTCTTTTTCCTCTCCCCCCCAAGGTATTTTTTGTAGTGTAAGCCAGTATGTATCTGATGTATCTGGCCTTATTTTGGTTTGTTTCTGACCATCTTTAATTAATCTTCTGTTTTTGGGGAAATATTTCTTGCAGTTCAATTCTTATTACTGCAGTGTTTGTAGGAGAGAAAAAAAATGCACTTTATAAAGTGTTCAAAGGCACGTATTCTGAAGAATAGTATGTTTAGGGCTTCATTCTTGTATTCAGGAATTTTATGCATGACTTAGGCTGAAATTTAAAGTGCACTTTCTTCCTAGAGAGACATGCTGGCTTCTGCATTCTTCATTTGGACCTGTAAAACATCTTGCTATGTAATTCCATCTAGGTAAAATTTATCTCAAAAGGGTGCTTTGCTATGAATATTGAAGACAGCTGATGTCAGCAGATGGTAACTGGAACAGTGTGAATAGAGGCAGTGCCGTAATGATGTGGTGAGGCAATGGAGGAAATACACTTGGCGTTACAAGCATGGGGCCAAATCCTGTGAGATTCAGAGTTCCTGCACTATGTCTTGAAGGCTAGGTGTTGGAAGAGTGAAATCTCTGAGGCTCAGGTTGGTGGGGTTTGGAGTAAATATTGTTTCCATTCAGGTTTTTATTCATTTGGTTCCTGTGACACAAGCTAACATTAATGAGTTTTTTTGCAGAGACTCTGTGCAAATTCTCTTACACCCATAGAAACAGAAATCTTGATTATGAAGAAGATATTTGCAGTTTGACCTTGTAGCATAAAGTGGCAAAAAGCACCAAACCAAAAAACCAGAAAAATATTTTCTCTCAGAAGATTGTGTATATTTTTTGGTACAAAACTTTGTGTATTAAGTGCACTACAATGAAATTTCATTCTGAGAACAAGATATTTAGGAAAACTAATATCTATAAGTCATTTCAAAGGGATTAGAAAGGACATTTCTTTTGAAAATCATATAATACATAAAATCAAAACCAGAGGAATTTCTTTTTAAAATGATTGATATGAAACAAATATTTACTGAAAATTTTACATCATAGAACACATTTCTTTTCTTCACTTCTGTTTCATATTGAAAGGAAAGTAAATTTGGAAAAGTGATCTCTCTTCAAAGAAAAGAATATCTCCATTTTCCTAATGTACTAAAATCCTTATAGCACCTGGGTTAAATCATTATTTCCAAAAGGCAAGCCTTTTTCAACCATGTATTGCGGATTTGCAGTTTTCACTTTTTAAATCCATTTCTCTATAATTTACAATATCCTATAATTCAGAGAGCCTATTCTTCTTATTTAACTACCATTTCTAAATATTTCTACATGCTCCCTAAACATGTTTGGGTTTTTTTGGGGTTTTTTTTGGTTTTTTTTTTTTTTTTTTTTTTTTTAATTATCAGCAATTCTCTGAAGTAGCAGTTCAGGCTCCCTTATACCCTCAATTCCATTTTACCAAAGACAACACAAAAAAGATAGCCTTTCTTAAAAAGTTTAATGTTCTTAATTAGTAGAATTGTCAAACTAATTAGAATACCAATTAGAATTTGCAGGGATATCGTTAATTTAGAATTGCTGTGGTCTAGTGTTAACCGCCCTTAAAACTTACAGTTTGTGAAAGAGAGGGAGCAAGGAGATGACACACAAGCTCCCTCCCCTCCCATTTTAAATGTTAAGGGTCCATAATATTCCATGCTGTCAATGTGTACTTGCAGACTGTTTAATCCATGGAGACACTGATGAAAAGTTAATAACTTTTGTGCACAAAAGTAGCATTATGCAATAAAACCTATTAAAATGGCAAAATCCAATCTGTGGCTGGAAAAAATACTCGGAGCACCAAGGACTTCTTATCTGAGTTGTGCAAGAGAAATCCATTTTTACTTTCAGTACTTGTGAAAGTTACTTTGCACTTCTTACAACACATGGCAAATAAATAGCTTACAGCACTGTATGAACTGAAATTAAGCTTCAGTGCCTGCTGGTTCACTGAGTGTTTAATGGAAGAGCCATCTCTCAAGTTCCCATGGTAAGTCTGGATCTAACCCACACACACCTGTGCCCTTCCTATCGACCTAATTCTAAATTCTAAGTGATGAGACAATCATTGATTTAAAGAATTTTCTTTTTCAACTTCAAAGACAATAACAAAACTTCTATTCAGACTATGTACCTAAAACATATGTTCCTGACTGCAACCATAAGGGACCAGTTCCCAGAGGTGGATGCTGTGAATATTGCTGTGAATTCCATGCACATTGCTACCACATGCACATAACCAAATTTATATCTGCAAGTGATTATATCTGCAAGTGATTAGGAAAAAAAGGGTGGTCAGGCAGCTAGAGAAGCATGTGAGAGCCTGGTGTGTCCAAGTCCCAAGTACAAACATAATGTTTTTATTTCCTAGGCACAAATATATTTTCCACTTTTATGAGTTTTTTCCAGGTGGGCTGATTGCCTTCTCAAATATCTTACTGGGGATAGATTGAGGCAAAAGTAATGCTACTGATGACTGGTTTTCTTGGGAAATGGTGAGCTAGAAGGGGGCAGACTGAGGGCAGGGCAGAAAAATAAAAGGTCAGTGACACTGCTGCCTATGAATGTTCTATAGGCAATGCAGCACAGAATAAACATTTTGCTGTTCCTCTGCAGCCCAGTTTAGCTTTCTCTATTTAGAGCACAGATAGTTCACAGTCTGATAAATTCCATCCAGACCCAAATGTTTTTTGTCTTCTATTCCAGAGAAACGGAATAGTCAATTTTCATATAAGTCAGATGTTTAATATGCAGTGTATGGTCAAAAAACCTTTGTCTTGGTCAAATCTTGTGTGCTAATGCTTTATTTAAGCTCTGTTTATGTAAAGCTAGAGTCAAATATGACAAATGTATCTTTGTTCTTATAGAAGAAAAGGTGAATTTATGTGTTTTATATAGGAAAAGTGATTTAAGGATCAGCTACAGACTTAACCTTCATAGTTCCTATTGTGTTGCTGCATAAAGATAAATTTGACCCTGGATAAGTAAAATGCTGAAAAAGAAAAATAATTAAGGTACAGTGAAATAAATTAACTGATGAAAAAATATTTAACTAAAAGACAGTATTTTTATTCAGTTTTTCACTAAGTGAGCTAGGTAGTGAATGTTAAAGAAATACATACAAACCCATTTTGCTCTCTGCTCTTTACAACAGAGGCTAATTCAAAGAAAAATTAAAATAGGAACTAAAAATCAGCAGTTAATTAACAACAAAAATACCCCAATCTATTTCTCAAAAAAACCTTTTTCAAACATTTAAGAATCCTCCCAAAACAGTAGTGGGTTGTTTATTTGTTTGTTTGGGGTTTTTTGTTTTTGTTTTGGGGGGTTTTTTGTGGTCTTTTTTGTTGTTGTTGTTGTTTTTTTGGGGGTTTTTGGAGATTTTTATTGACCATGGGTCTTTCATCTATTTATTTAGTTAGTTAGTTAGTTGTTAGTCAGCTCAATTCAAGGCTTTGCTTTTGAGATGCCTAAGCACTGTAGGCAATGTGGTTGAGCCAACATGAGACCGTTGGGACTTTTAAAATCCCATCAAAAGTTCACTCCAAATCTGTCATTCCTATTTTCAATGAGATTTTTTTCCGATTAGGGAATGAAAAGAGATTCCTGTAATTTTAGTCTATTGCAACCTTGTGCTCTCAGCCACATATTTAACACCACAGCTTCAGGTCTTTGCCACTTAATCTCACAGAGTCCAAAGTATTATTATTTCCATTTTGTCCGGGCAGACATATGCATCCACGGTTATTCTAGGAATAACAATAAGGGTAGGGGCTTTTCACTGAGCTCAGGTCCAGGTGGATTTTGCTTGGCACCAGCACTATGTTAGATGGGCAATGAATAACAACCTTGCATGTACAAGTGAAGCTTGGCAAAGACTCACATACCCTCAGTTTTGTTACTCAGTAGCTGCCAGACTGAAAAGCAACTGTCTAAGCTTGCTTTTAGAGAAGGGGAAGAGGAGGCAACAGTTTCTCCTGGGGTGTCTAAACTAAGTTCAATGAATGACCTTCTGCTACTTTCCACTAACTCTGTGTGCGTCGGAGACAATCTGCTTAGAACAGCCAACTTTTTGGTGGCTGATGTTAAATAAATTGAATTCCACTGTCAGTCTTTGCAGGGTCAGAACTAGAGCTGGTTGGAGATCCTCTGCCAGAACAATTTCCTCATGATAAAGATGTTCTCACAAATCAGAATTTTCTTGGGTATGTTTCATCATTAATGAAATCTATTGACTATCTTCTCAGTAAGTCAAAACCATTCCTTTGTGGGGTCAATAATCCCAACAGGAACAATCTGTTCATTGAGCTGTTTCAAACTATGTATTTCTCTCGTCATTTAAACACCAATGTGTCCTGTCCTACAAGACACATTGGTTCATTGGAGCTGTGGCGTGGAGCCCAATTCTTTTTCATGGCTTTTGTTCTGTGGCCGCAACACATTTTCTAGGGCACAGTGCAACCCTGCCTCTGAATGACCACCCTGCTGTATCACAATGTGTAGTCAAGGCTACAAAAAGGTGGTCTTGTAGGGGACGCTTGCTCCTGATAGGCATTTCTCTGTTTTAAGTGTCTGGCAATGATCTGTTTTTCCCTACTTTGTACATCAAAGTGAAAAAAATTAAGCTTTTGAAATTTAAATGCAACTTTTCAGTTGAAAATACTGCAACATTTCATCATGGCTGGGATTGAAAACAAACACGGAAATTTTGCGATAATTCTCTAATTTTGGTTTCTCTTTAACTATTTCAAGGTGCCTTGCAGCCTCAACTTCATTTTAACCTGTTACATTGCAACCTCAGTGTTTCTGCCTCAATGTGGTATAATGAGCTAAGGAATTTGAAATACAATAAAAGAGAGGAAGCCAGACCATTTTATCTCCAGTAGGGTTGTGGTGGTTTAGTTCTACTTTTCTGACCTGCACCAGTGGAGGTCCCCATCCCTGAAGCACTAACCTGTTTCACACCTTGATTTGCATTAGAGATGCTTGTTGCTGCTGCCTTGGGCAGCTGTAACCACAGTGTCCCAGCCCTGGGATCCCCCTGTTACTCAGGAATATCTCAATATTCCCCTGGCCTGGCCTCAAGTCTGGTTCCTTGTGCAGATGCCCTCTCTGAGCTGTGGTGACAGTACTGCATCAATATGGGAGCAGAGAGGGAAGCAGCACTCTGCTCCTGTAAGAAAGATGAGTAGAAGTCTCATTTTGATTCACTGGATATCTCACCACTTGGGTGAAAAGGGATGCTTATACTTGGAGTACCTGGAGGCAAAGAGCTGTGGACATGGAGCTATATACTGACATGGACATTTGTCAGTATAGACAAATGATTTTCTCATTTTACTGCTATTTCTCCAATCATTATTTTTGGGTTTTGCTTAGGTGGTTGCGTTTACCACACTTACTTATTCTACTGTTTGCCTTTAGGGCTTCTCTGTGCCTTTTCTCCACCATTAGTTCATTCTCCTTTTTTTTCCTCCAGTGATTTTATATGCAATCTTAATTTTAATCTAGACTGATAGTCATCTTCTTGTCCATTGTAAATGCAATTGTTTCTAAAGAGATAAACAATATTAATTAATTTGTTTGATGCAAAAGTCCTGGTGTATTACACTACCTCTATTGCTTGATCACTTGAGTGATCAAGTTTTCCTTATCCTTTTTTCATTCCCCTTTTATTCTAGCCTTATAAAGAATAAGAAAATAGACCAAATAAAATTCTGAGAGCCGTTCATAGTTCACAGCTGAGAGTATAGTAATTTTTTCATCTTTGTTTAGGTCTAAAATTGTTTTTATCTCTTATTTATTTTCTGTCAATAGCCTTCGATAAAGAGAGACCCTGAAAGTCTGTACATGAGGGTTAAAAAGTGATTACCTTTGTTAAGTCTCACCCCATTGTCTATAATTTGCTGAATTCTGTGAGCCCTGAAGCATGATCCAAAAGCATTATTATAATTAATTATGGTAACTCTGATATGCATATCAATTCCTTTTTGCAAACATACATTTTGGAAATCTACTTCTAGTGGCAGTGAGCTCTCTAGCCTAAGTGCATATTGAGCACAGTCCATTTAGGATGTTTAATTTTGTTTTTTTTTCTGTTAAAAACTCTTAATGTGTATGAGCAAATCAAGCATATCTTAGCTCTAGCAGAACAGAGATATTTTAGCTGTCCTTTTGCCTTCTCTTCCATCACGGAGTCTTTTATTCCTCAGTTTAGAATGAACAGGACTTGTTCAAAATGCATCACAATCCTTGATGAATTTTTGGCAACAGTTGCTGTATTGCCATAAGGCTTCCTAGTTCTGTGCCCTTCCTCCAGACATTACTGAGTCAGTGTGCAACTGAGGATAAGGCTGCAAATTAAGCTCAGTGGTACATGTTCTCTTGTACTGAGGCAACCCATCCTTCCCTCAGCAAGGGAGGGAGAGTGATCTTTAACCCTTAAAGAAAAAGATACTGGAAAGTGGTGCCCCAACAATCCGCCTGTGGAAAGCATTCACCTGGAAGCAGCAGAGTGACTGGAGGCAGGTGAGGTCCTCCTCCAGAGCAGGGCAAAGGAAAGGAGCATCATGATAGTACTTGTTCATGCTCTGTTTATGTTAATTTTTTTAAAAAAATAGAATACTAATAAATAATGAAAAGAATATATCAAAATGCTAACCAAACTCAATAGCAAGTACATTAGTTTACTTGCCAACAAAAAACCCAAAAGTTAAAATGTTAACATGTGAATGATGCTTTCTGTATGAAGAGGTGCCATGTTCCAAGCATAAGTGCAAACTAAACCCCCATTTGTGTGAATAGCTAATTGCACGGGTGAAAACACTGTCAATCTGAACACTTATCTAGGTTTCATCTTGGATACCAAATGGGTCTTGCTGTTCTATATGTTAAGAAAAGTCTTAATTTCACAGCCCTGACAAGAGAACAAATATCAGCCAGAAGTAACTGAAAGGGTATAAACATAGACTATCATGATGGAATTTTTATTAGCATCACTAATATGTAAGTATTCTGAACACAATAAAAAAAAAAAAAGACAAAGAAAACAAGATATTTCTGTTCACACCTACTGCAATTTGCAAAATATGCATGTTCTTGTTGAAGCTTTCTAATTAAAGCTAATCTGTCAAAAGATCTATTGGCTTCATCAAATATCTTAAGTTATATCTCATGTCCCAGTGCAATTACAATTTAAATGCAACTCTTTAAAGTGCACTATAGACAATCAGAACAAAGTTCTATTACCATCTCATATCTATCCATTAAGGAGCACCTGTCAAGTTTTGTTAAAATCTTTACATATTAATCTCTGAAACCTTGTAGGGTTTAAAAAAAAAAACAAAAAAACAAACAACCAAAACCAAAACAAAACAAAACAAAACAAAAAACTAAACAAAAACACATACTCCACTCCTCCTCCCAAAAAAAACCCACAAAACAACAACCAACAACAAAAAAGGCAGAAGCTGTTTTCTTTTTTAAATATCAGGCAAAACTCTCAGCAGGTGGAAAGACCTGCACTCTCTAACAAACAGTGTGACACCAGGTTCCTAAAGACCTAGAAAGACCAAAAGTTATTTGCTTTTAAATAAAAATTTTAATTATTGCAAGCAAAAATGGTAACTTTTTGAAAAATAAATTTTATCTTTGGCTGTTCCTTAAGCTGCTCTTTCTATTCAAGTAGTTTTAGTTTTCTAAATTTTCCTTGATTTCCCAGAGCCTAAATCACAGGACTTCAAGTTATCAGTTTAACAGTATTTTATTTCAGTGTTTGGATTGGAAAGCACAATAAATAAAAAGAAGTATACTGAAGTATCCTCGGGTTTCAAACTGTGAGAAAAATATACAGCTCAACTTGTGGTTAAACCTAGAATGATAAAGGCCTTTAGAATTTAATTATCTGTAAATCTCATTTATTGTTTCAATTTCAACCAAATAATTTAATGCATAAAGCAAAACATTTGCTAATGCTTTTTCTTCATTTTTCTTTAATTGTGGAAGACTTTTTATATGTGCGATATCTGAATCTCTGAGATGCTAGAAGTATTCTGTTGACTTTTATGGCATCTTTGACTGTTTTCCAGCCTATCTCTGTAAGGCAGATTAACTCAAAATACATTCAAACTCTCTATAAAATGCTCTGTAGATGTTTCACATTTATGGAAACAATAGTATGTAACAGTGAAAAGTAAGCAAATGAAGGATAAAGAAACCTGAGAGCTGTAGGAGATTTCTAGTTAGCCTGAACTTGTGTGAGATA
>JAWWLV010000088.1:49603964-49672098 GCA_035041135.1 Platyrinchus mystaceus | reverse complement strand
CTGCCACCTGGCACATTGACCATCACACCCTGATGGGCTTTGGTACCTAAGCCTCCATAAGTGGGATTCCCTGCATGCCATTGCTGCAGCATTAAGTCAGTACAGGGAACGCGCTGAAACTTTCAGGTGTTGTTGTGGGGAAGGAAGACCACAGATCGTCTGAGACTGGACAAAACACTAGTGGAAGGGCAATGCACTGACCCTCCCTGTTCCTAGGGTGTGCTGGGAGGTGAGGATTGCAAGGCAGAGATGGTGCCATGTGGGGAATTAAAAGTTCCCTGTTGAAATGGATCAGAGACAAAGCAAAACTTAAGACCAGGGAAGGACTCTGCAAGCAATTTCTTCTTCAACTACTTTTCATTTTCCCTGAACAACCCATTCAAGTGTGAAATAAAGTGTATACGTTACTATAATGATGGTTTTAGCAAATCCAGCTTCCTGGGATTTGAGTGCAAGCCTTAGCAGAACATTCAGGTAGAGCAAAGTGAATGTTTTTCTCCAGATTATCTTTCATGTGTGTATAAACAGCATTTGCTGCAAAATGTATCATCTACAGAGCTCAGACTCACAGCCTGCAGCACAGCAAACTACCTTGTCCTGGAGCTCATAATATGATAATGAAATTGCTAACAGGCACCTTAGTGATGGAATTTGCTGGAGAGGTGAAAGACTTCTTATGATCATACCTTTCTGTAAGGAACCCATCAATAGGGTCAGAGCTGTCAGAATCGGGGGGTTTTATATATTTTCTTCAATGAGTACCTTAAATTTTGATGTGGAGTGAAATGGGACAGGACGTGTTTCCTTTTCACTGCACAATGATTTATTACCCCAAAAAGACCGCAGAACTAATTAGCAGAGTAATTAATTAATATAAATTTGCATATTTGCATTTGCAATTAGTGCAGCCAACTGATTAGTCTGAAAATGGGAAGTTTGTCTCATTAGATGTTAGTGTTTGCTGGACCGGAAAGTGGCTGCCAGATGAGGCAAAAAAGCATAGAATAAGCAAGACCATATGCGTGTGTGCGCGCAAGCTCATCGTGTCTTTTGTTAGGAGAGTGGAGTGCAAATATATGGTTTAAGATACTAAGACTGCTGGGTTTAATTTTTTTTTTCTTTTCCTTTTCCTTTTTAATGATGTTTTTTGGGCTGTTTTCCCCATTAATTTACTTCCTGCAATGAGTCACTGCAACCAGGAAACCCGTTGATGGTTCTGAACAGTCAGATCTTTAAGGGAGGGCAGCTGCTTCAGATTTCCTGATATAGGTGCTGAAGGGAAGATGTAAGGAGCCTCCTTGCTGTGTGATTGATGGGACAGGGATATTTTCATCTTACAAGTTACATCCTCTAATCAATTGCTAATGCTGAGAGGTCAAACTCAGTAGAGCCCATAAAAGCCTGGGGTAAGTGATGAGCTTTCCAGGTCGCTGTGCTATTGTCTTTTGCTCCTTGGACACCCTTGTGAGTATGCCTCTTTATACACATCTAAACAGTCCCTCTGCTCTGCATACCTGAACTTGGTATGACTAGTCAGCTATTGTCCCAGGTTTTAGTGAGGTTTGGGAGAGCATTGAAGAAGATGTGTCTGTCTGTCTGTCTGTCAGGTAATACCAAATGCCAAAATACCTGTAGGCTGATTACCAGTGCTCCTCTCAGGGTGTCAGAGCAGAGTTAGTTTTTATGTGGGTCAGTGGAGGAAGTCCTGGTACTTCTTTGGGGTACTTTGCTCTCCTTCAGCTGGAGGAAATCTTCAATCTTTCCCCAGTGAGATTGATTGTTTCCTCTTCAAGATTATTGGGACGGGGGGGGGAAGAGCAGAGGCTAGCCTCTGTAGGCTCCAGTACTCTGTACAGTCCTCTGTAGGCTCACTGGGTCCTTATTCAAAAGCTTCGACTGGATTTCAGCTGTTTGGTGCCACTTTGATATTTTTGCAGCTGTTGTGGTAGATTGAAATGAATATTGTCCAACACAGTGGAATTCAAGACTCGTAGCAGCTTTCCTAGCTCCTCTGCTACATCATTGCCAGGTCACGTTGTTTCTTCATCTTTTTTTTTTTTTTTTTTTTAAAAAACTTTTTTTTCTACTAAGCTTAACAATTTAACTGGAACTGTTATAGCTGTGGTATAGCTGCAGTTATACTTTCAACAAAGTATATTTCTATACTGTTCCAGGAGTGAGCTTAAGATAATATTCACTTTACAGATACAAACTCTGTCTCCTCTGGTATACCTTCACTAGTTCGTAAAATCAAAGTGCAAAATGGACCTAAGTCAACAAAAATATCTGAAGATATACATTTTACAGTCATTCTTTAATGAGAATATTTTTCAAAAATTCTGTCATACTCAATTGCATCATAAAATATTAGGAAAATATTAGCAAAAATAAAATTTGTCATACATTAATGTCGTCTCAGGCAAAAATCAAGCAATTTGTATAACCAAATAATCAAACTTACCTTCACCAAAGTTATTATGCTTGAAACATAACCATATTTTCAAACACATTCAGGACCAATAGAGGTAAATTATTTTCCACTGCTGTTTTCAATGTCCCATTCCCTTTGAGTTCTTTATCTGCACCCTTTCTCAATCTTTAAAAATCTAGCCCAGGTAGGAGTCATTTTGGACATGGATGCATGTATGTATATGAGGCAGCCCTCGCCTGGGACTACAGCACTATGTTATGTTGGCATTTACCCTCATGTAGTACACGCTGCTTGTCAGCAAGTCATATCACTGAGACTCAGCACCCTATGGACACAGCTATCCTCCTGGCAGGTTAGGATTGCTTGGTACCCCAACAGCCTGAAGTGCAGGCAGATGCAGGTTCTATGTGTCTTCAAGCTCCCAAGTCACTGAGCTGGTCTTTGTTTTAATTTACAGGCAGCTGTGAATTTGCTTTTGAATCTAAATTGAAGCATCATCTTCCTTTATTTGCAGTTTTGTGTTCTGACACTGTTTCCAATTCTGACCATCAAAACTGCTAAAAGTAAATAATGCTCTGGCCATTTAGGGAGATTCTTTTTCACTCAACAGCTGAGAAGCTTTTCACCTTCTTCCTAAACCCCCCCATGCAAAATAGCAAAACATTCTGTTTTCATGTGGTACAAATGTTTCATTTTACCTCTATTGAAGAGTTGTGTTTTGACAAGGCTGTTTGAGTCCAACCACAGATTAAATAATTTTTCAGAAGCATGATGCATAAGCAAACAGAAAAGTACAGGGTGTACAGTGCCTGCAGTTGGAGGGCTCCCCCAAAGAGACTCAAGCAGCAGCCATAACACAGCACTCTTCTTGGCTGCAGTACATTACAAAGAGAACGATAACAATGCAGTTAGCTTCCTAGGTCTAATTAGCTGCATAGGGCCAAAGGAAAACCTGTGAGGTTCAGTTTTGAATAAACTAATAACTGGGGTAAAAGTAATCTGTATTCATGAGACAAAATGGGCATGGGCAAAAGCCAGCTTCCATTTGGACTCTAACATTGCCTGTATCAGTATGACTAATGAAATATGGAGGTCTTCCACCCTAGTTGTTGGAGAAATATATACTGAATGTAGATGCACAGGGAAAGATCTGAATCTCTCTTTCTATGTGTTTGACATGCTGGCAAATCAGTTCTGACACAGAAAATGGTTTCAAGTCATAAATAACTTTATACCTGTGCAATCTATTTCATAGCAGAGGCAAGTAAAATAGAATTTTTCTAACAGCTAGGAGTTTTTGTGCCTGCAAACATGGGCAAAACTGGAAACTGCAAAAATAAGTCACCTCCCAAAGTTCTGGTACTGGCAGCTCAGGTATTTCAGCAGCCACTTCCATAAAGGAGGTACAAAGAGGTAAAGAAACCTCAGTGTTTAACAGAAGAGTATGATTTAAAGTAGCCAAACCTCTAAAATGGGTACAAAGAGGAAGAAAATGACGTTCTCTATACTTAACAGGGAGGGTACAAGCTCCCTATGCTATAGCCTATAATTTGTCAGAACCTTGCAGCATATTCTGAATATAATCTGCCCATCCTGGGTGAGACAGGTAAGACTGGTAGAAGAGATGAGCAACCACATCATTTGGTAGGAAACAGCTGCTGGCCTGTTATCAGCATACAAGGTTTCCTGGGAAAAGGGTGCACAGTGCATGACAGTGGACAGGAGGTGAAAACATACATGAGGGTGTAGACATAAGTGACTGAGGCAAGAGGGAAGACCACTGCTCAGCCAAAATTCAGAAGCATAAACTAAACCTCAATCAGAGCAGAATGTAAATAGCAAATTAAGGACTTCAGGCATCACAAATTAAATGAATACCATAAAACCACCTCCCCTAAGAAATTGAAAGCCATGGGCTGGGTGACTGCTTACCAATTAATATTGAGTACCAAGAACAGCAGAAGTCACAGGGCCTCCATAACAAACAGGGTGGGGCAGCAATCTGAAACATGAAGGATGCTGTTGCCTTGGGAAAGAAACAAAATACTTCATGAAAACAAGGGAAGTCCCACCACAAGGAAGTGTTAAAGAAGCAGCAGTTGGAACAGCAGTAGTGCAATAAACAGCTCACAGTGAAAGGACTCAAAGTACATATGTCAACACAGCATATCCATCTGATATTCAGATGAAAAAAAAAATTATTCTTGTTGTTTTCCCTGGGTGCCAGGAGCTTAACCACCACATATATAGTCATGTTCTTCCCACTGACACAGATTGGAGGCCCCCAGAGTACATTTATGACAAATCTCTAGTGTCTGCATGACCAAGACTTCATTACATCACTTCTAAGCTGTTAAAGGGCTTCTTGAAAAGCACAATACAAGCCTTTCAGAAACAATTCCTTTAAGAGATTTTTCTTGACTGCAATTGTGTTGGGCAGCATGTTGCAAAGTGGAAGAAAGAATGAAAAGAGCAGGTGTGTGTGGTGTAGCAGCATTTACCAGGAAAGAAATATAAAGTGATGATTTAATCAGTCATTTGAAAGAAGGAATCATATCAAGAGGGTCTGTATAAGAGTGAGTTCCTTTTGCTTCAGAAATAAAATGAATTGTGGAACCTTTGAGCATGTGAGTTGGACCTAGAAAACTGAAGCAGCAACTGATCTCCTCTGACACAGAGGAAAAACTCTCTGATGGAGAGTGATGACAACAGAATTCTTTTGAGGCCACTTCACAAAATGGAAAGCCATTAGATAGCATATTACCACCATAGTAATCCCAGAAAACAGAGAAGAAATTTTGCCTGAAGAAGATTTTGGAGGAAGAGTGTCTGATGCATCAACAACCATGGCATCCCAGGGGTGGCTAACCCCAGGTGACTGAAGGGGAGTCAGATCAGTTCCTCACATAGCTGAGTGACTTCTACATACCTGATGAGATTTTTCTTTGACTCCAGCTATGAAGATGTTGCCCATTTTGTGGCCCAGTGCTGGAAAGCTCAGCAAATTATACAACTTCCTGGCTGGAGAAAGGCAAAGGAAATCCTCCTGTGACTAAAGACTAACCTCTTTTCTAATAGAGGAAAACCCTACTGCACAGTATTAGGCAGATATTGTAGTCGCCCAGGTGAAATGCAAAACATTCTGTTAGAAAAAGTAGTTATTAAAGTGAAGCTTCAGGCTCTACGGAATTTCTAATAATAGTGCAACTGCTTCTGATAATGAAAACTCAGGCTGCAATGAAGAAACTGCAAGTGAGATTGGTAGCAGTAATCACAAAAACCCAGCAAGAAGAGGAAAGAGAGAACACAACTATAATCCCGGTAGTCACGATCAGTCAATGAGACTGCTAAGTGTAATTCTACCACCCAGCTTTCTGCAACTGCCAAAATATAGTTTCATCTTCCAAGGTACCATCTATAGTGAAGAGAGAGAGAGAAACTTTTTTAGACAGCAGTTCTGGGCACTTGCAGCAGGGTTCTGGACTATGCCTTTCTCTGACAGTGCCTGTTTGCCATTGCTGACCGTGGAGAGACCTTGGGAGTTCAGCTCTGTCATGGGTGCTCTGTAGAAAACTGCCATGTGGCAGGTATTGTGATAAGTCTTTGCAAAGACACAACCGTGTCTTTGCATTCAGAAAGTAATTCTGCACAGGGAAGTGGTAGATTCTCCATCCCTGGAGGTTTTTAAGATGAGACTGGATGTGGGACTTCATGCCATAGTATAGTAACCACAGTGATAGTGGGTCAAGGGTTGGACTTGACGATCTCAGAGGTCCTTTCCAACTCAGCTGATTCTGTGATTCTATGATAATACTTGCTCCAGACACTGGAGGATTTTCCAGCTCAAACTGATCTGAAGTAACAATGCCACAAAACTTCCTTGACTTCTTGATAGGGAATACTTCATATCTATGTCCAGTGCACGATGTCCCTCTAACTGATGGGCAGGCTTCTTGCATGTGGGTGCCTAGTTGGGTTGAAGAGAGCAAGGGGTCTGTTTGTGAAAAGACTTATTAAACCAGCCTGTCTTTTTTTCTTCTGTCTTGTATGAAATCTCCATGGCTGGGAATACTGTGAACCCAGGCAATGTCAGGGAGACAAAAAGGGCAAAGCTGAAATTACATTAATTGGTGGACACTCCACAGCACCATGCAGAAAACCCTGTTATTGTGAAGCCAAGACATAGTGCTTTTTATGTCCTGGCATCTCTTTCAGCCTGAGCACTTCTGAAGAGATTCATTGAAAGGTCTTACTTACACAAGCATCTTCTTCACCCTATGGAAAAGTCCTCCAGTGTCAAGCCTTATGGTTGGGTTAAGGGAAAGCTAATAAAAGATTAAGACTACAAGGTTCAGCCCTTAACCAAAGAAAAGGCTGCACAGTTTCCCAGCAACAGCAGACCTAAACAGGGGACTTCCAGCAAGGAGAAATCTTCTTTCAACCCCAAGAAATTTTCTTTCAACCACAGCACCAGAAGGTATTCAAATGCAAAGACAGCTCACAGATGAGAATGAAAAGTCAAGGCTCATGTGTTTCTCGTGCAGGTCTTATATAACCAAATTCCACTTCTCTTTCTTATAATTAGGTCTTGTTCTCATGCATATGCAGTAGAGCCTTGCAGTTTCCCTTCTGATCCATCATCTACCGATGAGACGTATATATGAACTCTCTATGGGAAGGAGAGACTGTCATGGGTTTATATGGCTGGGTTTTGATAGTGGGGGAGGCTATAGGGGAGGCTTCTGTTGGAAGCTGCTAGAAGCTTCCCCCTGTCCTATGAAGAGCCAATGATAGCCAGCTCCAGGACAGACTTCCTGCTGCAGGCTAAGGCTGAGCCAATTAGAAGTAAATGTAACGCTTCTGTGATAACGTATTTAAGAACAGAAGTTGTTGCACAGAAGAAATTCCAGACTGGGAAGAGCAGAGAAGAGCGTGGGATAACAAGCAGGACTTAGGGCTGAAGCCCCTGCAACCTATGGAGGACCATCGGGGTGCAGAGACCCCCCTGCAGCCCATGGGTGAGTGCAGGCTGGAGCAGATGGGTGCATGAGGAGGCTGTGACCCTGTGGGAGGCCCAAGGTGGAGCAAGGCCCTGCAGGAGACCTGTGGCCCGTGGAGAAGGAAACTCATGCTGGAGCAAGTTTTTCCCAGGTAGGACTTGTGGCCCTGTGGGGAACCCACGTTGGTACAGCTTCTCTGTGAAGGACTGCAACCCTATGAAGGAGAGACCCATTGGACAGCAGATAGAGAAGAACTGCTGCCCGAGGGATGGACTCATGTTGGAGAGGTCCATGAAGGACTGTCTCTCGTGGGAGGGTCCCCCACGGGAACAGAAGAAAGACTCAGAGATGTGGCTCCCCTGTAGCCCATGGTGAAGACCATAGTGATGCGGGTGCTCCCTACAGACCACGGAGGACCATCGAAGTGCAGAGACCCTCTGCACCCAATGGAGGAGTAACCCACAGGACAGCAGAATGGGAAGAGCTGATGCTCGAGGGATGGACTCAAACATCACCTTGACTGCAATCCCCCTTCTCTGTCCCCCTGCACCACTGGAGGGGAGGAGAGAGAGCTGAGAAGGAAGGAGGGGTGGGGGGAAGGTGTTTTTAAGACTGTTTTATTTCTCACTCTTTGGCTTTTATCCTGTTAGTAATAAATTTAAGTTCTATCCCCACTATGAATTTGTTTTGCCCTTATCTATCCTCATGAATTCCTTTGCTGGTTTTTTTTTCTCTCCTCTGTCTAGTTACAGAGAGAGAGAGTTGTAGCAGCTTAGTGGGTGCCTGGCATCTGGCCAGGGTCAAACCACTAGAGAGACCATGACAAAACAAAAGGAGGAGGCTGTTATTTCAAGGAGCTCAGTCTGAGGTATGCTTTCTCTCTGGGTCATGCCAGTGTGTCTTAACATGACTGCCATGGCTGAGTATGCCATCCTATGCATGGCTGGCATGTGCAGGGGACAAAAAGCTTGAGGGGTCCAGAAATACTCATAATGGCAGAAAGAGGCTTAATAACACAAGGTTTGCAACTGCATCCAAATCGTACTGAAAGTTTGACAAAAGGGTTTCAGAGAACCATCTGGTGGTCTTTAGACATCCTGTGGGAACTAAGTTAGTCCCTAGTTAGTGAAAGATAATTATGGCTACCATGGACTTCAAAGATCCTCTTTAGCAGTTGCTTCATCACAGATGTTTAGATCAGTACAAGAATGGAGGTTAAACTGTCTTGTCTTTTTTGATGATGGCTATGAGTGAAAAAAGCTTAGCAGTGGTTTAAATGGGAAGGTATATGGAGCATGAACCTCCATATAGCATTTCTGATGGTTAAGCATTTGACTCTAAGCCTCCAGAACCTGCCACTCCAGCCTCTTGTGAGAGTCAAGAGATATCAGGCCAAGTATGGTTGAACACATATCTTCCTTCCTGCTTTGTATATCTCGTTTCCTGTATTACATGTGATTAAAGCAACAGTTCCAGGTAGTGCAGCATTACAAATTATGCTGTATCATTATATAAATATCTAATTTCAATAATGATGGAAAGACAGTTTGAAAGACATCCAGTACATCTTTCCTTCACACCTCTTTATTCAAAGAGAGAAGAGAAGTTCTGAGGAACCATTATATCCCACTGGTAAAATACATTAACAAGCCTTCCATTACTTTGTTTCCTGTAGTGGCTGCAAATATTCACAGTTAACAGATATTGTGCTGTGAAAGGAAAATAATTTACTTTAAAATAGCACAGTTTGGAATGTAGTGCAGCTACCATATCTGAATGTTTTGTTAGAAGGATGAGCCAAGCTTCACAGACACCTCGCACCACCCAAATTGCAGTTGTGCCTGCAATTCTATTGCTGAAGTTTTTTTCACATTGTAAGCTGTACAGTCAAAACTAGGGAACTGTTTTAAAAATCCTTGAGTTGGCCTAAACCTTGACAAACCAAGTCTCAGTATGATAGCAAGAGCTAGATGGGATAAGGATATTTTCATTAAGAGGATGAGATAAGTCAGAGAGACAACAGCATTTCATTCCATAGCTCCCATCCTCCCATGCTGGGATGTGATAGTAGTATGAGGTCTGACTGTGAGAGAAGCCCACATTGCTGATTAGTGAACACTACAAGGCTCTAAATAATTTAGTTTCAAATGCTACTTTATAAACTACTTGTTTGCAAAATCATTTTAGGAAATTTCTTCTCTATCCTGGTTCCAACTTTCACTCTAGTAATACTATGCTTTACTTTATGTAAAATACTTTTGAAAAGGAAATTTTTAAAAGTGATCTTGAATATAAACACACAAGTATTTTCACAGTGGAGAGACTGCAGCCTTTGACAGGGAAGCAGTGGGAATGGGAGTGACAAGAACAAGAATGTGTCTTTACAAACAAGCTGTGTAAACAGTTATTTGTGGGCAAAAAGATGGTTGTTGGTGAGAAAGAAAATAGTGGTTTGTAGATAAGGAAATTGGCTATTTGTGGGTAAAAAATAAAAATAGCTCTTCAATATTAACTTGACAAAAAATAGTGAGAAAACTAAAAGCTGTTTAATAATAAAATAGCTGTTTTGACTAAAAAATTCAATAATAACTTGTAGAAGAATAGTGAGAAAAGGAAATAGCTGTTTAAGAATAGTGAGAAAGAACTGCCTGTTTGTATGAAATAAGCATTCTTGGGAAGTCTGTGCGTTCGGAGTACTTTAGCCAATGAGGAAAGGAAGAGGGCATTATGCGGCTGGGAAAAATTAGGATAAAAGGAGGCTGCAGCCTCCAGTTATTTTAGATTTTTTTCACTACATGTTGCCAGTGAGTTCTCCCTTTGTTCAGGAATAAAATTACTCTGGCAGAACTCTTGTATCCTTTGTGGACATTAACCTCTGTCGACGAGAATTTTCCACACAGGTGGTTCTTGGGAGGGTGCAGAAAACCTCTTCTTGAGGCAGGTCTGATAGAGAAGGAGGATGGACCTACATTTTCATAGCATGGACCTACACTTTCAAAATCACAAGTCCAGCATTCTGTTGAGGAATACATCTAGTGCAGGTCCCCACATAAAGCCTCTGGCATTGGGAGTGTGACTGCCAGAGAGTCTTGTGAATGGTCAGACTGGGAAGTTTCCTTAACACTCTAAAGACTGGTATGAATATAGGAGCCTAAGGCCCATTGACTTTCAAGAAAGAACAGGTTTTACTAATTAGTCATGGTGGGGGTTTTTTGTTGTCTAGGTAATAAATGATACAAGAAGACCCCTCAAAAGGTTTTCAAAATGTCTGAGGACTGTTTTGAGGTGAGCTGTTATGGCCTAAGTGGTAGAAAGGGATAAGCAATTCAGGGCATTTGCCCTGTGAAGCTGACAGATCTTATCCATAAACAGTCGGCTGAGAGCAGGAGCAACCATGCCTAAGGTGGCTGAACATGATGCTATGCAATTAACTGTGTTTAAAATCAGTAAAAGTTAAAAAATAAACAGTTTTTGGAAAACTCTTTGAGATCTGCCAAATCATGCCAGAATCACTTTTTCGCTCACTGAGGTATTTCAGGAAGGTTGCTACTAGTGACAATAGAGTCAGGTCTTCCAGAGTTATATGAACAGAGTGAGAGCTGTGATTCAAGGAATAATCTAGAAGAGTTTCACTCAGTATATAGCATAGAAGAATTGTCAGAATTATCTGTTGGACTGTCAAGTAAAAAGTTGTCTATTTAATATGTATATTGAAAGTGAATATCTCAGAACATATTTGAGGGCTTTCTCTTAGTTTAGTGGCATTGGTAAATGGTGTCTTTCCTTGAATGATCATTGTGCTTACCTTGTGCATATTTTTTGTTCTACAAAAAAAGATGTGATATAATGCACTTGTAAATATGTTCTTACTACACCCATTTATGATGCCAGGATACAAGAGAGATGCAAAATCATTCCAGTAAGTATTAACTACTTATATGGCTATGTTTGGATAAGGAAAATACCTTCATTGTATTGCAAAAAGTACAGTGAGTAAGGCTTGACATTTCTAGGGATATTAACTATTTATTTCAAAGCATAAGCAGAATGTGAGTCTTGACTTCTAAATATGCATATAAGCTCCAGCAACCTGAATCTCATAATTAAGTTAATTAAGACAGAAAGAAGAAATCTGAATATTGTCTAGAAAAATCACTCCTGTTCTGGATGGTATGACAGCCTCCACCCTAATGAGACAAGGCAAATCTGCTATAGCCAAAGCTGTTTCCTCTCATGCTTTCAGTTAATCACACTTTTGTTTTGATGCAAGTTCTGTTCCAATGGACATGTTTATAATACCTAACTGAAGAGTGTCTAGGAGACCCATCTTATAACTACTAGAGACTGTGTCTTTATGCATGCTTCCACAAAGAAACTCTATCTTGTACATGCAGTAGGACCAAACCTACTGCGTAGGCAGTAGGAAGTCCACTTAGCTCACCACTCTAGCTATGATTCCTGTAAAGGCGGGCTCATTCTTTAACACATTAGTGTGGCTGCGAGAGGCTTTCTTCTAGGTTGTATGAACAGTTTACATGCCTGACAAAGACATGATTACAAAGTCATGTCCCAGAACCACACAGGTCTATGTGATGGACTACGTATGATATGAACAGAATGTAGGAATACAGGGTCTAAATTACAAACAGTGGCTTCAAATTTGTTGACAAATGTTGTCTTTTATTTGTGGTCTTGCTTCTGAGGCTAATGTAATAATTTAAATCCTGAAACTGAACTTTCAGAGACAAGCACCAAATATTGTGAAACTTGCTGAAAAATATGACCTCTGGCAACACCATGTTTTAACTGGTTCTGCAGTTTTATGTTAGTATACCTACAATATTTCTATACTACATTATTCAGAAAATCTATCATCAAAAAGGTATGTACTGACATGTTCCCTTTTTTCTACTTTATTTTGCTTTTGATTTTAAAAGGTATAGTGTAATAAATACTATCTGAAGGCCAGAATCTGAATTCTTGGTTCATACTGAAGAACACCTTCAGAACCACCACCAATTCCAGAAGTGTTAGACTTTAGGTGGAGAAGGCTACTGTATTAGTCTGAGGGAACAAGAATTAATTGTCTACCAGGTTAATGTACTCCAGAACTTAAAGACCAGTTCATGTTGCCAAAAACAAATGGTTTAAGTTTTCAATTTCTTGGCAGGGGTTTGGTGATTTCACATATGTCCAAAGCATGACTTCGAGGCCTAAAGGATTTGAGTATATGATACAAAAGCATCATTGTCAATAATGCATGAAAGGAGACTAAATTGGTGAGGAAATAAAGGCTGCTTCTATAGGCTTTTCCCTATGCTAACTCCTGTAGTACTAGGATAATTTTATTCAAGTATCACAGTATGAGAAAAAGAAATCTGTTCCATCAACTGAAACTTCACATCAGACTATGATTCATTTTAATATGTCAGATGTACACATTACAAGAAACTGTTGAAAAACCCAGACTGGAAAACCCCAGGCCAAACCATGTACCTCAAGACTGAAACTGATTTAAATTCCAAGTATAAGTAGCTGACAAAGACAATTTCATAGATTAATATTTTTTACCTGGGTTTTATGTATCTAGAAGAAATATACACTGCATTGGTTAAGCATTGATCAAACTTTTATTATGCCAGCTGTACTTCATAGACCTGAAAAAGTGATTCAGGCAAAACAAAAGAGAACATAAAAGCACAACTCTAATGGTTTTAAATCCATAAGAGTCAATTACAAGTTTGATTCCAGTGACGCAGCTGGACTACATTGGAAAACTAAACACTTTACACATATTAAGTAGATATGAAGGCTAGGATTAGGACTGTAAATAATAAATCCATCCTCCAGTTTTATTTGTGAAGTATTGCCCTTTTAAAAAGTTGGGGAAACACAGCAATAAAACTCCCACTAATTCATGTGTAAAAGGTAGTTTACAGTGTTGAAATGTGTTAAAACATCCTTTTTTAATAAGAAAGGTAAGTTGCACAATAACTAATCATTTAAATAAACCAACTGAAAAGTGAAGTTGAACAGGAATGAATTATATTTCTTTAGCCTTTGTGGATGTGTTAGGGTATAATATGTACATAGTGGTCTATATTTAGAATATTTCTTGACCTATATAGTCAATGCTGCACTGTGTCAAATTTTGGGTGTACTTCAGTGAGCCATGAGTAGCTGTTGCTTTCCTTGGGAGCTTGAGTTTGCTGCTTCTCTTCAGCAGATGCAAAGAGAACAATATTAAGTATACCCTGACATTTTTAAAGCCACCTTTCCTGAGAAGTATGAGTCAGGTTGATATTAGCCACTATTTGGCCTCACCATTTGAGGACACAGCTGTATGCCCGGATAGTGGTGTGTGAACTAGCAGATAGAGGGAGGGTTTGTTTCATACTTAGCTTGTCTGGAGGTGCTTCTGCATGTATTTAAAGTCTGTGATTAACACCTCTTTTTTGTGATTAACCGTAGGGATATCGGCAGACACAGACTCAGGTGTTATGGACATGATTGGTGCCACCTACGGGCAAGTAGAAGAAGAGTAGCAGGCTGAGCAGGGGTCTGCTTTGTTGACAGGGAACATCGTAACAGTTGATGGATTTTGGCAGCAGAGGAGGTTGTTTTTGGACTCAATGATCCTGATGGGTTCCTTACAACTCAGCATATTCTATGGTTCTATGATACTCTGATAAAGGAAGCTACAAACATCCTGAGATGAGGGCCAGGTACTTAAGCTGAGATACTCATTTGCAGCATGACCAGAAGAGAGCTAAGGGAAGAAGCTGACCTACAGCTGACTAAGAAGGAAAAACAAAACTCTCCTTGAAACCATACTGTGGGCACAGTGAATTATAAGGAAAATTTTAAGGGCTCTTCTATAGCTTTGCAGTCGTATTATGATTTTTATTGCTATTAAAAACTAAAAATATTTCAGACCAATAAAATGACACTCGTTTGCAATTAGGCAAGAATAGGTTAAGGAACCCCATTGACTTGACATCTAGCTCTGGGCACTATTCCCACTTACAAACTTTATCAGCTTCTATAGCTTTTGAATTTGTTTTTCCTCTTTTCAGTGAAAGATCTAGGGGATCAAGCAGAATAACAACAAACTTAGATCATGATAAATCTTGGTAGAGAGGTTTCTTGCTTGTACTTCATGGGATCCTATGAAGATACGAGGCAAAATGTTTTGGCAGATGCAGAACCAAGCCCTGTTTTCCAGTTAGTGTTGAATTCTGAGTGTTCCTGATGGTTATATGTGGATTTAGGCAAGCTAAGTGTCACTAAAAATGAGAAGAAAAGTCATGCCTATTGGAAAACTAAATTGATTTTATGTGTGGGAAACTCATCCAATTAAAAAAAAATAATTTCCTGTCTCTTTTTTAATCATATTTATTGTAATAATATTAGCTTAAAAATTTTGAGAGTAAATGTAAGTTTTAAGTTGACTTTGTCTTATGTTTCTGCTGTTAGCAACTTCCAACAGAGTTTCAAAAATAGTTTTGCAATGTTTTTTCCCATATACCTCCAATGTGTTGCCATTTTTCTTTACTGTTTCCTTCTGTTTCTGTGTGAGGAATGTGACATGTCTCTCATGAGATTTTGTGTTGTCTTATCTTGCTTCCTAGTGATTATCCTTGGTATGTGCCATGGTGCTACTTCTTGGTCACTATTAAGCTCTATGTTCCAATTCTATTTGTTGATATATACATACGCATATGCCTCACAATACTAGGGTTAAGGATAAAAAGATTTTACTTTTCTAAGGAACACACTGCCTATCTGATACTTTTTGTGTTGTTGCTTTTTATTATCAGTGTGAAGTGTATTATTGCCCATGGAATAAGCTGAGAATAAACCAGCATGACAGACCTTTTGTGATGCTTCAAGCTTCCTGTCTCTTCTCTGTTCATTTTCTCTCCACTCTTATCTCCAGCTGATGAAACTTTGAACATGGTTTTCCTTTTTTATGTCTTTTTAAACCAATTTGGGCTTCCATTTTGTTGGTGAGGATAAGTAGATATCTTCTAGCTTGCCAAATAAGAAAGAATGAGCCTCATATCTGTAGCAAGCACAAGTGATAAATTTAGTACAGTTGCTGTTAAATATCACTGCCTGGATTTAAATGTTTGGACAAAGATTAGCTGCCAGTACAAAATAAATAGCATGAATGTTTAATCAAGATCTATCATTCCCAATTGTCAGATACTGTCTTTTTTTTAATTTAAAAGCCCAGTATAATGGAGATGCAATGCCTACTGAGAATCTCTATAACTCTCTTAATAATTGGATAGATTAAAGCAAAATCCAATTCATACTTTGTGCACAATCAGGAATGAAAGGTAAGCGAGTTGAATCTATGGATAGATACATACTTTACAGACTCTTTAAAAATTTTGTCTTTAAAATTGGGGTCAAGACTTTCAAAAATACAGATATTTAGTCACTAGAGGGAGACATGATCTTGTATAACAAAAGTTCCCACGGTGGGGAGGCAGATGTCAACCAGCTGAAGTGCTACTGCCCAAGTGAAAGGCTGCTGATTTTTTAAGTATCTGGGGGCCATGGGGATTGGAGAGAGAGGAAGAAGGCTTCAGGAATTCACCTGATCCTTCAGGATAGCATCAGCAGTGCCTTTCCAAAAATGCATCTGACCTAGAGAAAATGAGATCACCTTTAACTGAAGTGAGCAGAAAAGCCTTTAACCAGCTATTGCTGGTCTGTGCTATATTGCTCATCTTTCTCAAGAAACCTGCTTGATAAGACACCCTGAGTAACATGACTGGGTGGAGAAGAGGAAGGTCAATGGAGAAAGCCCTGCATCTCCTTAGGAGCTTTTCTACTGTTAGAAGAGGTCTGGCACGCATCATTAGTTCCTACCTCATGCTGCCCAGTAACCATTAATTCCCCCACCATTACATTTGGGCTGAGCAAATCGCTGCTTGGGGAAGCCAGTGAGGGAAGGAGGTACAGAGCAGGGTCCTAGACCATTTGTTGGAAGGGGTGGGAGAAGACCTGTTTTTCTCTTGGTGGAAGACCCTGCCTGGAACAATCTGTGCAACAATTTGGCTGGAGAAAGTGGTGTGCAAAGCTGGATTGACAGGGTCTCACCTCAGTGATTTACTTTAAAATGAAAGCTTAGGTGAAAACATTAGAGACAGATTTTATGCCCACTGAAAAATGCTTTGATCAAAGCACCAAGCCCAGTGTGAAGTCTGCACAAGTGTTATTATTCATCCAAAAACCAAATAAAGCAAGAGAAAGGCCCTTTTCACACTGGGATCAGGATTGGGCTAGCATCAACCATGTTGCTGCTGATAAAACCACAGGGAAACATCTCTACATCTGGAGCTTCTGTTCAGAGTTAATCCATACTGGGATACTGTTTAATAATGTATTCAAGTAGAGTACTGCAAATGTGTGGCAAATTATATTGTTTCACTATTACATTAATAATAGGTGTTATTTATTTTTTATTGCCCAGAAACATTTTAGGGACTGCTGTTAATATTGCCTCCAAATAAATGTTTATGGGATCATTAACTCTGACTTTATTGGCTATATTTCTCACAAAGATTCTGAGTCATGATTTCAAGTCTGATAATATTTGTGATCCTCTTTTCTGTTTGCTTTGTGCTTTTCGTCTGTCTGTGTAATTCGAAGAGAGAGTTTTGGAGTTTAAGAGGGAGGCAAGTATTCTTTATTTTAATTAAAATGCTAACATAAGAAATTATCTTATTGAGTGATTTTGTTGTAACATAACCACTGCTCTACCATTCAGTAGTTAAGTACAATTGGATGCTTCCACTAGAAGGCTTACAATTTTCCAGGGCTTATACTGTAGCCAAAAAAATCCCTCCCTTTAGGCTGAAACTTGGCACACAAAATCTCAGCTCAGCTTCAGTATTGCTTGACACTTAAAGCACAAAACTGCACAAGTTGCTTTGAGGTATTAAAAATGGTGGTTCCTTGTATTCTTACTTTTTAGAGTGATTGAAGACCTCAATGTCATTCCAATACTAAGAATGAAGTGTTGCTGGCATTAATTTTTAATGGGAATGCCATTACTGCTGACTGCAGAAAAAACCTGAATCATAGGTCAGATGAATTAAAGACAGACATAGATATATTACTGCACAGAAAGAAAAAACTAATTCTTTTTCTGTCAGGTTTTGTTTGTGTTGGCCATCCTAGATGGAAGACTCCTACCATTTGTGGGGGGGCCATGACACAGGCTCCATGGCTGACCCTTGTTGGAGACATCTGGTCTGATCCAAGCATGAGCTTCTCAGAAGCCCAGTGAATAGGGCTGTTGAAGTCTTGTTAGAGTGCCAATAGTGTGAGTCTAGGCTTCTCTAGACCTTAACAAATATCTCATCTATGGTTATTTATGTATCAATGGTTTCTGAAGCAAATCAAGTGTATTGCTGATTACATTGCCTGTCCCCATGCCGTTGGTCATAATAATCTGATTGGCCAGTTAGACTTGGGTAGATCTTTGACCTTTAATAACAGAATATGCATATACATGAGAAAGGAAAGTCAAGTTTATTGCAATTTGAGGATAAATAAAGATTGATTTTTGCAATTGGAGAAGTACTGACTGACACTTGAAAACACGAAAATAAACTCTCAGGTGGAAGAATTTGTAGTCTTTTAAGGTAGTCAAGAGTCATAAGGAAATTCAGAAACAGAAAACAGGACCCAACAGAATGGAACAGAATGGAATAGGAAACTTAAAGCTGATAAATGCAAGTCATTTATCTTGGGATAATGAAGGGAAAATTTTAAATAGCCTATTCATTTTGGAAGTTACAAGTTAAATTTAATACTTAGAAAAAATATCACTGAACACAAGTCAGTCAGAGCTCATCAGTGTGTAATAGTAGCTTAGCATCCAAAGGAGGGCAACAAAGATGGTGAAGGGCTTGAGGGGAAGCCACATGAGGAGCAGCTGAGGTCACTCAATCTGTTCAGCCTGGAGAAGAGGAGACTGAGGGGAAACCTCACTGCAGTCTACAACTTTTTCATGAGAAGAAGAGGGGCGGGAACTGATCTGTTCTCTCTGGTGACCAGTGACAGAACCCAAGGGAATGGTCTGAAGTTGTGTCAGTGTAGGTTTAGGTTGGGTATTAGAAAGAGGTTCTTCACCTAGAGGGTGGTTGAGTGCTGGAACAGGCTCCCCAGGCAAGTGGTAACAGCACCCACCCTGACAAAGTTCAAGAAGCCTTTGGACAATACTCTTGGGCACATGGCATGACTCTTGGAAATGGTCCTGTGCAGGGTTAGGAATTGAACTTGATGATCCTTATTGTTCTCTTCCAGCTCGGCATATTCTGTGATTCTCTAAAGGTTGCACCATAAACTATGTCAACCAGTTACAGAATAATGTGAATCTGATAATGTCACTGTATGCATCAGTTGTGTGTTGTCACCTGCAACATAAGATCAGATGGGCATATACAGAAGATGAATAGCTATTTTTCTCTTCCTTTTTTTCCCCCCAGACAACACTTGTATTATATTTGTACAGTGCTTATATGCCAGAACGGTTTAGGAAATCTGCTTTTGGCAGCAGAGGTTCAGAAGCTGATGTGCCTCTTCCTGGTAAACCATCCCCATGCTTGTGTTGATACAAAGTTGCATAAATCCAGAAAAAAGCCTGAATTACCATATGCTACCTTTCCATGGGTCACTTATTTCTTTGTGCTGACTAATTTTAGACATCAAGCCTCCAGTGACTGTAATGAGGTCCCTTTTCACATCATGTCACTGATCCTACAAGAACTGAAGCATTTTCCTGTCCTCTCCAGCAAAGCATCTACTTACCTGCCCAGCTCTGGAGGTTTTTGCATGAACTCACTACCCCAGTAACAGTGGACAGGAACTGAGCAATCAGAAACTTGTGGAACCCATGCTGATATAGGAAGGACTTGTCAGAGGACAATAGGATGCACTAGTAGGCAAGGAAGTTCACTGTGCTTACATGAAAGAAGAATTGCTGTTAGCAAATGAAACAATGGGGCATTGCTCTGCTCTCAGAGAGCAATTCCCAATTATGGGAACCATTGGTCTGAAAGAGATGGAGGGATGTTTATGCAGAGATGGCTTAAGAGGAATGAAACTCTAGTCTTTTCATAGTTCTGAGAGCAGAATCAGTGAACAAGGTGAGTTAATAGTACATAAGTAAAACTGAAGCCTACAGCAATTAAATTAAATGCTAAAAACTGATTATGGTAAAACTGAACACATTTTAATTGAACATAATTCTATTGAAGACTATTAAATTACCACAGTGGAATAGAAGCATAAAATAAGATGATAATGAGTTCCTGAATTAAAATTTTAAATGAATAAACTGAAAAATTTCATCTACTTCAGTGTATGACATGCAGAGTACTCATGATATGAGAATATGAATTATTTACATATTTTTAAAATGTAGAATGTAAATTTTCTTTGAATTAATTTCTATTGGGAAATCACTACACAGTAAATGTAACTAACTATCTCCTATGGCCATGTTTTTTTCTTCTAATTATTATTTGTTTAACATTTTATTGTTGGATAGGGGAGGGAAAAATCACAAGTTTTTGGTAGTAAGTAATTTAAGTAATGGTTATGTTAAAAAACTGTAGTGCTTTTCTTTGTAGTGAAATACACTGTGAGGTGGACAACTGTTAAAGTAACTTAGGACACATAGACTCCACTTCAGTATTGCTATTCTGGGGCCAAGAAGTCAGTATCTCCTTGTTTTTCCTACAGTGAGGAATTCGGTAGACTGGTAGGGGACATGGAAGAGTTTGGTTGGTGACTTGTTATTCCTGTGGTCTGTGGGATGCAGAGGCATGTGTCAAAGCTTATAATGAGGCAGTTATGGCCATAGAAATAATACAAGAAGGGAGGAAAAGACCTTGTGGGTAGGGAGAGAGTTATTAAATTAATGAGACACTATTATTGTTACTTCTATTTTTATTTTGTTTTCACATGTACAAGTGTATTCAATAGTGGGGGAAATATTACTTTGGTTGAATTAGGACAAACAGGTTTGTTAAAACACAGATATGCTCATAGCTTACCTGTTTACACTATTTTAGTCAAGTGATTTTCCTTTGCAATACTTCTGCTGGAGCAATGTGCAGGTAAGTCTAGGGTAAAGTCACTGAGGAATTAGGCCTTCCCAGCTTTGTTTTGTACTCCTAAGCTTATAAAAATTGAGGTAGAGAGCTCCTTTTGAATTCTGTGGGACCTTGTTCTTGGGGGCCACTGAAGTATCTTTGCCTAAGTCAGAGTTACCAGGACTGAGACTTTTGTTGATTGACCTGACCTTTGCAACCCTTGCTGCTCATTTCTAATGACACCTTATTGGTCCATATTTCCCATCCCAGGGAATAAAGAGACCTTGTGGATAATGTTATATAGCAAATATTAATTTTGAGTGGCAAGTAGAAGATGGAAAATATTAAATTATTTTATTTCGTATAATGCACCATTTTTTACATTCCTTGTATCTTTGACTTGTAACCCATCTGGATCTGCAAGTCCTCAGTAGCTGCAAACAATGTTGTCCCCATTCTCAATCCTCCAACAAGATAAAAGTGTAAAGATTTTTGTTCTTATAGTTTTGGAACAACTGCTCTCCTGTTTTCTGCTGTTTTCTTCTCATGGACTGTTAGCAGCTTCCAAAGGCAATATCCTTTCACTGTCACACTATGCCATGGGGTGCCATTTCAACAACTTCAGACGAGGGCATTAAGTACAATTCTGGATGAGAGTCAGAGCATAACCAAATAAAAATAATAAAGGAAACCTTGTAAGAGCAATTTGGAATGCTGTCCTGCACTGAATTCATTTTCAGCTTAGCAGAAAGCTACCAGTCACTGTTGATCAGTACAGTAGTCTGCAGCACCTTATTTAATCGTAAAGTATTTCATACCCTAAGAAACATCACTGTTCATTTGTTTTTCCTTTTTTGGTGATCATCTTAGCTGAATGCTGAGCAGTGAACCAGTAGGAGGGGAAGAAAATTCAAGTTTCTAATTCAAGGAGAATAAAAATTGACTCCTTGTTGTTTTTTCCCCTTCCTCCTTGCAATTAATCTGGAGTTATGCATTTCTTAGGAGAATTTAAAAAAAATCCTGGAAAAAGGGAAATAACATCATAATGCTTTGGTAAATCTCTCAAAGCATAAAGTTCATATTCTGGCGAATATTGCATACAGGTCCAAAACAAAGCATCCTCCTGCCCACTGGTAGGACTGTGGGGTAGAAACAATTTCCTTTAGCTTACCTCCCAGGGAGACAGAGGATGACTATTCTATGGGTCGTCACAGCACCCCACGCTTTATTGAGGGCTCAGGTTACCTACATTCATTTAAATAGCCCGTGAATTGGCACTGTTTGATCTGGCACTGGCTTTAGTGCTTGAATAAATTCAGTGCTTGAATAAATTTTTCATTCTTTATAGTGGGAAAAATCTGTAAGGTGCACAATAAATGGACTGCTCGGAGCTGGAGCTAAGACATTTGCTGACTCTCTTGCTCCATTCCCTCTCCACACCTCTTTGGTGCTGACAGATATGCCACTTAGCAGGCACTGCTAGGAAGCGTGGTGCGGAGATCCATGAGAGCTTGTCAGCTGAAGAGCACATCAGTCAAGAGGCTTAAGCATAGGACTGGGAGGTAGCTGGGATGGCTGCTGTCCTGGCTATGCTAATAGATTACTTTGGGCTAGGTACTTAACATCTGCGTATTCTGCTTTCTTGTTCTCTACAAGAGGGCTAATCTCTCTTTTTGTGGATGTTGGAATTTTCTCTGGCACTGGCCTTGGAATAATAACTTAATGCCAGTAGTGAAGGTGCTGGGAGACTGTGAATGTTTATAAAGTGCTAAGAACTTCTATTGGGCTAGGTGTTACATGTTACCAATGCCTTGCTACCAGAACGTTTACATTTGACTTGAGCCTTACCTAAAACACAGTTTTATACTACTACTCCGCTCTATTAAACAGTATTGAGGGTCTTGTCATTTTCTCCCTAAGATAGAAATTATTTCACCTTGACATGGTAGGCTAGACAATGGTGCCCAGTGCTGGAGTAAAAGGCACATGGAACATGTTCAAGAACACACCTAGCTCGGTGTGCAGCTGTAGTGCAGTTCAAGCTGCAGGTTGTGCTTTGGATGGGAGAAGTGGTTGGAGCCCACAGCAACAACCTTTCAACTTACACCAACCCTTTGCACCTGTGGCACCAGCGCAGCACAGACTGGCCACTCTGAGGCACAGCAGGAGCCAATGACGCAGCAGGAAGAACCCAGACTATTGCGTGCACAGAACCAAGCCCAAGGATTGCTTGGTTCATGGTCCCTCCTCACAGGCACCCGGCTTGAGCTGCTTTTGTATGACTGCGCCATGATTAAAAATTGCGTTAAGGATCCAGATGTCTGAGAAAACACCTGGGGCTGAACTGGCAAGGAACTCGTCTGACTCCGTGTGTGTAAGGAGCCAAGTGGGGCACTTGCTGGCTCACTGGAGCCACCTGCTGCAAAGGGTCTTTGGTCCCGTAAGTGACAGTATGGTGTGATGGAAGTGTGATTGCCAGAATGGCTCCTGGATGGTCAGACAGGAAAGTTTCCTTAACAGCTGCCATGACACTGGAGATGCTAGTGCTGTAAAGAGAAGGCTGGAGCACTCACTTTCTTGTCTCAGCTCCATCAATGTAGTATAGATTATTGATCCTAATGCGGTTGTGCTTGGTTTGGTTTTTTTGTTCGTTTTTTTTTTCTCTGAATTTTTCCAGGCTCTTTTTGTCTCACACAGACTTTCAGCATCTCTAATACCCCCTGACACTGAGATCTGCAGCTTAATCACATCCTCTGTGAAGAAGTTTTTCTTTCAGTTAAATTTGAACTGGCCATTCCTAGCTTTGTTTCTTATGCTCTGCTTCTTACTCCAGAAGACAGAACAGAACATCATTTTCTGTTTTTCAGCAGCACTTATGTTTAATAGATTTCTTTAGATACCTCATCATCACATGACAAGGTGAAACAGGCCCAGTCATTTAGTCATTTCTCTTACAAAAAGTGTCATACTAAAGCTGAATCCTGCTCCTGACTGTTTGTGCCATGATTCCCTATACCTTTGCAGTTCCACCATACTGTTTTAAAAGAGGGGTGACTGGAATTGCAACCAGCATGCATGAGACCAGTGCCTGTGTCTCTGGTTTTTTCTTTTTGACAAGTCTGTCATTCATGGACCTGCATTGCAATTATTACAGGTGCAGCAATAATGTTGTTAGAGTGGCTGGGGTTGTATTACAGTTCTGGCTCTGAGTGATAGAACAAACACTGTAACTCTGAGCATGAGAGGAAAGAGTCATCCAGACCAGGAGAGCTTCCTCTTCATTTTGCCTTGTTTGCTTCTGACTGCTTTATGATACCCCACATTGTACTTTTTACTTTGGATTGTTTTTCTCTTATTGTACATTTGCTGAAAAACAAAAAAGCCTCTCTAAAACTGCTGGACTGAAAATGAAATATAGGATGGCTGCAGGCTGTGTTTTTCTTTGCTGGGAAGCAGTACAATGATAATTGTTTCTACAAAAAGAAACTACTACTCTGGAAAAAAAAAAGACAAAAGAAGAGACAAAACAAAAAACAAACCCCCAAACACCCTCTATTTTCTTGAACTTACCATAAACTATTGCTAGTAATTATAGAAGCAAACTGAACAACAGCTTAATTTGGCTTAATTGGCAATTTTTTAAAGCTGCACCACAATAAAAATAGAAAATTAACTCAGTGCACAGGTTCTGGAGATGTTAAATTTCCCTTTACAAAAAAGTTGTATGGTGTCATGCAATATGTTGTCTTGTAATTCACTTCAGTTGGTTATATATTAATTTTTCTTTTTTTTTTTCTTTTATTGTAATCTGAAAGTGTAGAAATATGCAACAGTATCTGAAAGAAGACTAAGCTTTGCTTTTGCTCTCAGTGCTGGGTTCTAGTCTGACAGAAAGATTATCAACAAGGAGAGAGATCATCTGTTAGCCTTATTTCTTTGTTAATGGCTGCAGTGTTGAGGTTTTTTTATTTTTTTTTAATTTTTTTTAAGTGACTAGCAGTTATAAATGGCAAATTCTTTTGTTCTCCCCAAATATTTAAAAATGGCAGTCTACTAAAGAGACAAATCCTTTCTGAGACACAAATTTATCTATTGTGTGTTTAACTTTAAATAGATCAGTAGTCTCCTCTAAGTCAATTGAGATTTAGTGGGTATTACAGAAAATTAAGCCATCTGTACACATGACCAGTAAAATGATTTAATTACACAATGTTCTGATATGGTAAAAGAAAAATTTATATTAAGTCAATGTTTATTTATTCAAATGTGAACTGAAGATTGTCTGTTGTAACACAGAGATATTATACAGGTTGATGTGGTGACAGAATGAATTGTTTTATACTGTAAATACCTAAAGGATGTAAATTTATGTATGCAGCTAAAATACCAACTAAGGATCTTCAAAAATTAAGAGTTCAGACTTAACATTCACTACCCCATTTTACACCTCTCCTGTCACATATGAAGCATCTAGTCCTAGCTTCTTGGACAGTCACCCTGCTCACAGAAGTCCCTCACAGCTCTCCTCGGCCCTTCTGTGAGAAATGTGCTGTATATGGAGGGGACTTGGGAAGGAAGGGCCTGGGACGCATTGCAACTAGTGGATGATTCCTAATGGGCATTTTCCAGCTGACACAGTTTACCACAACTGCAGGTCAGTCAGCAAATCAGTTCACTAACCAAATGCACACAGTACAGTGGAGAATTTATTCTAGTCTTTGACGTAGGTCCTCTGTTGGCATCAGAACCCAGACTCCGCACTTTGTTTAAAAGAGATCAAACTCAAGAAAGAGAAGGATGTGAAGCTGATTTTAAGCTGAATTTGAATGTACTTAGTGCTCGAATTGGTGCACATTGAAGGCTGTTTTAAGTTGCTTGGCTTCATTTGACCTAGCTAGTCACCAATAGATAAGTTTCCTTTCCTCCTGATTCCCATGATAGTAGGTGACAGGATTATTGGTTCCATGGTACAGATTTGTAACAATGCTGGTTGGATTTGGTAGCTTAAACTGGTTCAAAAGCTGTCAACAGAAACAGAAGAATCATCCCAGGTAACGAGGAAGCCTATGCAAGATATACAGTTCCAGTGGAAAATGTGTATACATGCCATTAACCGCTCCTGGAAAAAGAGTTTAAGTACAATCCCATATTTGGTATGCTCTGTGGTTATATGAAAGAGTTATGCTGGGTCATTAGTCCTCAGAGCTTATGGGATTCTTGGTTTGCTTTCTATTTGAGCTCGCTACACTTAGATGCTGCTGAGTACCCTGCTGGGATGTGGCTTAGTTCTGAATTAAAGTACTACTTCAGATAAATTCTGATGTCATATGGTGGTACATATATGTAGGTGCCATTACTTGGTGTTTTTTCTTTAAAGTTTCATTGCTTGGTTGAGAAAGGAACCATTAAAATGTGGAACTAGTTCTCCCAGAATATACAGGCAGCATTTAAAACCTATAGGCCAGATTTTTCTGTCTTTATGTCTACATACTTTTCAACAGGGGCACAGCATTCTGCACACTCTCCACACTGAGCAGAAAAGAAATGGGGAGGAGAACATTTACAACCTTGGTGCAGTATGAAACTACATGAAATTACTAGAAGAAAATACAGACTCGCTGCACATTCTAGCTTTTATCAGATAGTTTTAGCTCTGTTTCATTGGGAAGAAGTTGACAGCAACAGGAGCAGGACCTGACCTTTTAAATCATTAACACTCCTAAACTGCATATTTATGACCTGCCAATGAAGTAATTAATCTGGTGTGTTCATTGGGCAGTGGAGAATCATGTAGCCTGATTCATAAGATGGGAGAACAATAACGAGGGATAGGTGTTGATAATGCTGTTATCTTCTGAAATTTGTTGAGGGAGGTATGGGAGAAAATAGCAAAATCCTAGCTGTGAATGGAGAAGGTTCCACTTTATGTATACCCTTTACATTATTCCCAAGGCAAATGTAGATATTTGTGTTGTTTTGACAAAATGTATCTCCAGGCAGCAGAGGATAGCATATGCGATACAGTAATGACAGGATAAAAAATCAGGCTTGTTGAGGCCAAGAGGATACTCAATCGACCACAGAAAACTCTGTACTATCCAAAGCACTTTCCCAACATGCAGTCAGGCCCTAACAACTGTGATCCAAATTTAGTGGCTTAAAACGACAAGAAAAATCTGAACACCCAGGCAGGAATTTCTTTGAGACAGTCCAAGCTTCGAGCATTCACCTTACTGTCATGCTAATATCATTTTATCCAGTAACCTGTTCTTTTTGATTTCTTCTAAACTGGAAGTACTACAGAAGTAAAAAAAAAACAACAAAAAAAAAAAAAAACCCAAACTAAAACAAAAACAAACAAAAAAACCACAAAAAAAAAAAAAGAAAAAAAAAGAAAAAAAAAAAAGAAAAAAAGGAAAGACAACATTAATGTGTGCTCTCAGGGGCACAGAGAATTAAAATAATTGTGTGAATTTTTTCAAGGCTTATGGAAGGCTAAAGATGGATTTTGTTGAAAGTTATTGTCAGGTTTTTATGACCTGAGCTGGTTTGATATCTGTAGCTTGGACAATCCAGTTGCCAAACAAATGAAACACTGGAAGTTGGAATCTGGGCATGGCTTCAATGTTGGTGAGGATCAATTTCCATATGCTTATCTTTTTCCCTCCCTCTTCCCCCTCCCCATACACCTATCTCTGAATTATTTTTTTTTACCATGAGTGGTTCCCCTAACTTTTTTTTTTCTCCCTATACACTGACATTGCCTCTGTCTAAGACAACTGTATAGAGCTAATGAATGTGTAGGGCAGAGAGAAGAAGCTGTTGGCTTCCTGTTCCCACCCCGCACCAAATACTAAGACTTCATTCTTTATTTAATTTCTCATTTCATATGGGAGTTGCAAGCACATGCTAGGAGAGAAGTAGGACCTCAACCATAGCAAATATTCAGCTGTATTGATTTTGTTACCACATTTCACTTATACCTGTCCAGAAAACTGGACCAAGAGACCCAGAACCGCAACTGCACTGAATCAGTATTGTTCTCCTCTCTTCAGGAGACCTATAACAGCTACAGTCATTGACTTATGACAACTAAGAATCAGCCCCGACACTTTTATGGATAAACCATTTCAAGATCTTCAGAGCTGTTCTTCGGTCAGTGAGTCAGCACGGTGAGAAGCATCTTGGACGTGGTGTATCTGTGCCTTTTCGTCTGTGTTATTCAAGCAATTCTTGTTCCCCTCAGGGCCTGACTCCCAAGAGTGATCATAGCTGCTATGGATAGTGTACCTGTAAACCAAAGAGGTATAGATTGGGAATGGAATGCAGATAGGGTAACTTTTTAAAAGGTCAGTGTAAAGTTTTGTTATTATTTCCTGTCATATTGCTCTTTTGTAACTAATTGAGGGTTAATAGTCTTTGACTCAAGAAGCTTGTCTGATTTTAACACTAAAGTTTTGGCTTTCTGCCCATAATCTCTAAACTGTTGGGCTTTTGGGGTAGGGAAGGATTCAATATATTGTCTAGCAATACTAAGTACTGATCTAAGTTCTCTTGCACTTAAGAAAAAGTCGGTCTATTTGTTACGCACATTGAGTTTTTCCAAGATTTTTTGACTTCCTTTGAAGCTTGGCATGATATGCTTAAACTATTACTGTTGAAAAACTCACTTATGAGTTGAAGATCATTATTTGTGATTACCTCACTCAGAGACCTCTAGAAAGTGAGCTGTAATTTATCATGCATTATTGTACCACTCAGGTGTTATAAAGAGCTCCATTAAAAAAAAAATGCAGAGAAGTAGTCCACTGATAAAAGGCAGTATTTCCTATTTATTTCAAATAGTTATGTGCCAGTGGTATGCCCACAATGATCAGAAATGCTCTATGGTAATTTTGTAATTATTCATGTAGCATGGGTTTCATACTTGGAATTTTCACCTTGCTGCCTCCCCTTCCTTCCCCTCCTCTCCCCTCCCCTCCTCTCCTCTTCTTCATATGATCAGAATAGGATACTCAGGGTCTCTTCTCAAATTTCTTCATAAGCAGGTGGGATTTGAAGCTTATTCTCTCAATAACCCTGAGATTAGCTCAGTTGGCTAGCACATGGTATTAATAATGCCAAGGTTGTAGGTTTAATCCTTTTGAGGGCCATTCACTTAAGAGTTGGACTCAATTATCCTTGTGGGTCCCTTCCAACTCAGAATACTGTCTGTCTGATTCTCCAGGAATTTTCTGATTTCATGATGCTGCCATCATAACCCAACGGTTTATGTTTATGCTCCTCCCATATGCAACCCTTGTTATGAAAGATGTAGTCCTTACACTTGGAAATTAATTGTAAATGAACTCTTTGACCATTAGCAGCAATTCATTCTCAGGAGTACCATGTAAATTTCTTAATGGAGTCAGGTTGAGATGTTGCCAAATAGGAAACCTAATAATTTCAAAACTCCCCACCTCACAAACAGTTAATTAATTCTGCTTCTCTTTCACCCATCCAATAAACACTTGCTTAAATGGATTTAATGTAAAAGTTTAAGGCCAATGAAGCATATAATTTTTTAATGATAACTAGATTTTTGGGTTTGTTTGTTTGTTTGTTTGTTTGTTTGTTTGTTTTGGTGCTTTTGTTTTGGTTGGTTGGTTGGTTGGTTGGTTGGTTGGGGTTTTGTTGTCATTGTTTTGGTTTGTTTTTCTTTTGAGGTGTTTACCTCTGGTTATTTGTCTCATACTCATCAGATACCCATTTGTGATGTTCATTTCATAGCAGAAAGCTCATTATCCTTCACCTTTTAAGATGACCAGAGAGCTCCCAAAGGCTCTCTGGGGAAAGTGGGAAAGGATTTTCCAAATGTCAGAAGCCACAGTGCACATGCGGGTAAGAAAGGAGTTTATCTTTTGAGTTTTCAAGGTTACAAAGATCAGTCTCCCAGGGGAAATCACCTATCAGTGTTTTCTATGAGAAGAAATAGGATTTGTTTCTCAAACTATGAGCATTAGATGTTCACTATTTAAGCCAGTGAATAAAACCAAACTGTGTTATGCGTTATTCTGGAAGTAATACTCTGGTGATGGCATTAATGCATGATAACATGATAGCAAGTACTGACAAAGTGATGACCTGATGAGGTAAGTAATAGCGTATGGTAGGTAGTCTTCTATTCGAGGCAGAGTAGGACATCCTGAAAGACCTTGATTTAATTCTTGGGTTTGTCTTTATATGACCGTGGACAGGATATTTCATCTGACAGTGACTAATTTTTTTTTAATTCTGTGAATTTACTTTTGTTTCATTTGGATTATGAACTCCCTAAGAAGCAAATGCCTTACTATGTGCTCTACAATGAAAAAGAAAAGAAAAGAACAATAATGTAATGCTGCTAAATTTTATTATTGTGAGAGGCTGACTCAATTAAATGAGCAGCATGATGAACTCTGAAGAGCACTCGTGATGCTGTATGCAGTCTGAAATCTTATGCATAGACAGATTGAAATCCTGATATTTTAATGAAGATTCAGGTATGAGGAATAATACACTGTAATATTAAATGATGGCAGAGAGTTATTTTGCCAATTTGCAAGTTCCCGTAACACTGTAAACAAAAATTTAAAAGCCCTTCCCTTGGAAGACTTTGAAAAATAATCAAAACACACAAAACCCCTTTTATTTGAGAATAGCCTAAATAGAAGAGTTGCAATATTAGTATAATAATTTCAAAGTAAAAACATAAAGCTAGGAAGCCAAGTAGTTCATAATGAATGCAGCATATAGCTTTTAAACAGGGCTAACATATGGACCACTAATGTGAATGTGAATGCAAATTAGATACTTTTGATTTCTTGAAATAAAGTCAGCAGAATCCAAGCTTCAAAAAGCAAATTGTGTGGATTTAACTACCTGAGTGCCACAGAAAGAATATTGTACCTACAATATTTCCATATGAAACAAGGTAATGAAACTAATTAAGCTAATTCCAGGGCAAGCTGCCCTAGATAGCTTAAAGATAAACTGTATGTTTTCTCTGGCCTCTTTTTTTTTTTCCTGTTTAGATTCTCAATTTTGGTTTGTTTAACCTTTTGAGACTACCCTCTGCTAATTTTGTCACCCAAAATTACAAGGCATCTCTCATTTTTAGAGGTGATATAGCTTGCTACAAACATGCTGCTTTTGAGGAAAAGCAACACAACTGGCGCTGGCTGGAATAAGCAGTCACTGGGAACTTCTTAGCTCATAAAGTATGATTTAGAAGTGTTACAGGACTTGAAACATGCTCTGGCTCAGGTAAACTAAAGGAGATCAGAGGTTGTCCTAAACCTTGGAAGTACTGGTGTGCTCAGCAGCACACACCTCACACCCAACTTTGCTGTGCTGTGACCAATGGAGGGTAGCATTTTCTCCGTGAGCCATTATTCTTCATGAAAAAGCAGTAAGTTGCTTTTGGTAAAAGGGAAAATTAAGAGAGTTGCCTACCACCATACTTCTGGCATGGCTTACTCCCTTGTAGCAGCTATGTCGTACCCTAACTGCAAGCAGCAATTTGCAGGTATTACAGGAGCTGCTGCCAGGAGGTGTTTTGAGATGGATGCCAAAGGATCTCCATAGTTTGGAGTTGGGTAGCAATACCCGCCAGTGGGAACTTAGATGTTAAGACATATCCATTTCTGCTCCAAGTCCTGCTTGCCCATTTTACAGCAAAATCTTAGGCTCTACCAGAAGACTTTTTTTCCCATATGTCCTAATCCACAGCCTCCTCCTGTTGGACTATCTTTCCCTCATCCAGGGTCATCAACTATGTTCCAAGCTGCTGTCCCCTGAAGCGAAAGCAGCTCTTTAGCTCCCCCCACACCCAGCATTGCCTTACACCATCAGACATCTCAGCTCATGGACATGCTAAACATAATCCCATCCACACCAATTTACTGCTGATATATCTGCAGCTGTTCTGAGTACTCCCCTGATGCCTTCCTACCACATCTGGAGATCTTCTTAGTGCCTTAGCAGCCTATGCTGTTTTTTTAATTTTCTTCCCATACTCAGGGCACATGGTTACACTAAGCCAAGCCACTACAAGACCTGCCAGGTTGCATTACATTCCCCTTGTTGCCATAACTTGGGGAAGGGTGTACTGATCCCAAACCAAAGTTTAAGGAAGAGGAAAATGACTAAATGAGCTCATTTACATGTTTGCCAATCACTTGCCAATTTGCAAATATGTGAATTAGCACATTCTGAAATTTGCATAAATTCACACATGGAGCTGTGCAAGACTTGGCAGCTATGAAACAAAAAAAAAAAAAAAAGAAAAATGTATTAATGGCTGTGCAAAAAGGAAAAGGAAACAGCTCCAGAATATAAATTTCTTTATGACTACAGGAAGAATGAGGAAATGGCTTTTGAACCTAAGATTACTTGTCAGATTCATAACTGGGAAAACCAGATACAACTCTCTAAGTATCACTGCCAGCCATTTATGTAAGTCCTGAAACCAGGCCTCATAATTCAAAGCATCAACTTAGGCCTTCTTCTTTCTTGGAAAACCATAAAACAAGGAGATGAAAAGACTAGGAAGAAAAATTCTTACAAAAAGAAAAATGCAGCACCTGAAGCATTGGCTAGTGTCAGCAAAGCATTTTGGGGGATTCTCATATCTCCTACAGTGCGTATTTCACACTAGCGTTACTGAGCCCTGGCTGTGCACTTGCACTGAAAATTATCTTGATTAAATTAAATGATGTTTCTAACTCATGACTGTGATGAAATTTAAATTTATCAATTTGAATTGTAGGATCTCCTGGACCACTGATGTTGCACTCGGGTTTATAGGTGGGGGTTAGCTAGCAAGGTCACTGAGCTTAAGCTGCAGCTTGACTTGCAGTTTTCGTCCTGAGGTGTCAAGGGAGTAAACAGGTGTGCGGTGTTTGTAGCTAGATTACTTCAGCTAGTAATTGGTCTTATTTGGGACCACGTCTTCTTTTCTTTTCAAAAACATATAGCAGCTTGAATTGGCAGCAGCACTGTCCTCTCCACAGGATGGTAACTTCGAAGTATGTGCATCCTCACCTATTTCAGGGAAGGCTGCTTGCAGATTAACAGATAATGCCTAATCCTCATTGTCTGATGCTTTTCAAGTGCTGCTGTGTCTAACCAGTTATCTCTCAGCAGGGAAAATTGGCTGATAATGTCAGTGAATGTTAACGACTTCGTCAGTGTCAGCTATTTTTTTAGGAGAGGTGTAGCCACCATGGATAGGCATGGCGAGGAGTGATATATGGTACACATAGCTATATGAGGGGTATTTTTTGCTAAAAGAATTGTAATTTTTATCAGTATATTCTGCATTACTTGCAAAGTCTGAATTAATAGCTACTAGAAAAAGCATACAGTCACTCTCAAAAAGTGAGAAGCACTTTGCTAGTTCTATGGCCTCTTACTGTTACACAAGCTACTCCCTTCATCAGTGAGTCTGACCTCTGTTGTCGGCACTGCAATTCTTTACCAGTTGAAAATTTAAGGTGCAGAGCTGTATGCAGTGCAGTGATCTTGTATCAGTGTAAAGGGTGACAGAAGCCTCTTCTTTGAAAAAACCTTTTGACTGGAATGAAAATTGTAAGTTTGGCTGGAGTTTTCTGAGCTCTAAAAGCAAGGGAGAAAAATAAGGTAAGTCAAACTTGCTGTGACAAAATTGCCTTGATTTTGCAAAGCTGTATTATTTTAGTGATATAAAAATACAAATAATATTTAAGGCAATTTATGAAAGCATGACAACTATTGTATATTGTAGGCTGAATTTTAAAATTCAACTGAATCATCTTTGCTCTGAAGTGCCTTTATACCACAGATTTCAGGAACCTTGTTAAAGTTTTTTTGGACCATTGCATTCACTAAATAAGAAGAGTTGCAAAGAATTAGTCCCTTTTTACCCCTGTTTCAAGGGTATACATATTTAAAGGATTTTCTATTAGGAAAAATGTGATGGTATGATATATGAGGAAAGCTAGTGCTTCCAAAATAGCTGAAGAGATTTGCAGCCCTCTTACAGGTTCTTCCATCCCTGATTTAAATGTCACACTCTACACCAAATATGTTTAGATCGTAGTGTCACTGACTACCTTTGTACACTACAGTAATGCATCTACTAATGCTCCCCTTAATGTGGATGACACAGTCGGAAATCTGTCCAGGTAGAGACAATTATGTAGAAGCAGAGAAACATAATCCTTCTGTCCCTGAAGTGACACATCTGTGTCACTGAACTGACTTATCTGTCACTGTTCCTGTGTTTGTTCTTGAGATAGTCAGTAACTATTCTATTTTCTCTCATTTTACTTACTTTCCAGTCAAAATTAGATTAGAGAATTCTGTTGTTACCTTTCTCCCTTAAAATCCAGGAAACCAGAGCTGAGGTGACTGACTTTTTAAAGATCATTTAATTTCCTTAATGGGTTTGCTTGATTTTTCAGCACTGTGAATCTCCTGTGAAGTCATATGCAGAAGTTAAAATGATTTTATTTGCATCAGAGAAAATATATCCACATGTGGTTTACACGTGTAACGCTGAAGTATGCACAGCCTCATCTGTCCACAGCAATGATGAGAGGTCTCCCATGCTGTCAGAAGCACCTGGTGATATGCACATATAAAATATATTTTGTAGACAGAAAGGCCCCAAATTTTCAGAAATGCTAATTATTCTTAGCCTGAAGCAGAGAGGAGCTGAAAGGGTGCAATATCCTGCCAGATTAGGAATATGTTATGCAAATCTATTAATGCAAATATTTGTATTTGGGGTCAGCTCTGGGCAATTTGCTCTTGTATAGCTTTTATTTCTGATCCTCTGAAAACAGGAAGACAAGGGGCCTGAGAATGATGATGTGCAAAGTCTTGCCTTGCTCCAGACTTCTCAGGTGGTCTGAAGCAGGTAATTTATCTTCTCTGAGATTTTGTTGTCCACCTGCCAAAGAGGAATATAGTGAGTAAAGATTATTATAGATTATTATAATGGAGGTGACGTATATTAAAACTATTGCAGAAATAAGTGCAACTGGACAAGGTTTGTGCATAATCTCCATACCCTTCAAGTAGGTAGATTAATTTTGGATAAAGATTTCTCATCCAGTTTCTCAAGCACATAGATGCCAGTGAGCCTATCTATGCATGCAGGCTTTAAGACTTCTCTGTCTCTCAGGTTTTTTGAATTGGAGATTTGTTTTACTTTTAGGACTAGGAAGTATCCTGTCTGCTAGTGGTGCACATAGCAGGCATGGAACTGCCATGCAATCAGTTTAAATACAGATTATAACAATTTTGAAAAATCCAATATGTAGTCTTATCTGTGAGACAAAATAGAGTATCATTCTGCTGAGACACAAGATTTCCTTGAATGTAGACATTGCCCTTGCTGAGCAGGGGCATACTGGATAACCAATTAGGAAACCAATTCAGTGGATTTAGATTAGCACTGTCTCAGCAAATGTTTAGGGGCAGTTATCATGTATCTTCTGTGCTCAGAGTCTCAGCTGAGGGTGTTTTGCAAAAGAAGAAAAGGTCATGAGTGATTAACCAATGATTTTTTTTTCCCCATGACAGGAGTAAACAGTAAGGGCCAAGCAGTGGAAGAGACTCAAAACCATGTGGGACAATACTAGATCACAGGAGCTGAACAGAAAGTTTGATCTGAGGCAGGCAGCCTGAGAGAACCCTGGACTCCTGTGCTTCCCTGAGGGTGAAAGGTCTGTGAGGCCAGTAACATGACCATTATTAGCATGATTTAGAGAGCAAGGAAGAGTGTCTGCTTTTTTTTTACCCATATCCTGATCCACTGAATTATTTGGGTGTTGAAAGCAGGATCTCCAGGCTGGGGTAATGGTCACCTTACCTTCCTTTGTTCTGTAATTCTGGGTTACCACCAGCTGCCAGGACTGGCATTTATGTCTGCCAAAACCCCTTGCTGTAAGGCTTCTGTAGTACGGATGTGCAATGTAGGATTTAAAGCAACTCTTCATTCTCTCTTTTTTATTCTGTTTCATCTTGTCAGAGAAATAAAAGACTATATATCAAGCACAACAAAGCACCTAAACAAGTTTTTAGAGTAGCATTACATATTTAATAAAGGCATTTCACAATGTTTTTGATGCTTTGGTCTATCACTGCAAGAACTGTTTTCTTCTTTTTTATTTCTATGCTGGTGCTTCCTGTCTTGATCACAATTAGAGAAAATTAGGGTAAGAAATGTAAAAAATTATTTTTGATTGCTTTCTACATCAAAGGGATGCGATCTGATTTGGTTCAAGTTTAGATAAAAGTTTGTGTCATTTCTTATTGAACAGTATTGTTGTCCCTTTTCTGAATTAATTCGTCCTGGAGGAAGAATTGTCTTTGGATTTATCTAGATTGCTTTTTAACCAACTCCTAGAACATAATTACTCTAGTGATGCACTGTTTTTTTGAACAGTGACCTGTAGCTCAGAAGTCTACTTCTTTGGTCTGTGGAATTAATGAATATTCACACTTTGCTTGATGTCTCTGTATCCAGTTTGGACCAAGCAATGACAAAAGTTCTGATACAAAACAATGCATTTCCTTTGGTATTTAAAGTTCATGTCTAACTATGCAGTGAAGTGCTGAAATGATGTGAGGTATAGTTCCTAGGCATTAAACTGTGGGAACTGCATTTTATAACAAAAATGAGTCTAACACGTTTCCTGGACAGAAATACATGTGCTGTCCAGTAAGAGGTCAGTATTTGGGAGATATCAGATACATTACTTGTATGCAAACAGCCTTTGTGGTAAACACCATAAACACTGTGTGTATCCTAGAAGTGACAGATTCAGTATACCAGGACTACAAGATTTATCCGTGCTGTCCTCTTCAGCAGGCACATATTAGGACAAAATTATGTATTTCTCCTAATAGGATAAGTCAGGTCTGAGGGTTGCAAAAACAGAGTAGCTTTATACAAACACCAGATGTAGGTTTTTTATTTGCAGATAATTTAACCACTTAGGGGTGACATTTTGTGTCTCCACACTTTGTGGAGGTTGTTTACTGAATGAAAGTGCCTTTTGTATCTTTGATGAAATCAACAAACTAACCATGTGGAGACAAGTGAAAAATTAAAAGAAACTTTATTTGTGCTGCTGTACTCCATGTACCTAGAATTGTACCTGTGTCTCTTTAAAATTTATTTTAGCATCCTTTAAACACAAGATAGAACAAATACCAAATGAAAAATTACTGACATCCTTACTGGAAAGAGCCTGAAAGAGTTTCTGTAGATTTCCTGTGTAAATGCACTGATAATATTTCAGGAGTCAGAGACATTTAATAATACACCCAGAGAGTTACAACATAAGTGAAGGGGGTTGTGAAACAGGATCTTGACTTATCAGTGAAATGAAAAACAGGCCTCAAAGGGAAGGGAACAATGTATTATTTGGCTTAGTTTGTTTAGGCCTGGGGTTTTACAGCAAAGCTTGGGAAGAAGGATGTGCTACTGACAGTGGACAGACCTCAAAGACATTTGGAAGAGATAACAAAAAAATAATAAAGCCAACTCAGTCAGGGCGTTGAAATCAGTTCCAACTAGGTAAGAGACAACTCCAGCACAGTAAGATTGCAACCACCAACTCAAGAAACCCACCAATTCAAAAGACGAGAAAGACTGTTCATGTAGACTAATTAGAATAAGAAGCAAGAGAGTCATTTAACCAATAGAAGATAGAATATTAATTAACAAGAGAACTAGGTACCTGTACGATATGTGATGAGTCCTTTGTTTGCTAAAATGTATACATAATGTAAAGTTTTGAGAATCAGTGTGTTAGCTTTGTGGATTTACCACCTAGCACCTGTCTTTGCACAAATATTAAATAAACAAGTGCCTCAGCTCTGTATGTGGGTGACTAATCCGGCTTTTAGGGGCAGTACTACTACTTCTGGAATTGCTATATGACTTACTGAGATACTTGCTCTAGCCATGAACAAGCTCAGACAGGGCCATGACAGGACACTACCGTGCTGGAAGAGAAGTGAAGGTGTCATGGGCTGTGTTTAGATGAGCCTTCTAGCAGCATGGGGACAGGTTCAAAGCACCTGCTTGTAAGTTGGACCTTGCAATGCAAGAGAAAAATAATTTGTCTGCTCCAGTGAGTTTGTGTTTAGAGGCAAGACATTTATCCTGGTGAAGAGAAAGAGGAGGGACTGTATTGACTGGTGAGTAAAATGACTGTTTGTAGACAGAGATGGAAAGGCAGGATGAGCATTTCTAGAGTTTCCTCCCATAGACTAGAAGTGCAGAGGGAAAAAGTAACGTTATTCTTCTGCTAACTTTTTTTATCCTAGAAGAGAACCAGAGAATCATACTCTCATTTTTGTACTCCAGTCCTTCAAAATACTGTCTGTACTGAGTAAGTATTGCAGGGGAAATTAGTGGTTCCAGACAATATTAATCCCTTATGATTCTGCTGTGCTCTAAGGTAAATATGCTGTTAGTACTTAGCATCCTGATTTGTTACATTCAATAGGTATTGGCCAGCTATGGTGGATTTCTAAACTCTTTAAAAATGGCTGTCTGGAGTGTTTAGTGAGCCTGACTCCCTTTGATGTCAGTCATTTGGACAAATGAATCCTCTTCTAGACATCTGAGTTTCATGGATATAATCTTCCTTCTAGATGTCATGCAAGCAACATTGGTGATTTTTATTTTTGGCAGTCTACTCTTCCTCATTTTGAACTTTATCACTAGGTAAATCCTCTCTCCCATCAGAAATGTTCTACTTCTGTATGCCGTTATTCACAAGATTTGAACTTTAGTTTATAAATATACTAACAGTACTTTATATATACTAGCTGAAATATATTTATCATATTACAAATTCTTAAAGTCCTCAAATATTTGTATTGGTGAATGAGTGAAAACTACAAATTTTTTCCCCCTCTAATTCCCCACATTTTGGCGGAGAAAAATCAAGCAATGATGCTGCTTAACTTTGAGAACTTTTATGCATCTACTTTCAGCACAGCCTGTGTAGATTTTGTCAAGTGTTTTGTAAATTCATTTAATGAACAGCTTTGATTCTTAAACATTCATCTGACTCCAGTAGCTGGAGCTATTGCGATGCACTCTTTATAATTGTGATATATTGATGGGAGCTAGCAGCTGTGAAATAGATCTAGAGCTGAAACTGTAGGAGTGAGCTTCCACTTTCTCTAGATACTTTGGGCTAATTGACCTGTAGCCTCCTTCCCTTGGGGGACTTCCCTGCATTGGGGATGCTTAGTTTCACTGCCCTCATCTGCACTGCCACTGCATCCAAGTCTGGCTCTTGGTTTGAGGTTTTCTTGCAATATCCTCCCTCCACACTGGTTTTGTAGGATGTCTTCTCTTGGCTGCACCATCCAAAAGTCCAGATCTCTCTCTGTGACTGGAGCTCAGGCACCCCCAAAAGGGCAGAAGTATAGCTTCCAGTTTGGAAGTTATGCACACTAAGAGGCAATCTCTTAGTGGGACTTAGTGGGAAATCATAATTTCTTGTGTGTCACTGTGACCATTTACATTTTGTGAAAATGTAAAAGTTCAACTTCCCTTTTAGTCCTTGATGTAAATTAAAGACTGATAGGGATATTGTTGTTTTGCCAAGCATTAATTCTTGTATAGTGATTGCCAAGCAATGTTTTCAGACTTAGAAGGGATATTTCACATCTTTTCCTCCCTATTTCCTGTTCCCCCCAGTCTTTGTGGTATTTATAAACAAAATCTGTCTCTTGCTATCCATGTTGTTGGGCCTAATCAAAGTTTTCCCTTTGTTTTTCAGGTGCTTTAGATGAAACTCAAGCCCATCTTTGCTGAGTGTGTTATTGTGCAGGACACCAACCTGTGCATAGTCCAGTTTGCAATCGAGTTTCTATCTTGGCCAACATATATTGGCCTTCTCAAAACACCAGAGAAAGTAGCATATCTGGTTGGCCTTTTTCAATATGGGAAATCCACATCTATACTGGATCTAGAATAAAAATAGTGTTTTCCCTGTAAGTTCTTTTTAACTGCATTATACTGCTATGAACTTAAATGTTACATAGCTACATAAGTACAGTTAGACTCAATGATCTTGAAGGTGCTTTCCAACCTAAATGATTTTATGATTCTGTATCTGCAGTTTTGCGTACCTCATCTAGTCCCATGGTTAGTTTTGGGCTAGGAAGTTGTGAGTGACTAGATTCGTATCTCACCGAGTTATTAATTGGATCGAATCAACGACGTGTGTATGTGTGTTGGGGGAGGGGGCCAGGCATCTAGTATCAGAAGGCTCATGACCTGCAGCCAACATGACAGCCAGGAACGCAGGTGGCTGAGCGCATGGGAGCCATGTGGCAGAGCTGCCAATCAAATAAGGCCCGCCTGGTATCCCACCCACACCACGTCCCCTGGAGCCTCTGATCTGCTGCACCACCCCTCACTCTGGCTAGGAGGGCATTGAGTGGTCAGCGAGTCAGATGTCCAGCCTGGCAGGGGGTGGCCACAATGACGGGGGCACATAAATAAAGGTGCACAGGGCCTCTATCTTTGTATCTCTACCGTGACCTGCCACCATGTGACTCTTGGCAGTAACCATTTTTCTCTCTTCTTTTCTCTTTCTTTCTTTACTCTTTTCTTAATCTTTTTTTTCTTCCTTTACTCTTCTCTTCCTCTTTAGGACAATTTAAAATCGATGGGTGGTATTTCACCGTTTTGTGGGTTGTCATGTGCTGGGTGCTTTAGTGTAATACTTCTCCTTGCTTGTAAGTTACTCCTGTAAAACCTTTTGCCAAATTGCTTATTTTCTCATTAAATTAAAAGAAATCTTTTGGGAAATGTGTGTAGCATGTTCTTTTTACATGAATTCACGGTATTAAATAATCAAAGGCTTTGCAAGAGTTCATGTGGGCGAGCTCTTGGAGTCTTAAATATAAGAAAACCGCCTGGGCAGTCATGTGGCTTCTATCTGGAGCTTTACAGAAGTTCAACAAAATGCTTAGTGTGAAAGACAGGGATAATTATTCTCTCAGTTCAGAAAATTAATGTATCTTGCTATTAAAATATGCCAAAATTACAAATGAACTATAAAATTATGCTCCTTGCAATGCTAGGCATTATTTAAGTTTATATAGAAGTTATTTCTATTCATTTAGAAGACAGTACATGCTTACAACATTTACAGTGTCTACTGCAGTGGGATCCTCACCTCTGTTGGGGTGTGGGAAAAAATCATGTGATGTTACAGATGATAAGCACTGTGGTAATGTTAAACAATAGTGGTTTTATACTGCGTTTTATCAGCAGATAGCACATTATATCCGTAGTCAAAACTTGTATTTTCAGTAAAGTGAAAAGCTCAATAGTAGAGTTTGGCCAGTAGTGCTGGTGTTTTAATGGCAGTTTGACAACATAGAGGGAAATGTCACCCAGAAGATAACAAGACAACCCAAAAAAATCAGAGCTTCTCTGATAAATAGCATGACTGTGTCTCCCAGTACGATTATAGGAAGAATATCAACTCTCATATGTGTCCACTTATCTGAATCATTGTGTTAGCTGTTTCCTTTGTTTCTGTTTTTAATTGTTACAGTACAACAGTTTAATGCTTATTCAGGTTCATGCCATAGTTGTGCCTAAGTGGTATTTCTTAAATTTTAACTTTTTTTTTTCTTTTTTTATTTCCAGATCCTTTTCTAAATAACAGCTCTAAACGTTAAAGCTAAAAATCAAAAATGCACTACCTTCCTCAAAATCAAATGTCAGTATGAATAAGTTCATAATTTGATCTTCAGGCAAGTGATATGCATGTGTATATGCTTGTGAACACAGTTTGTCAGGGATGCCCCTCAATGACAGCTGTGCCACAAAGGTAGTGTATGTGAGGGTGGGATTTGGCCTTCTGGGAAGGGAGTCACAGATGACAATAGTAGCACGAGAAAGAAGAAGGAGAAAACAGATGATTCCCATTTGCCCACTGAATTTTTTCTGAGACTTATAGGAAGTTTTAGTGTTGCATAGACAAGTTTTTTCCAACAAATATAAATGTTCAGGAAAAATATTTAGGCCATCAGGGTTGTTTAAACTGGCCAATCCCATATGAGCAAGAAATGTGGAAGCAGAGATTTTATTGACATTTCACAACACAGACTGAATTTATTTGATCAAATGAAGAGCATTTGCTTAAGTTTTTTAACATTCTTTATATCCCACCCCAGATTGTTTTGATGAAGACTACTCCAGGCAGTGGGACTGTTTTTAAGATATTCCCTTAGATAAAAAGACAGCTTTTGATGAGCTCCTTAACTCATTCTAGAGTGAAAATGACCTCTGCTGGTGGAAATTTGCACATCAATTAATCAATTATTATTCAGGTCTTTTCATAAACATTTGTGACCAAATGCTGTTGCACTGCTTCCTCAGTATTCTTTATTGCAGCAATCTAAGAGGAAATGGAATACTTTAGAGATGCTGTATGTTAGAAGATTGTCAGCTATCTTCAGTACCAAAAATACATATGCCCAAGAAATATTAGTGAGGATATCACAAATGCTGAAAAGCTACAGAGAGAGTGACCCCAAAATAATTCTTCTTATATAAAGCATTTTGCCTGTGGCACCCATTGCTGCTTCATCGTCTCGTTATAATGAACAGATTCCTGGCAAGGATAAAATTAGATCACAAAAGTGATACTAGAATCATATGTACAGAAAATGGACTTGATTTCGAAAACAAATGTTATTCTGTACTAACAGATTGTTTCTAAACTTTCTATAGAATCCAAAAGGTCTATAATCTGAACCATGTTTATAAAATAGATAATTTTCTACCTCCTCCTATGATTGGCACTTAAGGAATGATGAAACCCAACCAACTTCACATGGATCATGGTATTAATTTGTATGCAGGTATGGAGAAATAGAAAATTGTGGCCTTGAAGATTTCCTAGATTATGACCATTTTTAAAATGTTATCTAAATTCCAAAGTCACCTAAACACCTGAAGTCACAGTAGCATTTGCTAGCTTACTATTTTCTATGAAAATATCTGCACACTTTTGTTACTGACAGAGATCTGAAAGTAGTTAAGAAAAAACGGGTGGGTTTACCCACCTCCTGTAGTGGCTGAGCAATTGTAACACAATATCAGAGTGATAAAACGCAATTCCTAAATACACTTATTTTAAAGCAGTTTAAAAAAGACAAAACACATTAAAAAAATCCTAGCTTGTGAAAGCTTCAGTCTCATAGGAATCTCAATTTCAATATAACCTGGTTTTCACTGGGGAAAAAAAGATCTTCGGAAACTTTCCAACCAATGAGAAATCTCTAGGGAGAATGCAGTCGCAGGACAGGGAAATTCCTGCAATTTATATGCTGTTTTCCCAAATTGTCTTTGGCACTCCAACTTGAGTCTCTTACGTGACAAAAAAAGTAGCAGAAAAGAAATGGCGAGAGCCCAGAATGAGGAATTTGTGCCATGGGTTGCAAGAGAACACAAATTAGTTTTTTCACCAGCCAGATTTGTTCGTTATCATGTTTCTGGCTAACTTCACGGAGAATACTGGAAAAATATACTTTGAGTACTTTCTTCTAATTTTGTACACTCCCCATATGCACCCATAGAGGAGCAGACACATGCATACACGAAAATAGCTCCTTAATAGTAGCTGTTCTGTTGAAAAATGTTCTTGGGTGGTTTTTTGTTCCCTTTTTTTTTTTCCTAGTATTTTAGAAATAGGTGTGAGAGGAATGGTTTCACTTCAGTGTCACAGGTCATCAACCAAAATTTTTGATTTTATTTGTAAAGAAGACTTCTATGGCTTTAAATCTCTGAGGAAGAAGCTGAGCTGTTTTTGAGGTTTTTTTTTTTTTTTTTTTAACAGGAGATTGGGAAGGAAAATTAAAAATAATATTAAAAAAAAAAGGTGACAGAAAATCTGTTGCTGAAGGGCTAAATCCAGCTTGCTTAATTTCAAGTCTGTCTTTATCAACATAAGAGTGGAAACTGTGCTTAATTCTAAGCACATGCTATGCTGCTTCCAAGCCTAAACTCAGGTGTCTCTAAACTCAGTAGGTTTGCACTGAGATAAGGAGGGAAATTTGGCCATTGGGTTGTTTGTGTAAATCTGATACTGAAAAATGTAACCTCAGAATTGACAAGTATGTGCTTTTCATTCTCCACCCAGGGCCACAGCAAAGTATATCCACACTGAAGTCCCAGTCAAGGCTTTCCTTGTAGAAAGTGGAAGGCTACATGGAGAGAAGGAGGTGGACGTGCTGTGATTTCCCACCAAATACAGATTTGCTGACAAGCCTGAGAATCATCTTACCACTGCTTGGCAAACATATTCATACCTCAGAAATTTCTGATGTTTGTGAAAAAAGACAGTCATCTTTTAAGAGGACATGACTCTCCTCAAAGTAATTTGAGATTGAGGAAGGGAATTAGAGATAAAGCTGGCTAGAAATGTTTTGACACTTTCCTCATTAAAAATATAGATCTGCCAAAATGAGAACACTTTATAGAAATAGTTCATCTTGACCAGCTCTTGACCTGAAACTGTTTGTATAGCCTTTCTTCTGGACTTATTCCAAAGGTACCACTATAAAACTTTCTTCACAAGATTTTTTTTTTCCCAGTTCAAAAGGTTTTTTTACATAGAAGTTGTCTTTATTGAAGTATGTGTTTTCAAATTACTTTATAGCAAAGTTGGTTCATTTGATATTACTGAAATAGAAACACTTAATGGGTTTGAAAGCATTTGCAAAATTTCAGTTGGTGGTTCTTGGGGGAAAAAAAAGGAAAATATTACATAAGAATGGTGGAAAGATCAGAAATCTAAACAAAAATCAAAGGACTTCCTATATGAAAAAACTTCAGAGGGAAAAGTGAGAATGTCATTTGACCCAGCAGTTACATACTGGAGGTTGAGATTTTCCCTTGATACCCAGTTTCTGAGTCCTGATGAAAATGACCACGAAAGAATTTTTTTATGTGTTCAATAAATTATGGTCATGGTAACAATTAATTGGATCATAATGGCAGTCACAAAGACATTGGAATACAGTCTGATGGTTAAAAAGACATTGGTTCATTTCTAGTAGTCTCTGATTTTTATCACTTCATCTCTTTTAGTACAGTGGTCCACTGAATGCTCTGAAAATTAAGGGAGGACAAGTGCACATAAATTGCTAATCCAGCCTGTTTTTTCCATTTTAAAGAGGCTGGGATTTCTGCAGGGAAAAGAAGATAATTTCATGAAGTTGAGTTTGCTCAATGAACACTGTGTAACACAACTTTGTGTTTAAAGACATCCCCGCAGGCTCTGCTGGGCATCTTGCAGCAATACCAACTAGGGCTGTTAAACTTGTTTCTGTCTGGTAAAATCCCATGCAGTAGTGCAAACCAGTTAGTGCTGAACACAAGGAGTTTAATGGAGCTCAGTGGAGATCCATTGTGCTTGCACAATTTCTGGTTTTGTACACCTAACCCCAAGCATGTGCATGGAGGGACTGCAAATGGACTGAAGATACATGTGAAGCCAGCGGTTTGTGTTTTGGACTTCTTCACTGATGAGGTTGGAAGCTAAAAAATGTAGGAAAAGACTGGGAGAAAGAAAGGGGGAAGGTAACATTACTTAATGAAATCCTGTGTTATTAATGTGTATTCACACAGGATAAGTAGCTTCCCTCCAGAAGATGCAGAACTCCAGATTGGATTCCTAGGTTTTTCCTTGATCTATTTTTTTTTCTAGTCTCAGTATTGGTTTACTTAACCTACTTGACCACAGTTGCATGATCTGGCTATTTCATCAAGTCTATCTAACTTCAAACTGTCAATACAGTCTCTCCCTCCAGAGACATCATGAAGCCTTTTCTATTCAGGATTCCTGCTCAAAGGGCTGCTTGGTAGCATCCTTTCATTCATGGGTGCTGCTTTCCAAGTTTGTAGCAGGTGTTGAGAAGAGATCTTTCACCCTTCCTGCCTTCCCATATGAGGACTGACTTTAAATGGCCATATGGAATATATAATATTAATGAGTAAAGTGGTACGCATACCTTAATACACATACACCTAGTTGCTAAAACCCTTATTTTACAACAGGTGCTGCGTAGTGACAGGGAAATGAAGTTACTTGCCCAAAACACTTAACATAAGTTGGAGGCTGAGCCAGGCTGAGAATATGAGATTTGCCCTGGGTGATACCCACTCTGACTGGTATGCTCAATATTGCTGGTGTACTGGGGTTATTGATAGTGGCCTTGCCCTCAACTAAAATGGCACACCTTGCAGCAGTTGTGTGTTTAGGAATAATGTGTTGCTGAGAGCAGCTTTGCAAGGTTGGATTATTTGTTTGTCAGGTTGTTAATTTTTTCCCAGTCTGACAGGAGCAGTTTTGTAGGGTTTAGCTATGTAATTTTCATTAGTTTTCAAGTGTCGAGTTTGTTTTTGTTAGCTCACCTGATTTTTTAAAAAGTCTTGTTTGTTCTTCGCATTGATGTTTGAGAGAACTTTGTGTCATTTCCATGAGTCATGAAGGCACAGGGAATTTTTACTGTTCTGATAAACTCTGTGATTGCCACCATCCTTGGGCACCTGACTGACAATTGGGCAGGCTGGTTTCTCGCAGACATCTGGTCCTTCATACCCTTCATACCTGTAGAAGATGGCATGAAATTACCATGTTTAGGCAGTCCAGTTTTGGATGTCATTGGGACCTCTTCCCAGTCTGTCTCTGCCTCATCCTGCAGAGTTGCGCAGAGTGTTCTGCATTCATGTATGAATGCATGAATTCATGTATGCACAGTCAGGATGGCTTGTGGTATCAGCAGGATGGCAGCACTCACAATAGGTGCCAAAGGCTCTAAAATCTGTGCCACATCAACTGTGTGAGTACACCACTTTAAGAAAAAACTCAGCAATACAAAACTTCCTGAATATGTCTGTTCTTGAAACACTTGTGTGGTACAGAGTAGACAAAGTGTACTTGAAAACCAAGATTTTTTTGGCATGAATGGGTGGGGATTATGAAAATATCAGCCCATGTTAGGCAAATGTTTGTCCTCTCTTCTTTAGGAACAGGAAAGCTGTGAGAATTTTTCAGAGCTGTTGAGTTGAGAAAGGAAAACTGCTGTAGACTCTTACCTGTCCCTCCTCTGGCTTCTGAAGAAGCAGTAGGGCATGCTCTGTGGTGTCTGTGCTGGTCCAGGTAAGCCTTGTTTACTTTCCCTTTTTCTTTATTGAAGCTGCATATGTAATGTAAGACTGCCCCAGAGAAGCACTGCTGGCAGAAGGGTGATGCCAAGGACATCTTTGGAGGACAAAACCCCTTTTCTGTTGTTCCACTGTGTTCAAACACATCTAATAGAGAGGGAAGGTTTGTTTAACAGAGTGGGACTCTCTCTCGTACTATATTACTCCATGTACATTGGAAAATGCCATTACTAATGGCTAAAGCTTGAAGCGTATGTCACTGAATAATTAAATATACACTATCTAATGATACTACTATCAAAGATAGTGAGCTGTGTAGTTTTATTGGTTTGTATAAAGTCAGATTAAATTATTGACTTACTAACTAACTCCTTTTCTCAGACACAGAGATAGGATTAGCAATTGCTTAAATGAAATCTCTGATTGACTAAGGACATAAAGTCTGGGCTACAACACAAAAGATTACATGTACTTAAAGTGTCCCCCTCTGCCCACTCCAGTGGGAAGAATATGTTCTTTTCAACTGCAAGGTAAAATGTTTTCCCTCAGGGCTTCCTGTGCCAGTTCACAGATGGGCAAAGTTAATGTTCATGAAGGCTAGCAGAGTTGATGTGGATGAAGCCTGAACCAAATCCTCAGTGGTTAACTTTCAATTTAATTTTGTAGCCTCAGAAATTAGATATGACGTGACTGTCAGTTAAATCAGGAGTGATTTGGGGTAATTTTTGTAACTTTTTGTTAACTTTTGTCTACTGTCCTATGAAAGAAAAATCAGTTGAAACTTTGTACTGCAGAGAGAAAAAAGGGAGTAATTATAGTTAAACACTTGTCAGAGCAATTCTGATGAAAATTTAGTACCTCAAATCTAAAACAGAAGGTCAACCTCATCTGATTTCTTTCCTTATACACTGACACATACCAAGCATGCCAGCTTCTGACAGAAGTCAGCCAGGCTGTCCTTTGAACCAACCTAAAGCTATCTGAAGCTGCTCCAAAACCATGACAAAATTGTGTAGGACGAGCTACAAGAAAGCTGAGTCAATGTTTGCCTCTCTGTGTTAAGCCATTAGTGACATATTAGTGAAATGCATAACCATACTATAATGGCTTTTTGAACCATTATCATCCTAATAGGAAGCGTGAGCTCATATATGAGGGTGGGGTAGGTATAAAGGTTGGTGAGAACCAGATTCCACTTGAACCATACTGCAATAAATAGGAAGAAATGTAAAAATAGTTTGCACTGAATGCAAGGACCAGTACACTTAACTATTGCTGTAACATTTATGACTTACAGATACTAATTTTATCAAGAAAAAAAAAGTTCTGAATTTCAGTTCTGCAAATTTTGCCTGTCCATAAGAGTGAGGGCAGTTATTCCTGGCTCTGACAATGCTAAAAATAAAAATACAGGCCATTTACCTCTTCTGGAATATCTGCCTGATCCTCTTTTGAAACCAGTGGAAATAGCAGAATATCTACCTTTTTTAGATTTAGCATTACTATATAGAATTCACTGTCATGCTGGTGTGAGGAGACAGGGAATACTGCTTTCCCCATCCCCCTTGAGGTTGTGCACAATTAATTGAATTAAAGAAACAAAATGTTTTTTACTCAAGTGAACAGAGGACAGAACTCACAGAGGGAATAAACCTATTGACTGGAGGACAGAGCCTAAACTTTTTTTCAGACATTAAAAGAAACAGTGCTTTTTATAGATTGTTCACTGTGAGTAATTTTGTCATTCAAGAGACTTACCACACTGACTGCCTCACTCATCTTTACTGGCTGGTGCACTGTTGTTTAAAGAAATGCCAAGAAAACTGTTTCCTAAAAATTTTGTTGCAGAGAAAGGAAAGGATCCCACAGGGCAGGAGGATGGGACTAACAGTAAACAAAATGCTAAGTTGTTTTCGAGAAGGCTTACATATAGTCAGGACTTAAAATTGCTTTGGTTTGACAAAACAAGCTGGCACTGGGATTTTCTACCCTTTCCTTTTGCTGCTGCAGGGTCCATATGGAAGAGCACTAAGAGCAGCCCAAGGGCAACACATCCCCATGCTGCACTGTTGCAAGGGTACCGTTGTAGGCATGCAGAGATTGCTGCCAGTCCAGGTATTTGTTCCCATTTCAAGTCCTACCCTCATCCGTCTTCTTGACCTGCTTCATGGGTTTATGTAGAAATGGAAGAGGAAAGAATAGACCCAGGGCTTTATTTCATTAACAAGTGCTCCAAAAGGGTAGGGAAATACTGAAACATGTGTCCAATTGTGCTTACACAGGTACCATGCCGCTGGGGCAGTATTTCTGTGTTTTACACCTGTCCCTTTCTTTGTCCCTCTCCCCAGCAGCACAATCACTGAAAGGCCTGGCAAAATCTGTCCCATCAGTAGCTAGCACTAGGGCTGCTGGAAATGCTTAAAATCATCCTCAGGGTATGTGAAGGTCTTGGTGATGTTTCTGTCTCCTTCTAAAACTGGTCCCAAGGGCGTTTATTACTGTACTGCTAAGGTGTCTGAGTTCAAGGAGCATGCTGAGGTGATACATAGGAGCAAAGAGGTAACTTAATCCATTTGCCAAACTCGCTTTACTTCACTTGCAGTATTTGCTCAGGAACACAACAGCAGTGACCTTGAGCTCCCCGTGACCACAGTGGTAGAAATTACATTCAAGTATAGGCATAGTGCCAGCTGCTTGGTTTAGAAGAAAGGGAAGAAGCAAAGACGTCTGAAGCAAATGTTTTTCTCACTTACAGACAGCAGCAGGAAACAAATCTACTGATGTGAGTGGGATTATATTGGTGCAAATCTACTGTTTTAAGGACCCTTTGGTGGGCAACTGAAGAATTGATGGTCCTTATTAGTCCCCCATACCCACAGAGAATGGTGGTGTGAGAATAGACAGGGTCTGGCTGCACCCTTCTTATCAAAAGAAAGCAACTTAGGCGGTGCTGGTGCCCTGTCACCAGTTGTGGGCGACTCTCCTGAAGTGTGAAGACAAGGAGAATGTCCTGGAATGATATAGCTGCCTTGGCCCCATCAGAGATGTGCCTAGTCCAGTGCTAAGGGAGGAAAATATTTTTGGCCAACATCTGATCTACTGCTCTGGTTAATCTGTGCCTAAGATCCTTTGGAGAGAAAACCCTTGATTCCTGTATGTGGGCTAATGATTTGGAATCTAGTTCTTTTACTGCCAAACCAATGGCACTTTGGCCAATTCTATCCATAGAAGAAGGGGCACACCATTTGTATTCCATGTCAGTTGAAATAATAATGATATATAACCATATATCTGGCAAAGCTTAAACAATAATAAACACCCCCAAACAAACAATCTAGCAATCTAATAGCCAAACACTCATACATTATTTCTTTTAGGGAAATAAGACAGTTTACCTCCTGCTTAGAAGACTTCTCATTTAACTGTATTTTTTATAAAATTAATGTATTTTATATAGTACTTCTGCAGAATGAAGAGGACACTCAGCTAGATAAAAACTCTTGCAAAAAGACAATCCTAAGACTTGACCATGACATTAACCCATTCCAGTGCTTGTGAAGATCCCTTATTCCAGGTTACCAGAATATTGATTCAGCTCTAGTACCCCAGGGGGGATAGATTGAAAGCTAAATGGTTGCCATACCTATCTGTTAGATATTTCACATTAGGTAGCACAAGAAATGCCATTTGTTCAGCAGATGTGTGTGATTCTGCCTCTTCCTTCTTCATCTGAAATGCAATATTCATTACCTTTGTTCTCTTGGTAGCAAGCACAGACCCAAAGCTGTGGTTCTTCTTCTTGTGACAAGGAAGATCCTGGGACACTCTGTAGCCAGAATATCAAACTGTGTGTCCTTCACTGATCCTGGCTGTTTGCAATGCAAATGGTAGGCTTTGTCTTACGTAGTGCCATATCCATGGTAACCAAATGAAGACAAGTTTGCATTACTTCCTTAGTAAAGAGTAATCCTTCCCCTGGTACATGTGCCAAGGAAACATATGGACATAAAGGGACAGCAATATATTTTGTGGAATGGGAAGAAACCAAAGCACCTTCTGCTTTTTTTTTTTTTTAATTTTCCCCCAAGTCAGTTATCATTGCACTCACTCCTCCACCCTCTTTTTTCTATCTTGCCTTTATCTAGAATTCCCATTGTTAAAAATTAGACTAGTCCTGATTTCTGCTTTCCCCTTGCCTAGAAATTAAGCAAACAATCATCAGGTCAGACCGCCAACTTAAACACCACTTCCTGGCAAACAGCCCTTCCTTGCTTTTCTTGATATCTTTAAAAAAAGACAAAACCACATTTAATTTTTTTTTACATAGCTTCATAGACTGTTTCTTTTGACCAGCTTTTTTAGCAAAGGGAACAGTCTCAAACTGAATGTACTGCAAAATTATTTCTGTTGATATTGTTTTCACTGTTGCTGTTTTGTTTTCTTGCTTTTGACAACCTGTGCACTGAATTTATGTGCTTCCCTTTATGTATCTGGGAGGCTTAAAATACACCTCTTTCCTTCTTCAGCACAGTCTCATGCTGTTTGAATATGAGAAAGACCTTCTTTACTGTGCAGATGGCCAAGTACTAGAAAAGATTGGAATCTCCCTCAATGGAGATATTCAAGAACTATTTGGATGAAATCTTGTGCAGTGTGCTCTAGAATGACCCTGTTTGGGCAAAGAGGTTGGACCAGATGACCCAGTGTAGTCCCTTCCAATCTTACTGATTCTGTGATTGTGTGAAACATCTTTATTTAGTGTTATCTGCAATGTTTCTTCTCAATAAAAGTGAGCTCACCTGGTGATTAAAATGCAGAACCGTGATACCATCGGTTTCCAATTCAATTATTCACAGTGAGCAACACTGCTTGTGTCAACAAGCACTAAGACTTTTACTTTGAAAAGAGCTGAAGTAGTTGATACCATGGCCTCTGGGCAGAAATTTTACCAAAGGCTTCACATGGGTAGAACTCTCCCTAAATTTATATTTACCAGCATATGAGAAAGCTTTGTGTTATTACAGCATTCACTACCTCTTATGCTTCCAGAAAATCTTCATTCCCTTCATTCCCTGAAGTTACTTCACCTGTAAGTGTTCATGTGGAGACTCAAACCACCTCTCCTTTATTTCTTCCAAGCAAATGGCAGGCATGCTGTAGAGAAAAAAAAAAAATATCGTCCACAGCAGCTACAATTACAGTGTGCTTAACAATGCAAATGTTGATGGGCAGGGAAAGGGGACCTCAGCTTCATTTATCTGAACAAAGTCAGCTCGTAAAGCTAAAGGCAGAAGGTTTTGTCATCTCCTTTTGCTTCTGTTTAAGACAGAGAGAAAACTGGAGACCTCAGTCTTCAAGCAGTGGTTTATCCTAATATATGGTAACTGAAAAGAGTGAATAATACAGATCAGAAATTATGATTATTCTTGCCTGAGTGCACCTTGCTAGATGCATCTTTCTACTTGTTTACTGGAGCAGACATTGATGCATCAAGGTACTGTGATCTTTCTCCCTGAAGGAGCTGCTATAAGAAATGCAGCTGAGCCAGAATACCTAACACAACTCTGTCACTTATGACAGTAGTAGTACGAAGGAATTTTGCTGTTTTCCTCCCATTTCTTTTTTCAGTGGTTGCCTAAAAACAGCAGTTGATTAATAAATGATATGGAGTATGAACTATAAAGTTGATTATAGAAGAACTTCTCATCCTAGCTCTGGGATCTGAAAAAAAAAACCCAACTTTTTTTTTTCCTATTCATTCCATGTTGCAAAAGCATACTTAGTGTTCTGCTGTCATGCAAAAACAGCCCAGTCACCACATACTTTTCTGTATAGATATGGAAGTTTTTGAGAATTTAAAGGCCTTCCTAACTCGATTAATAGATTTGCTTCTACCTCCTAATTCACATCTACATAACCAAAAATTTACTTGCATGTTTCTCAATATTAAAGGTAACCGGAAGCTGCCTAGTTGAGTATTGGTGAAGATGGATATGGAGACGTTTGCATTCATAAACATCTAAAGAAAATGGATAAATATTAGCCAAGTGTTATGAAGTAATCACTTGACAAATGAGAAGCAAAAAATAATATTAACAGTGCTATCCAGGATGTATCATACAGTGTAAGGAATATCATGTGAAGCTGATGAAGTTCAAGCTCCTGTTTCAGTGAAACAAACACACTTTACTCTAGTTGGTGGCAGGGAGAATGGCTCTGTTAAATGCTGGCAATGGAAGTGAGACAAATATCTCTGGGAACCTCCCTCAAAATGTTTGTGTATTTTGATTTTTAGAAACTTTTTATTTCTTCCATTCTCTAGTAAAGAGCTGGTATAAATATATGGTTGATGCATAGTCCTCAATTTCTACCTTGAAACTACCTTGGAGGGGAGGGGGAAAGGGTGCAGTGGGTAAAAAAGAAATTTCCAAAATATTCTGAGAGTGTTATCAAATGAACAAACCACACAGAACAGGGAAACCAGCCAGTCATTCATTCCATCGACAGATTTGCAAAGCTAAATCTGCTTCTGGAGAGCAGTTAGAAATTAAAACACACAGATGATGATTGGTGCTGGCACCCAAACTGTGAACAAGAGGACACTCTTGCCTGAAAAGATGTACCGTATCAGATTAATCATTATGTGTTAATTAATTTGAAATCAAAAGAATGTCTTCAGCTGCCTATGTACAGGAAATTAATGATGATAGCACTAATTAAATGTAATGAAAGTTATGTCTGTATTTTCCATATTTGGGTCCAAACTCTTCATTGCCCTTCATGTTGTGTCATTTACAGTTCAGTCCCATCGTAGCATCTTCCGCTGCTGTAAAGGGCTGTGCAAGTTGTCGGCCAATAGAGAATCAGGCCAGTAGATTACTCAGCTGAGAAACTAGCTTTAAACATTGACTTCATACCCTGAGAAGGTGTGTCACTGCATCTCCTCCACTGTGAGTCATCTTAACATGAAAAAATATTCCTTCTCCCTTGCTCTTCTCCTTTACTCCTCCAAAACACTATTGTCCTTTCTTTGACCTCCTTCTGTCGCATGGGTATTTCTCCTGACAACTTCTCTGACAGATAGGAGGCTCCATTTTCTGGCAGCTTTTTCTTTAACCAAATACAGTGACAGATATTGCAGACACCATTCTTGTGCAACTGCAGCACTCTGACTGGAAGAGCTTTTGAGAGGCCACAGCAAGTAGACAAGACTCTGGACTCCCTCTGTCAAAAGACGTGGAAAATGTAGCTCATGCTGTATATCCCATCCGCTGCATAAAGGATGTTTCTAACCTGTTCTTTCAGCCTTTTGCTCATAGCTTTTTACTAGTCTCAAGGTCTCCTAAAAGGAAATAACAGAAAAGAAATCAGTAGGTGTACCAACTGACAAATTACTAACTACAACTAAGGATTTAAGTCAGGGGTCCTCAAACTACAGCCCGCGGGCCAGATACAGCCCCCAAGGGTCGTCAGTCCGGCCCGCCGGTATTTACAGAACAATTAGGTAACACAATGGACTAGCCGGGCGAGACCGCATTTGGAGTTAAATGGTCCTCAACACTTTGTCTGTTGGGGGAGTTTGGCTGTTGCGAAGCTGGGGGGGGAGTGGTTAAGAAGTTCCTTTTTTACTTTTTACTTATTTTTCTCTCGTCTCCTGGGAGACGGGGGAAGAGTTTTTGGGCGGCGGCTGAAGGGATGGGGGGAGTGCTTGGGGGTGGTTGGGCAGGAGCAGCAGCAGCTTCTTTTTCTTCCTTGTGAGAGAAACTGTTTTCGGGAGAGTTGGTTTTTTTTTCCTCCCTCCTCCGTTCCCATTCTTTCTCCTCCTTGGCAGCAGTTTTTGTGCACATCAGAGAAGAGGGACGTCTGGTCTGCACATCTCAACTGAGGTTTTTTTTTCATTTCCCTCTGCTGGGAAGGACCTGTTTCTGTTTTTGTTCTTTTTTGTTCCCTTTCCCTCCTCCCTCTCTCCCCTTTCCTGCTGGGAAGGTGAGGGGAAGAAGACCTCCATTTTCCAGCTTCTTCAGCACACCCGGGGAGACCTCACTCCCTCCCCACCGCACGTAGGCATTTCCAGTGATCCAACAGCGCCCCCTGCTGGCTGGCACAGTACATTGCAGGCTCTGCATCTGCCGTGATCCAACAGTGCCCCCTGCTGGTTGGCACAGGACATTATAGTCTGGCCCCTGACAGTGTCTGAGGGACAGTGAACCAGATCCCTGTTTAAAAAGTTTGAGGGCCCCTGATTTAAGTGATTTAAAAGAAGGTTGAATTTCTTGGTCCAGAGAACATTCACAGAAGGGAGACTGTCTTCTGAAGCATTCTCCTGGAGAAACTGGCCACACATGGCTTGGATGTACTTTTCCCTAAGAGAAAAGCTGTCTGGATGGCTGGGCCCAGAGAGTGGTGGTGAATGGGAACTAAATCCAGCTGGTGGCTGGTCTCTAGTGGTGTTCCTTCAGGGCTCAGTATTACTGCCAGTCCTGTTTGAGATCTTTATCAATGATCAGGATGAGGGCATTCCCTTCTGCCCATCTCAGAAACCTATTTGTGATTAACAATTGCATTGAGAGGACACTGCTTTTGTGGTTTGATGGAGCAGTTTTCATGGTCTGAGTAGCAGCTGGGCAGCTATGTCACTGTTATCATACTAAAATCACTTTTGGTCACAAATGCATGTTACATGTGGTAAAGGGTTTCTGAAAGATATGAGATTTGATAGGAACAACATGCCCCAGAACTAGCAGTTGCAGAGGACTTTAAAATTTCTGTTACAAGGACAAAAATCTTACAATTTAAAAGGATACTATTGGCAAGAGGAAATATTATTATATTTTCATTGCACAGAGGAAACTGATGTGTAAAAGAAAGAGGAGACTTGTCCTTTTGAGAGACAATTCATGTTTCCAGAGTGCCTGCCCAGGAATTCAGCCTCAAAAAATAGCTTCCCACCATATCACCAACAATAGAGCTTTCTATTGACTGATGGGCTCTAAAAATGCCACTGGTGTTTCACAATAAGTAAATGCAGGGAATCTTTTCTTTAGTTTTCATACTTGCTTTTTGAGATGGCAGCAGATCCAGGCCAATAAATTGACCATAGCTTTGATGTGGACAAAGGAAGGATTCTGTTGTGCAGCAGAGTATCATGGGCTTACCTAGATGAAGACTGTTAAAAGTGATAGACCACCCTTTTAATATGCCACTGCTTGGTAAGACTGGAAAAATCAGGTTCTGCAGATTCTCAGCATCCCAAGGTGACTGAGGATAATGTCGGGGGGGTATTCTGTACTAGTTTTTTTCTACTGGTGATAAGCAATCATGCTTTGTTCTTAGTCACTAACTCCATCTTCATTTTTATTCTCAATGTTTTGTTCTTGCAGGGTTCTGGTGGAATCTTTGCCCCTCTTTGTATTTCCTATTGAAATGTTAGAAAAGCACGAATTTCTTGTTTCCTCAGGTGAGTTTTTAAGTACCCGATACTTACATTGATACTCAGTGTCACAAGTGTGGTTGTGTTTTGCCTTGTTTTTCTTTATTGGATAGGGAAAAAATCACCAGTGTTACAAAATCTGATCTTGCTTTCATCCAAATTTCACCACTGTTCTACTATTCTCTTGGGTGAATGTGCCACTTGTCAGGGAATGTGATGTCAGACCTCTGTGTTTAGTCTAAGGCTTGGCTGCTTCCTCCATCTTCCAGAAAAGGACAATCTTTTTTCTTCCCTTCTAAAGTGTATGAACTGCCTAACTCTTTGTACTGACCATAAAGAGAATCTAAAAGATTGGTTGTGAGAAAACATTCGATCTTACTGGGAGATTCTAATCTTCAGTGCATCAGTAATGAGCTTTCTGAGTTACAGCTAGGCAGACATTGATAGTCTTAAGAGAAACCTGTTGCTCTGTAGTTTAACAAAAAAGATAGAGTAACTTTGTAAATTCATAGACACTGTATTCAACATGTCAAAATTAAGTCTCAAAAGACTTCTAATTGCTGCACACTTTCCAAGTAATTTCACTGCGTTAGTGACAATTGTACCATTTAATCCAGGAAACCACCTCCCACATTATCTTATGTCCGACTGAGCCATGTTGCAGATCAACCCTTCCCTCCCTCCTTTGTAATGGAAAGCGATGCAGATCCTTAAACTGATAGTCTCAGTGGCTTTGGTTGAACCTGCAGCAAAAGAGGGTTGTCTGTAGCATTTTTCATCAAGTAATTAAATATCTATGAGCCATCTTTGCTTACCTTCAGGTTAAAAAACTGAAAAGTAGGAGAGCTTGGATCGATTTCTGGCTCAGCGGCAGGCTTCCTGCATGCTAGGTAAAAAGGATGAAATAAACTTCCCTCCCCGGAAGAGTGGACTGTCTCCCTATTTCAAGCTATGCAGGAACTGTATATTGGGATGCATTCATACAGAATCAGAAATTATGGGTTTCAGTTTTCATTACGACTGCTAGATACTTCCAGAAAATTTATGGCTGCATATAGTTTTTATATATATTAATATATTGTGTATATATTAATTTTGTTTTACTTTCCAAATTTGGTTATAAAAAGCCCTCAGACTACTAAAGGAAATTACTAGATTCTTCTGTCAATATTTCTTATCCATTCCAGGATTCACCAAATATGAAGCCATACAATGAGGTGGTTAATTGTTACAAACTGATCTGGCAATAGTCTTCCAAAGGGCTCTACTTTTATTTTTAGAAGACTCTTATAGAAGAAAATATTCATCACTGGTTACATTCTTGTGTTCTGTAACTTTGTGTCACTTTATTACCTAAATATTTGTTATTTGATTTCTCCAGTAGGGAATATAATATCTACAATACTGAAGTTTCTGGCAGGTGTAGGACCCCAGACCCCGAGCTATAAGCTCACCAAAGGAGTTTTATTTTAAAAATATACAAGGCTCCAACACTATCTGCCCTCCAGATATATTAGAAGAGCCCTGGGTTCTTTTAACACCTTTAGAGAGAGTGTATAAGAGAAAAGTTGCACACTTTTTCTCAGGGGGTACTTTTAGTGGTAAACTTTAGAAAATAAGAGTACTTGGCAAAAGTTTAAAGGGTAACATTCCATAAAGCATTGACTTAGCACATAATAACCCATACAATTTAGCAAAATCCAAACTGTCCAATCTCAAGCTACCCAAAGTATTAAGAAAGATTAGGAGAAGAAGTAAAGACAGAGAGAGTAAAAGAGGAAATTATAGGCACTCCTGAAATCCTGTGAGAGTCCAGCTTCCACCTGTCCAGGTGGTAGGGTTTGAATAAGCACAGAGAGTACATGATGCTGCTTTCATTTGCTTTGGCCCTGCTGTGGCCACACAACCTGCCCGCAGTTGGGACTTCTGGTGTGCCAGCCAATCCTGGGCTGGGTTAGGGGCTCCGAGGTGGGATGTAGGCAGTGCTCTGGGGCTGCCTTTGACTGACAGTTGTTTGGGGGTCGCCTGGTAATCTGCAGTGGCTGGGATGTGGGAAAAGGCACCACCTCACTTATGTGAAATTCAACCTGTCCCTTCCTTCCCCCCCTCCCCCCACACTTGAGTTGGTCCGAGCCAATAATAAATGTAATAATCCAGTGTCTCACAGTAGGGAAATTCTGACCCCTGAAAATTCAGAAAAAAATATTCTACTTTGGGTGAATTCAACCAAAGCATGAGCTTTTTATTCTGCTGATCTACATCAAAATGCTTTTCCACAAATATTTAGTTTGAAATGTCTTGCTTAGGATCCAGTGCTTCATAAGAAATATATCTCAGTGCTCTATTAATTTCTATGCTATTCTTTGAAGGATAGAATTTCCCATCATGTGTCTGGATCACTTTCTGATCAAGTTATCTGCTTCATCATAGGAATTTCACTGTGTGCCCCAGGGGAGACATAGCCTGCTGTACAAGCATGATTTATAGCACAAACTGTGATTTCATATGCCCACAACCCCATGAGGCAATGTACTACTACAGGAAAATATAATTTAACCTTGAACTTAAAATTGAATGTATTTTGTTCACCAAAACTGAAAATTTTTTTAACTTTTGTACTACTTCGGGATAAAAACAAAGTCTGAAAGGCATTTCCCATGAACTCTTCAGTATGACTTCATGCATTCACTGCTAAAGCAAATGCAGCTTAAATGTACAAATAAACAATCAACAACCAAAAAAGATGCAGACTTAGGAGTGATGTTTTAAAGTGAGGTCAGGAGCAAAAAAATAGCAGTAGTCTTATATTACAGTCACAGCTATGTATGAGTAAGGCCAAGTCAGCCAAACTCATACATAGCAAAGCTAGCCATTATTGCAGCTTTCATTATTAATTACCATGTCACCATGCAGACATGGATCAGCCGAGAGCCATCATACATCTGCCTCCTATGTGATCTGCTGAAAAGGCTTTTGTTTCCATTCTACTCACTCCTGGTTCAGATAAGCTGATTTAATTAATTCTTAGTAACATTTAAGTTCAGAAATGACAGATTTTACTCTTGCAGAATGCTAAAATTTCATGGTCTTTACCTTAAGCATAAACTAAAGATTTGAACCTCAACACTTAACAGAGGCCAATATATACAGAGGGAAAAGTAGGTGATGCTTACGGGCAGGAAAGTTGAGCTTATGGATCTGTTTTTCTACAAGCCATCCCCATATATCTTCTGAGTTGCCTGTGCTGTTGCCTGCCCATCAGACTGCCTCCCTGACCTTGTCTCTTCTTAGGACACAGCAACTGTTCTTTCGGGGGATTTATTTTTTTTTTCCTTTTTAAGTGGCTTTATCTTACAGTCTATCTACAAGTGGGGAGAAGCTGCAAGGCCAAAAGCAGGCAAGTAAGACATCATAACATCATTCATCATTTCTAATAAGGACTGTTTAATTATATCAAGCACCACAGACCTCTAGGTTGGGGGGAGCTACTGGGAGAATGTGATATCCATGGATAAACTGTATATTTTTTACTTTATTTGGAAGATGAGAAGATTCTCTCACGAAGGGACTGTAATTCTGCCTGACCTGAACACAGAACTTTTTGCATATTCTCACCTACTTTCCTGATCTACTGAACTTAGTGAACTTAGTGACTGGTTGTTTTTTTTTAGGAAAGGAGCCATAAGCCCAAGTCAATTCACAGCTCTTCATGTCCACAGAAGAATATTTTGGAAGTTCAGAATATTATTTAGCAGTGTTTCCATATCTACACTTTTTCTTTACTGGGTTTACAAGTAGAAGATGCAGTTCAACAGTATGTGATTTAATCTTGTCTCCTGTTAGAGATTGCTGAGGCTAAAATGCCCAATTGCCCTGTCTAGGTTTAAATGAGACACAAGTGTTTTGCTGAGGATGAGTTATGAGGAAGACCCAAGCTCCTCCCTCTAAGCAGTTGTAAGTCCGAAATTAAGAGGCTCCAACTGAGAAAAAATGTGGAAAAAGGAAAAATAACAGCCCTTTATTAAAGGATATATGTGTCTTGGCAGAACAATGAAAGAACACATATAAAACAACCAAAAAATAATACTATAGGCAAAAATAATCCCCTTCAAAACAAACAAATAGCCAAATAAACAACAAAAGGTAAACGATTTGGTTTGTGCCTTTTGGTTTCTAACCACAGTCAGCAGGGGGAGCTGTTGGTTCACTGGAGATGCAGAGCCTGCAATGTCCTGTGCCGGTCGGCAAGGGGTGCTGTTGGATCACTGGTGATTGCGACACGGGGGGGTGGGGGGGGTGGGGGGGTGGTATCTCCCCAGGTGTGCTGGAGAAGCTGAAAATGGAGGTCGTCTTCCCCCCCTTCCCAGCAGGAAAGGGGAGAGAGGGAGGAGGGAAAAAACCCAAAACAAAACGAAAGTCCTTCCCAGCAGAAAACTCACTCAGTCCTTCTGGTTGAAATTGCACAGAGCAGACCCACCCTCTCCTCTGATGTGCACAAGAACTGCTGCCAAGGAAGAAAAAAAAATGGGAACGGAGGAGGGAAAAAAAACAACCCTCCCAAAACAGTTCCTCTCTGAAGTAAAACTGCTGCCCCCGACTCCATCACTGCTGGCAGCGCCAAGAGCTTCACCACCCCAGCAGCAGCCAAAAAAACTCCTCCCCCTGTTTCCCAGGAGATGAGAGGAAAAAAAAGTAAAGAAGAACTTCTTACCCCACAGGTCCAGCAACAGCCGAACTCCCTCAACAAAGTCTTGAGGGCCATTAACTCGGAATGTGGTCTTACCGGCTAGTCTATTGTGTTATCTAACTGCCTAAGCCACATCCAACATCCCTTTCACACAATGGGCAGGCAGAAGGGAAAAAATCCTACTTAGTTTTTTTTTAAGAGCCAGCAAAAGCATGACACCCTCAAATATCAGAGGCCACATTTTGCTTAGCAAAATTTATTATTCATAAGCAAAGATATACTTAAATCTGCAAATTTACAAAGCATTGTTTGTTTGTTTGTTTGTTTTCATAAGGTTTTCTGGTAGATTTCTAAAGGGCATTATCTCCCCTGAAGTATTTTCCAGTTTGGTAATTAGATTCAGTGTTTTTAGTGTTGGGAACAAAATACTTAGATCTGGAAATGTAAATACTGCACCCTCCCCATTACTATTTCTGTGACCTCTTAAATAGGGAGAAAAAAACCTCTAATAAATGTCAACCTCTGTAATAAGAAACTTCTCATGAGAGTCTTCTCATTAGAGAAAGAAGGCTCTAACCATGAGTAAAATGACTTGTGTTGCACTACTTGAAGATGCAAAGTTTATCCAAGTCATGAGGCAGACATGGGCTCCTGAGTAGTTCACCACTTAACAGGTCGGATGGCTTAGTATGGGCATAGTTTTGATCCATAGAAATACAGGACAATTCAACTTACTTTGGCCTACAACAAAAGCCACCTAAGGTGTCACAACCTGTGTTTGCCTGGTTTTAGAGTATAACCACACCAGCTACTGCCTCTTACCCAGCTTAGGGTAACCTATAATGTTCTGCCATTTAATTTTTTTGGTGGCCTGCTACTGCCTACATCTCCTATAAACACAATTCAATAAAGGCATCATTAAATATTTTACTGAACACCCTGACCAGTGTTCCACAGTGCTAGGTTTTTATTTGGAAGCACTTGTGTTTATTCAGTCCTGGTAATATGAGATACTGAGGAAATCACATCAGCAGCCACTCTGGTATAATGTTCTCTTACAGAGAGGAATACGTACTTATGAACTCACTGTCTAATCTATTTTTTTAAGTTCTGACATTTTATAGTGAATCTACAGCTTCTGTTGGCACATGAGTAAGAAATGGTATACAAGTAGATGATTCTTATTCAAATTATGCTGAGTTTGCTGCTAGAAAGTCTGGTTTATGTTACTACACAAATTACAGGATGCCAGTAACCTTTATATTTTCAGTTTGGATGGATATCCTTTTACTTAGTAAGCCAGAAGGAACTCATGCTCCAATTTACAAGCAGAAGAATAATACAATAGGGAAGGTGAAATGAGGTTTACTCCTTTACTGATACAATTTTGTTAAACAGATGAGAAAACTTTAAAACATTTTCTCTTCTATTTATTTTTATAGACAAAAACCCCCCAACATTTTTCTTGTGGCATTCAAAGGTTATCTACTGCTGCTTATAGGCAAATGTTACCCTAGCTTTCAGAGAATCAACAAGACTGTTATTTTGGTGTTAAGACGGAAAGTGACAATGACAAGCACAGTGTATTTGCATCTGATTTATTCTCTTCTCCTCCTCACTAAATAATCAAATACAGCTCACAGGTATAGCACACTTGGAATCTAGTAAACAGTGTTATCAGTTTTATGACATATATTTCCTCCTCCAGAAATTCTTGCAAGTGTTCTGCAACTGTCACTACTCTCAAACACATTTAGTGCCTGATGCTAAGCACAGAGAAATCCGTATTCACAAACATTTACAAAATTTCTAATACACTTGAAAAACTGTTACATACCAAAAAATTGTTGGAATGCAAATTTAAAATAATATATTTTAATTGTGGAGGGTTTTAATTAAAAAAACCCAGCGATTAAAATTTATTTTAATCATAATTGCTCTATGTATATCTTCAATGGTTCTGCAGCAGATGGTGGAACCCAATTCATAGTGCTTACTTTTAAATAGCAGGGGCTTAGAGTGTACTGCCACCTGTTTATGAAATGTAAGGGCACCTATATTCCCTTTCTTGCTGGCGTGTGTTGCATTATTCTATGACTAACCTAATTCAACTATGACTTGATCTTCCCACAGTGATATTGTTCTGCAACTTTGTCACTCAGGCTAAAATGTTTCCTTCTTTAATGAAATCAGTGTTTTGGTCTTCTCTCTAGTTTGAAAGATTTCCGTTTTGAGGGGGAAAAAAAGGTTAAAAAACCCCAAATTATTTTTAATTCTTCTTTGTAGTTTCCTTCTCTCAAACTGATATCTAGGCCTGTTTAAGATGTGAGTTGATAGATAACCTGCAGTGATAAAAAGAATTATCAATATAATGTTTCCATTGTATATAAACATTTGCTACTGATCTTGATAGGTGTGTGTGTAGGTAAAATTCAATTTAGGCATGACAAAACCTGTTGAGAAAGACTACCATGCTGCGGGATATTCCTTTTGCAGTGTGAACACTTTGAAAAACAAATTATTTCTCTACAGATTACCAAATACAGACATGATAAGAAATGAAGCAGAGAAACATTCTCAGGTGCCACAACTGCTGTTGCAACTCACTGTGCCTCATCTCTCCAAAACTTTGTTTTGAGGGATTGTATCTTTTGAAGTAGGTGGCTAGAGAAACCATGTTCTCTAAAGATTCCCCAAAGATTCACCATCTGTCAAAAGTGAGCCATTCTGCCACCTTTATAATTAACTGGTACCTCACACCTACATTCTCACACCTACTGTAACATACTGTTCTTGAGAATAAGCATATTGCCACACTCATGTCAGCTCCTCTTCTAAGGCATTGCTATTATGTATATTATAAACCAAGACAAAATGCAAATGTTTACCCTAGGAAAAAATCATGACATCCCAGAGGAGTACATAAGTAATCAAATTTCACAGTTGCTTTTTTACCAACCAGGTCCCTGTAAGAGTTTTCAGAAAGTCCATCTATGTCAAGATGCGAGAATCTCAGCTCTTCCCACTTGCTCATGCTCACTGGTGCGCCCAAGAGGTTAGTTAGATCCATGTATTTCTAGTGAGGACTATGAGGTATTAGTTCATCAAGGGATCAACAAATATGAGTACAATTTTAAGTAAGCAGTCAACGTCTCAGTTTGTAAAAGCCATGTACAGATTTATTTGAACAAGAGCAAATTAACCTTTACAATAACATATATCTGATCTCCATGCAATGCATTTGCACCAGTGCAAAAATCAAAACCTACCTGAAACTGCTGTGGGATTTGAATCCCCTGGAAGATAAAAGACTGTGAGTTCTTATGGCAGCTGCAGCATGCCTTGTCTCTGTTGTGTCTAGAGAGAAGGGAACCTGAAGAGCTGTGAACATACATCTTTTATTAATGTTCTACTTGCTACGCAATCTAGCTGCAATGCCACCATATTCCTTTGGAGAGTAGAACGTATATTAATCTTTTAGAAATTTAATTAGTCCTTTCACTTAAGAAGTTGGAGGAGGGGAAAAGAAGGGAAGATAGCTGCTTATTAAAAACAAGACCATATGATAGCTACTGCAAGAGAAAGGTGGTACCATGACAGTAATGTAAATAATCCTGATGTTTTCACCACAGCATCACTGAATGGCTGGTGTTCTGGGAAAAGGATCCAGTGGAGATTCTGCTTAATTTGGGGTTTGGTACAGAAGAACCTGATGTCTGCACAAAAATCCCTCCTCGGTTCCTCAGTGGTGCTTCTGTAGCAAAATGGTTCAACATCCAAGCCTTTTTGGAAGCTCAGAAGCAGTGGAGGGACGTTGAGAAGCCAAACCTTTTTGATAAGAAGAGACATTTTGGCAAAAGGAGAAGTTTTAGCCATAAATCATGTAGGAACTTAGAAGGTAGAGAAGAAGATGATTATGAAAGAAAATTAATGAAGAGGGAATATGTATTTAGGAGACATTGAAGAACCTCATATAGCCCTTTTGTGGCAATGATACTTCCTAGTATGACTAAGTACTGTGTAGCCCTACTTAGCTGCGGACTGATTTCTCTGCTGAAGCTACTGGCTTGTGGCATTTTAAAACAAAACTGCACATCCTCTATAAGATGCACCCCATGACCAGAGGTTGTTCTTGGTGTCACAGAGGCTGCAGAATTAGGTGGGTCCACTGACTCAGTCACTTCACTGGAAGTACCTTAATATGTACCCATCATCATTGATGATGTAAGTCAATACAGAACATATTGAATTCAGCCAGGCCTGATGTGGGTCTATGTTCCCCTTTAGCCTTGATTGGCACAGGATCACTGCTACAAGACAATGTGCAGAGCAGATGATGACAAGATATTAACTTCCTGTGACTAGAGCTGCCAGAACCTGTGCATTAGACCCAAAAATCCCTAACTAGAGCTTAACAGTTTTGTGTTTCAAATATGTCCTAAGACATAGATGAGGGATACAAAAAAATGCACCATTTAAAGCACAAAGTCCTGATTTTTATTCACTTAGATGCTTTTAGTTCTCATTTTTTATATTTTGCTGTTAAGAAATGAATACAAGGTCTTCACCCTAAAGACATATTTGCATTAAAATAGATTATTAATCTGCTAGTAAATCATCCATCTGAGAAGTCCTTTTTTGACATCATATCCCAAAAGTTGGAGGCACAGTTAGCCAGATGGCTCTTGAAATCTGTTTACTTAAGATGCTTGGTGAAGCAGGATCTCTCACGTAGCCCATGCATTCCCATTTAGAATTGCACCAAAGAAGCAGTATGGATGGAATAAGAATTGAAACAGAAATGTCAAAGCATTGTGGAAAATATGTTTTTCTCTTTCTCTCTTTTTATAGCACACATTTCAATATTTACAGCAAACTAACATATCAAACAGGTTTCTCAGCTCTCACTTTCTCTCTCTGTAACTCCTGAGAGAGAGGGAAAGAGGGATCAGAGGTACTCAACGTGAGTAGATGGAGATGGATTTGATGAGAAGACTCTTAAACAGATTAGAAACTGGTTGGATGGTCACATGCAAAGGGTCAATGGCTCAGAGTCCCAGTGGACTCTGGGATTGAGTGCACCCTCAGTAAATTTGCTGATCATGCCAAGCTGACTGGTGTGGTTGACATACATGAAGGACAGGATGTCATCAAGAGGGACCTGGACAAGCTCAAGAAGTGGGCCCATGGGAATCATCTCCTGTATTTTAATAAGACCAAATGCAAGATGCTGCACATGGGTTGGGGCAACCCCCAGTATCAATACAGGGTGGGGGATGAACAGATTGAGAGCAGCCCTGCTGAGAAAGACTAGGCAGTGCTGGTGGATGAGAGACTAGACATGAGCCTGCAGTATGTGCTTGCAGCCCAGAAAGCCAAATGTATTCTGGTCTGCATCAAAAGTGGTGTGGCCAGCAGGTTGTCTTAATTTAAAGACAAATATTCTGGCAGGAACTCCAACAAAATGATCTCCCTCCCCTTTTTGTTTCCCATTGATAAAGAGAGGCAAAATGCAAGGAGGTATAACTGAAAAAGTAACAGTTTATTGACAAGGAAACAGCCACAAACCACAAAGATACAAAGGAAACAGGTTACCCAGAAAGAGGGGAGTTCACCATCCCATGTGGCCCTCCAAGGAACAAAGGGGGAAAGAAATGGTGGTGGGTCCTCCCAGGCAACCACTCCGCCTCCACCCAACTAAGCAAAAGACAACAATGGGAAACAGGGCAAAAGCAAAAACCTAGGAAGACTGTGCTGTTCACAAGGAGTTATATTATTAAACTGTCTGTACTGTGTCACCTGGTCAAGTTAAGGTCTTCATTGTAGCAGCGCTGTTAGTTCAGAACCTCTGTGTTCTCTGCCACGTGTTACCTACAGCACTGGTGTCACGCTGCTTGACTTGGTTGGGCGGCAGGCGACAGCAGTTCAGTGGTCCCAGCACAGGCCAGTGGTGGTCCTGTGCGGCAGCAGTGGACCATTTCACTTTAGTTTTCTCCCTGGCTGCGGTGGAGGGCGAGTGGTGGTGATGATTCAGACAGTGGGTCCAGGCTCAGTGAGTGCAGCAGGTCTGGCAGGTCTGAGTGCCAGCAGCGGTGGCTGTGGCCACGGCAAAGAGGGCCACCAAGATGATCTAAGGCTAAGAGAATTGGGATTGTTCAGCCTAAAGAAGAGAAGGCTTCCAAGTGACCTAATTGCAACCTTCCAGTACCTTAAGCGACCCTACAAGAAAGATGGAGAGTGACAGGACAAGGGAGAATGGCTTCAAACTGAAAGAGCGGGTTTAGATTAGATGTTAGGAAGAAATTCTTTACTCCGGGGGTGGTGAGGCATGGGAACAGGTTGCCCAGAGAAGCTATGGATGCCCCATCCCTGGAAGTCTTTCAGGCCAGGTTGCATGGGGCTTTGAGCAACCTGACCTAGTAAAGTCTCTCTGCAAGAGGGAGTTAGACGGGCAAGGGAGTTGGAATTAGATGATCTTTAAGGTCCCATCCAACCCAAGGAAATAGTCCCTGACATAATTTTTTCATGACCTGAGTATTTATTACACTGCACATGTGTAGCATTTCGGGTTTCACGAGAAGTGGCAGCAGAGCATTCTGGGAAAAGAAGTCTCTGGGACTCTGATGCAGATGAGCAGTGAAGGGCGTTAACAGAATTGGTTGAGAGGGTTACCTGTTGTGACGTATACAATTCAAAACTGCTACTTAAGTCTTTGTTCTCTCTCAATAAAGCATTCTATTACACATCATACTGGCACCTACTAATCCATGCGGACTTATTAATTATATTAATAATACTCTTATATATGGCGCCCTGTAACAGGGACAAATACGGAAAGAGTCAGGTACCAGCCTAAATTAGTTCTGAAGGATGCTCACCAGAAAAAAACAAGGACGCCAGGTACCAGAGTTGAAAAAATATCTGATGGGCATCGGCAGCAAGAACCGCGGGGAAGCTCTGGGAAAAGGTGCACACGAATAGCCTGGGACAGTAGGAAGAGGTTCTGCGTTTAAAAAGTAAAGTTCTCGAGAAGAAAGAAAAAAGCTGTGTCTGTGTCCCAGTTGAGAGGCCGAAATGGGGATTAATACTTTACGTGAATTAAAGGAAAATACAAAAGCCCTAAGCTTAATATTAAAGAGATATTCGGAACAAATTGAGAAAGATAAAGTAACTGGACTTTTGAAATGGATAAAAGTAACTCTACTAGGATTTCTGTTAATCAGAATCCTTAG
>JAWWLV010000088.1:49565006-49588107 GCA_035041135.1 Platyrinchus mystaceus | reverse complement strand
TCCACAGCCTTCCCCTCATCCACTAGGTGGGTCACCTGATCATAAAAGGGGATCAGGTTGGTCAGACAGGACCTGCCTTTCCTAAGCCCGTGCTGGCTGGGTCTGATCCCTTGTCCATTCTATAGGTGCTCTGTGACTGCACTTAAGATCATCTGCTCCATAACCTTGCTAGGCACTGAGGTCAGGCTGACAGGCCTGTAGTTTCCCAGGTTATATGTTAAATAGTTTGCAAAATGAGACAAATCAAATTAAAAAATAAAGACAAACAAAATCTGATCAGCAACATTGTTTCGACAGGAATGGAATTCAAGCATTAAAAATGTTTTTCTGTTGAAATTCCATTATTTGTCAAAAAACTCCCACAAACAGGGAGAAAAATCTCATTTAAAATGTGGAACTCCACCTGAAGGCAGGACCACTTGTGGCTTTCATGGTGCTAGGGACTACACTTAGATTCATAGCCCGAAGGCTTCAGAATCAGTATTGAGTATGAGGCTAAAGAGCAACCAGGTAGTGAGAAGGAGAAAGATTCAAAACAAACAATAGCAGGAAGTGTTCACGCAATGTTTAGTTTAAGCTCTCTGACAAAGAATGCTCAGGGTGCTGAAGGTTTAAGCTGATTGAACAGGAAACTCTGGGCTGTTTATGAATATACAGAATACACAGCTGGTCCATGAAGTATCCAAGCTGGTGGTGATTGGATATCTAGTATCACCACAGCCTGCCTTGTTCTTCATGATTTTTAGCATCTTTATAATTTTTTTAGCATTTATTTTTGAGCACTGATGGAAATATGATACAGAGCTGGATATAAGACATTGGGTTCAACAGACCTTTGCTCTGATCCAGTATGGCTGCATTTGTTTTTTCTTAATATTCAAAGTCAAGTTGTCCATTGATTTAGGATACCTGAGACATTTCTGAATAGATAAAAATTCAGAAATCCTAATTCTGATAACTTTAATGACTGGTACTACAAAGGCCTGAAACCTAAATTCAACACTGCTCCTGTGAAATTTTCTTGTGTTAGGAACTAAGTAAACAGAAGCACAGGTATGAAAAGCCAGGAGGATAGAGCTCCAGCCTTGATGAAGTGAGTGGTAGTTTTATCCTTGACTTCTGGGGAGATAGGATTTTATTTAGTGCTTTTATTTTCCATTTCTCACACTACATGAGCCAGGGGATACAGGATTGAAATAACAGGTCATGCCTTTAAGTTAGTACACAGAAGTATTTCTCCTTGCACTTGATGTTTTGAGTTTATGCTTGGAAAATATTTGTGTGTAAATTGCAATTAAAAATCTTTAAGTCTTGCTGAGACAAATTTACATAACTAGTATGCCTTGTCATATTGCAGGGCAGAATAGTACTGCTTAGAAATAGGAAGTCTTTTCCATCTGTTACAGGTGGTTGTTTTTTCACAACTTCTGCTAGCATGTATGTTGGAGGATGACAGATCTGGATGACTATTTTGTTTCATTTCATATGATCTTTGGTTAAAACAGATTTCCTGAAAACATGCAAACACTTCTACACATTAAAAAGTAAGTGAAAAATATCAAAGTAACTGCTGTTTTATGGGTTGCCAAACTAAAAGTTATCATGTATACCCTGGTCTGTTTACAGCAATAATAATAAATATTTTCAACTCACAGTGTGCTTTTCATCTCAAAGGTGTCCAGGTGGTTTACTGCTCTACATGGCAGTGAACTGCAGCCACAAGAGCTGCCTGATCATCTGTATTGGTACTTCCTGGCAGTGGGGAAGGTAATAAATGTACTATACCCTGAGTGAATCTGTAGGAATTGTCTGTGAAAGCAGAATGTAAATGGAGACCTGAAATTTAGCTAAGCAGTGAACAGCAAAATGCAAAGAGTCAGATAGGATCAGGTATCAAGTTTCTGATATGCTTTGGTAATTCTTTGAGCAGCTGGATTAAATTTTAACTAGAGCTGGGAAGAAACTTTCCTTCTTGGAAAACCTGCAGGGCAAAACCTTACCCTTTTCGCCCCAATGTGGTTACCTCTGCAGTTTTGCAGGGAGAGAGCACCTGCTGCAACCAGCCAGTTAAGGGCCTTCTCCAAGCATGTGGCTTCTAAATTTACTTGATCATTTTACCCTGCTGAGTGACTGTCTTTATTCTTCCTGGGGTAACTGTTCACTTTCACCTAAATGAGCTTATTGAACTACTACAATTGTTTGAATTAGTATTAGTTGGGCCTTGGACAAGGTAAATTCGGTGTGCACAGCCACTGAATGGCCAGATAATTTTCTCTCTGGCAGTCTGTATGAAGTGGTCAAAACACTAGTGAAGGAGATAAGAAATGAACAGCGTGGCAGTAGCTTGGTGGTCTGGGTATTCTCCTGAGAAGTGAAATGGTAGTGCTTCCTATGTGAGTACACGGTCCAAGCCAGGGGAGGAAGCAAGGCTGTCTCCACCTGTCTTTTTTTTGGAAGAACATTTCTTCTCGAACTTAGAAACTTGACTGAAACTTCATAATTGTCATTGGTATCTTCCCACAATTTTTCTTTATGAATAAATGTTTTGTGGCTTAAGGAAAAAAATGGTGTCAGCAAATAATTAAATTTTCAAAAAAACCTCAAACCCTGACAGTTCCAAAATACTGGAACTGCCAGGGTTCCATATCTTTCACTGAGATAATGTTTAACTTTGTGCTTTCTAGATATAGTATGAATATGCCTTTGTTGTCTTAGAAAGAGCATTAGTGCTTATGTGATCTATATAACCAATGACAGAAAAAATGATTCCTTAGAAACACTTTACAGCAGTTACGTGATGGAGTTCAGTAAACTGCTTGAGAATTCTTCATTGCACTGGCTACCTTTATAGCTCCAACTCTTTTAAATTCCTGAGTTATTGGCTACACTTTTGAGGTAAAAAAAAAATTGCAGGTGTGAGTGACGGAAATCTATGTAAGTAGTTATTGTTTCAGTTTTGAAAGATCAAGAAACCTGGTGGACCAGGTAGTCCTTCCTGTTAAAAACCCTCACTGCGAACAGCAATTCCTAATGAAATTGTGTTATATTATTGAACATCCAAATCATTAAAAGAACTTAATGAAAAAGCTCTATTTGACTGAGGGTTTTCACTAGGCTAGAACTAAATGGAATTTAAATTAACTGCTAGAATTCAGTAGTGATTCTCTTTCATCCTCTGAAGAAAAGGAATTTAAAACTGCAGCATTTCTATCTGTCTTAAACTTTTGTTGAGAAACCAAGGTAGGGCTGAAATTTATACCTTAAACATGACCAGGTTTGCTGTTATTTTGTAAATCTTCTGGTGTGCATGGGGCAAGCTTTTAGTAAACTGTGTCCCAACTATTATTTTGATAGTAGTCTTCTTGAAAGTTAGTGTTTCCACATAGTTTCCATCCAGAACAATGCAAAAACTGATGAATTTACATGGAATTTATTTTTATGCTTGGGAACATGACAAAATTGGAACACTTCAGTAGCATGTTTTTAATTTTACATTAAAGGAAAAACAAAAGAATTGCACAAATTTATGTGTACTGGAATCATTAAGATGTTGACCGTGTTTTCTTGGATGCCTACTTATAAAACTTTGGCTTGCTGCTTCTGTGAAAACTTTGCCAGCCTTGACTCTAAATTTTGTCTGTTCTTAGGATGGGTAGGGGTGATTCGCCTGCCTTTTTCAGTGGATTGCTTGCAAGCACTCTGAGTCAACATTTCTAAACATAACTAGGTAAAGACTTGGTAGTCTGGCACTGATTGCTGGCTTCAGTAGCAAAGCCTCAAACCAGTTATTAAACTCTGAGCAGGCATGTAGATAACATGCCAGTGAGAGTGTTTGGGGGAGGAGAAAATGTTAGGTGCATGCCTCTTGGCTTTGGCTCCCCATGAGATATGAGAGGTTGGCTGTGCGTGCTGTCACAGGAACATACTCAAGGACAGCTAAGAGTAAGCTCAAGCGCTCTGCTTCCGCAGGGGAGAGAAAGGCGGCTGCTGACAGTACAAGCTAGCGGGATCATGACAGAGCCAAGTAGCAGAAAGGAAGGATTTAAAAAATGCCGGAGTGCTACGTTCAGTATTGATGGCTATAGCTTTACAATTGGTGAGCCTGATTTAATTCCTCTTCTTTTCTTCATTGTCTCTTTTCCTCTTTCTTTCTTTTGAGCTCCAGTAAGTACAGGTAAAAGACAGCTGTTGACAACTGCCTTTTGCCAATATATGCCTTTAAAATGTATAGATGCCCCGCAATTTTTGCTTGGATTGGGTTTACATTCCGTTTTCTGTATTTTTTTCTGCCCAAGAAAATTACCTTTGATATGCAGCCCCTCTAGATACTTTTGCTGGGTTTTGGCATGAGTTCACCAAGACGTTTGCAGTACTTTTGTTTTGGAACCTTACCTCAGGAAATCTTGGGCTTCAGGATTGCAGGTTTCCAACTTGCTAGCTGCATTTCCTTCCTATAAGCCCAGAACATCACCCTTGGGAGCCTTGGCTTTGTTTGAAATATTTGTTTACTTAGCCAGGGTTTCAAATTCTGTAACTTTTTTTCATTTCTCAGCTTGCAGAAAGATATATATGTAATAGTTCTTGTTGCCTCTCAAAGACAGACAAGAAGCAGGGAGAAATGTGAGGGGATTAGGAATTTTAGGATGGATTGCTGTAACTAAAGAGTACAATTTACTGTTTTTGTTTGCTGTCTAAGGGAAAAGTGTGGCTTCTCAAAGCAACAGGTGTTTTTCCAAGGGACTTGCTATATAAAAGTTGAAATTTGGGGATTCTCTGAGCAGACTACTTTGCTACAATTGCATATCTCATTAGGGTACATATATATATGTACCCCTTTACATGTATATATAAATCCTAATAGAACTTAGAAATAAAGCAAGTTTACATCCCATTTTAATTTTTAGATGAAATCCAAGTTAAAATACTTGTAATAATAAAAAAAACCCCCTTACTTGTAATAATCAAAACAAATTCCTTTAAGAAGACAAGAGATTCCGCTTCCTTGCTGTTGTGAAATCAGGATAGTTTTTCCTGCATCAGACTAGCATAACTGGGTCACAATTTCATCTAATAATGATGGATACAAGCTTTTATTGGTGTGGAAGGAGGTACTTGTTTATTCCTCTGCTTTATGGAGAACTTGCTTTGCAATAATTAACATCATGTAAACATTAAGCTTGCTGAAAAAATGGGAGATGGAAATGTATGTTTCATTAAAATATCTTTATGTAGTTATCTTAACTATCTTGTTAATGTTCATATAGCATTTTAAAGGTGAAACAGCCAGGCAAATGCTACTTTTCAAATTCTTCCTCTAATGGGAAGGTAGCAGTCCCTTCACAGGTTGTTGCAATATGCTCACTTTTGAACCCCCTATCTTAATCTCTTCTACTCTCAGCATCATTAGTAGTAGTGTTTTTTCATCAGTTTGTGTCAGCCTGGAGGAGAAACTTTATTTTTTTATGTTCCAGAACAAACCAACAGGATTACCGGGTTTGTTGCTCTGCTGTCTTTATTGCTATTCATACTGATGAGAGAACTAGACCAAATTTTGGATCAAATTACTCAGGTTTAGAATTGCAAGCTTTTTTGCTTCTTAGCTTAGGAGTTCCTGTGCTGTTTTCCTCTATTTGATGTATTGATTCTGTGCTCTATGCATTACATTAGATTTGTTTTTATATCTGGGCAAGTGCACATAGGACTGAGTCACAGAACCATAAAAACTTTATAAACATGCTACCAGCATGTATTTGTTTATCTTTATACTGAAGAAAATTAATCCATCCAAGAGATCTCACAGCAACATTACTGTGTGAGTGATGAGCTTGAACGTATTTTTTCCATCACAGATGAGACTTCTGTGTTTTGGGTCCTGCTTATTTTTATTAAATTCTTGGGAAATGCTGAGTTGCTGCAACTGCTATTGTAGTGTCAGCTGGGAGAGAAGGCTGATACCCTTAAGGAACAGAGTAATATCAGATTGAGAGAAAGTAGCTTCCTTTGGGTGCAAAGTAAATATTAACATTTGTGATGCAACATCTCCAAACTGTTGTCCAACTCTGCTTCAGACAGTGCTGGTGTCATCATAGATGGAAAAAACACACTGGGAGTTTGGGTAGGTCCATGATGAAATATTTGTATTATTAGAAGGGAAACATGGTAGAGAGCACCTGAAGAAGGATGTTTGGTCATTCCATTGATTCTTTTGGTGGACTTGACAGTGTTTGGTTTGCAGTTGGTCTTAATGATCTTAAAGATCTTTTCCAGTCTAAATGATACTATGAAGAGAAAATATTTTGCATTGATTCACCTTTATACTAACTGCTAAGAAAGGATGATCTTCACAAAGTTTTCAAAACTGATTACCGACAATGAGACTTAATGAGTATTTAAATGATAATTTAATGAAAGGCCTGGGCCTAACATCAGACATGAGAGTACGAGGGCATGGAAGAAGGCTGGTGCCAGATGAGCTTCTTGCTGATGGCTTGGAGTTACATACCCTTGTGTCTCTGGAGATGGCCAGCATCCACTCACAGAGCAGCACAACCTAGAGAAGCTTCTCAGCTGCTCTAATTTTGACCTTGGTTGCTTACAGCACTTGTGTTGGGATAGGAGATGTAGGAACCCTGCAATTCCTAAGGACTTCACAGATCCCTGCAAAAAAAAGGGATGTGCTGTACCAGAAGGGCAAAAGTAAGTCAATACTCAACAGCTTTCTTCTGTATGAGGAAACAAGGTAGATCCTTTCCCTCTAGATACCACCCTTTTGATAGAGACCCTGAGGAGTATTGAGGTGCAATGGCCCATTGAGGATTTTGTTTTTACGTACTTTTTGCACTGGTGGTGTGATATAAAGGGTCTATAGCAGAGCCACAGTGTGAGCCATTTAGTGGGATGGTTCATGCATTTAGTTTGCTCTAGGAAGTTCAGTGAATCTCAGATGAAGGCTTCAAGATCTTTATTTGTGGTGGTCTATGGAAGCAAATTTCAGAGTACATGAAGTTTTGTATACACAAGATACTATATTTGAGTTCTTGTTTGACTTCGGCTAAATTTCTCCACTAAAACATAACAGAAAGGAAGCTGTGTTAAGGCATTTTTCTTTTCTTGTGCATTGTCTCATCCCTACTGTGCAAATAAGCGGCTATTAACCTAGAATGCCACTGTGTTACTTACTTTGGTATTGTAATTAACTTACTAAAGATAAGCTACATCCACTGTCTTTAAATCTGGGAAAATGATCAGTGCAAATATTAACAATAAGATATTTTCTTTCTGCATTTATCACATTTTTATGACTAAGAGCTTAACTTCAGTAAAGCTCCAACTATCTGCTTTTTATATTCAGATGCATCTGGCAACACTGTTTGTCCTATTCAATGTATCAAATAAATTTATATTTATAGATTGAAATGAAGTGGTGAGGAGATCTGCTGTAGCTTAGGTGTTTTGGGAGAGGAAGGATGTGGCACTGAAACACAATCTAGCTCACAGCAGTTCTTTCTAAATCTCGCAGGTAAGTTTCTTTGTAAGAACACTGTCTCCATTTTGTGTGTAAAAGCTCTCCCTTCAGTTAGTACAGAAGATCTGAGTTTTGCTTTGTGGTGCTTCTAAATTGATGCAAAATTCAGATTTTCCAGAATGCCTAAAGTTCAAAAGAAAGAAGAAAGCATGAACTCTTCAATGCCTTTTGAGCTCAGTTTTAGGCAGGCAGCCAGGCCTGTTCCTGAGCAGGCAGGCTCTGATGAGAGCACCCTTCTCTCAAGCCAATTCCCTCTCCTCTCCCATGTTGAAAGCCAGAGGTCTGCCTCCACTTCCACCTTCTACTGCTGCTGAGAGGACCAAAGTTTAGGAGCTTTCAAACTGTTTTCAGGGATTTGTGTTTTTGCTGCAGATTTTCTATTATAAACACTCGTGATTTACTAATTGATTTATTTTCCTGACATAGTGTACATGCAAGCTTGTTTTTCCTAGCCCTATAGCTTTGCATGACTAAGAAAGCAAAAGGCTCCTGGATGTATCGTGCACTTATTTGTGTACCAGTGCAAATTGAGTCAAGAGGCAGAATACTGGCCAGCAGTAAATCTGCATTACTCTACTGCAATTGGGAGAACTGCAATGAATTAAATGAGCAAGAGATCTATCCTGGACAGTCTTTTCCAGTTAAAGTGAACACTGCTGTAGGTTCGAGAAGGAGCTGCCCTACATACCAGGCAAGCAAATCATGCAGTTTTTCCATTGCTTGCTTCCAAGACTTCATTGAGATTATGCTGATGTTGTTTTGCTCCCCATTTCTCCCTGTCAGATGATAGAGCTTGTATCTAATAAACACACTGAAGCCGAGTTACAGATTTCTAATAGCTACAGTCTTGAAATTTTTAGATTGAGAACTTAACCCTCATGATTACATCCAATAGCCTTATGCATGCAAAGCTGGAAGTGTGGTGTAGGGAAACTTTCAGTAATTACTGAAAGGATGCATTTAATGAAGTCTCTACTGGATTCCTAGCTTGTGAGTGGAACAGCTTGTGTGCTGGAACAACATGACAACAGTTGCTCAGGTCATTGTGTGACATCACATCCTCCCTCTTGTTGTCATAGCAGCAGCAATCAATTTTCCTTTGGAAGACTGCAAACATCATCTTTGCATTAAATGGCAGTACATGGTGTTTAGTCTCTTGCTGCTGCTGCTGCATGATGCTATATCTTATTTCTGTTGATACCCTTTCAAACCACCCCACTCCCCCTTCTCACAGTCGTGCAGAGCAACTAGACCTGTCAAATTTATTGGGAAAGGGGAGGGAGTAGACAGCTTGCTCAGCCACTACCACTTAATTCAGTTTCAACTCCAAGTACCTCTTCTACATAAAGCAGTTTTACAGTCATTGAAGATGAGGATAAGGAACACTGGGTTCATGCTACATATCCTTTATCTAGTAGTATTGACAGTGAACACTTGTTAGGAATGAAAGCTTTCCAAAATAAAATTTTACTAGTTTCTTCCCCATGTATGTGGGTAGCTGAGGTCTTTGAAGTTCTCCCATAGAGCAGGCTGATTTCTTTTTATGGACTCAGTTTTTCACATTCTTTTTTTCCTTTTCATTTCTGGGTCTTTCACTCTTAAACTGTGATAACAGATGTAGTCCCCAAAATTTGTACTAATGTTTTTCTCTTTATGCTTTATCATTTTCTCGCTTTTATTTTGTACTTTGTGAATGCTAATGTGGTATGGTTTGAATAATGTCAACTGAAAACCAAGTTCTCTTGCTTTAGTCCCCACACACAGCTAAGCACATATAGAAAATTTCCGTGGAATATTTTTTTAACTGCTAGTTCAAGGAGAGCAAATTATTTAACACCTTTGGAAAGTAAAAATTATAAATATGTTAACTTTCTCTGAAATGACTCACAAAATCTTGCTCTGCTTAGAATACTGAATTTTAATTTTCTTCTTTTTTTTTTTTTAAATGAAAATGTAGATAAAGACAAATGATTTACAAATACCTGGCAGACACCTTTAAGAAAACCTAAAAGTCACTCAGGCCATGCTGTTGAACTTGAACATGAAACCTTACTGATGTCACAGGACTTTTCAAACAAGTGGTCTTCAGTTAGTTGCAGGCTGAGGAGCGTAGTGATAAAATACACACCATAATTAAATAAGCGCAATTGCTACTTTCATCAAACATCAAGTCGTTGCAATTGCAACACTGTAGAATTGAGCAAAGAATGGAAATGCACAGAAAAAAACCAATCTCTGAAACTTATAGGTGCTCTAATATGTAGGTGTCAATATACAGGTGCTCCAAGTGCAAAATGCTGTTTTCCTCCCCCATTAAAACTGCCATTTTGCAGGATAGGATGTTTATACACTGCTATATGTGATGTGAATAGCAGAATACTAAGCCCATTTAGTTGATACTGATTTCCTCCCTGGGTCCCAAAGCTGTGATTATTACCAAACATGTATACTGTTAATAATCACTATTTCCCATGAAATGTACTCTGAAAAAGGCTTCTTCAGAATGCATAGGCTTAAATTGCCCTTATTTGGTGGCACTGTACCACATTTTATTAGTCTTACAGGAGGGACATGTTTTTTTCTCCCAACTGCTGGCCATTGATTTTAAGACAATCCACCCTAAACATTATCATAATTCAGAATTACAGATCTTGCATGCCAGATTATGTTCTGACAACAGCCCTGGTAACTCAAAATATTATTTGGCCTGCAGCTTGTATTATTTTCCTTAAAACTACCATATAAGCAAATCTAAGAAATCTCTGTCAGAGCTGAGTAAAAAATCACTTTTTCTTTCTAAAATCTGAATAATATAAAATAAATATAATAAATAAATAAATAAAATAATCTTTTCTAATAGAAATTGGTAATAAAAGCTGATTTCAACAAGTCTGTAAGATCCCAGGTTTGAGGTATGAGCTCATCAAAGGGGTCTTACTTTAAAAATATACATGACTCCACAATCTGCCTGCTGGACTTACTGAAAGGGCCTTCGGTTCCTTATATACCTTGAGAGAATGCAAGGGAGAAGACATTGCACATGTTTCTCATGACGTCAAATAACACAGTTTTACTGGCAAACTTATATAACTGCTACGGAGCACAAGGGACCATGGGTAGATTTTGATTCTGCTCCTAGGAAAGTAAATAAATTTTCAGCATTAATTTACAGAATCTTATTTCCTGGCTCCTCAAATAACAAAAGCAGTGGGATTTTGCAGAGCCTCAGCTGTTGGCTAATTCTGCTGTTGCAAAAGTCAATGAATATCTTCATCAAGTCCAGAAGATGACACCTTGTGCTACTCTTGAAAATTTCTTTGCAGATAAATTTCTTTCTCATTACCTTGATAAAATTCCAGCAGAAAATACCTAAAGGCTGCTGCTCACCTTGGCTTTTAGTTGATGATTGCTTTCATAAATTATGCAGTGTATTTAGATAAACTGATAGTGAGCATCTTGCTTCACTTCAATAAAACTTTCAGGGTAGATCTGAGCTGAAAGTGCTTATGACATTTGGATGTATGTTCTGCAAAAAAAAAAAGGGCTAATTTTTTTTCACGCTGTGAATTTCCAGCTTTAAGAGAGGTGGATATTAATGTAGTTGCTTTACCTCTTCTCCCTGTTAAACCCAGATAGAATTGACTGCATGGAAACCTCACAGTGCAAAGCCACGGCATGCTGATAGGTGTTGGTGCTGTAGCTCGAAATACTTGAACAATGATTATCCCAGAACCTGGTTGAAATGGAGGTGCAGCAGCTCCTCTGTTATAGCAGTTTGCAGCTCACTTTGTGCAGACACTGATTGCCAGTATCTTTAATTCTTCTGGCTATGAATTTGAGTCCTTTCCTTTTGATAAACTCTGTTTTGAGTAACCTCTGGGAGAGACACAGGATATAGACAAACAGCTGGTGGAACCCTGACCAAACCATTGCTGTTAAAAATGTCACCTGGGAGTCATCACAGCAGCCAGGGAAAATCAGGGGCAATTCTGTCTGTTTTAAGTATTGTATATGACTTTAATTTGTGTGGGCTGAAGCTGCAACTTGAATATGGATCCATGTCAGCTAGTGTTAGATCCTATAACTGAGCAATGCCTCTTCCAATGCTCCCCAGCATTCCCACATTTCTGAAGTATGAACTATTACAGTTGCTATGTGGATTCAAGATATTATTCCTGTCTCCATGGCTAATGCTTATGGCTTAATTGTTCTTGAGTCAAGGGAAGTCTCAGTACTGAGAATGGCAATTACAGCATTGTTGACAACTTGGAACCACTTGCTCCTGGAATATGCTGCTATCTGCTTGACGATATGATCAGAGTAAATTTTCCTTCAGAGGAGAATATGTTTATTCTTTACTGATGTTTTCTGCCTTATCTTCTGGTCTAATGCTTCCTATTAATTAGAATTAATTGTGTCATTTAAGTAAAGTGACATTTTTGAAGTTAAATTCAGTGATGACTTGACATTTTACTTTCTAATCTTGTTGGCCTAGTTTGCCCCTGAAGCAGCAACAATAATATGAGCCTTCTGTTTTATTAGCTATCATTTACAGTAACACTTACGAACATAATTCTTTTTTTCTGTCTCTGCACTGATACATAGATGAAACCTCTAGCATGTGTTTGCAGCTGTTTGTGTGTTTGTATTGTATTCGGTATCTTGCACTTGATGTTTGTCGCAAGCAAGTTTTGTGTCCTTTTGAGAAGTTTTTAGCTTTGATTATTTCAGTGTTTATCAAGCACTAATCTATTCAGATACTTTGGATAAGCCTTCTTGGAGCATACCTGAATCTTTAGGTCCCTAAGACAAGATGCAAAGAAAATTTGACCTTTAAGCACTTTGGGAAATTTTGCCTGTAGTGCATAGGTGCTGTTACAAACATCTTTTTGAATTGGGAAGAAGAGGATGTTTCCATGTTGGTGAAATGAGTGTTATACTGAAAGGAGCGGGGAAGATTTTAGACTTGGAGTTGCACATCATTCCCCAGTCCCCATAGTTCTCTCCACCCTTTAGCAGTAAGATGCTCTAATCCTGCCACTTGCTGACACTTCTGCTAACCAAGAGAAGATTGAGATTTTTGAGAGTATTTCAAACGAACATGGAGGAAGAAAAAAGGGAAAGCAGGACATGATTTGTGTGCCAAAATCTCCCTTGACGGCTTTGCTAAGACTAATTTGTGTTTCTTAAGAAAATTATTCTATACCTTATGGACCTTGCACTCCTAAATCCAAATGAGATAACTTTGAAAACACATTGGGAATTTGTGAAAAGAAAGGAGCAAATATCCTAATACTTTTGTAACTGTGAAATAGTCTTCTAGCCAACCTTACTACTCCAGAATGAAGCACAGAAAAAACTTTGGATGCACAAAGATTAGTTTTATGTCTTTTAATTTAATTAAAAATATTCCTTTTCAATTTTAAGAGTTAGTTTGATGTACTTAGGGAATTTATCACACTCAGTAAATTGCCTATACACATGCCATGTTTGTCATCATCACTACAAAATATTTATTCTCATTAGAAAGACACTGTTTTTTCAAGTCATTGAGTAGAATTTGAATGGCTAATACATTTATGACTGCTGTATGGAGTCATATTTATACCTTTGAGCATTCAAAAAGGAACAAAGCACAGAATCTTTTGAAATTGTGTGTCATTGCCATGAAATAATCTCTGATAGCCAAAAAAGAAATAATGTTTGTAATACTTTTAATTTTCTTTTGTCCTGCATTGCCTTTCATAAGGCCATTCTTGTATATGTAATTTAATATTTAACAGCTGTAAAATGCAGGAAGGATTGGCAATAAAGGCATCACTTAGTATGGCTGCTGAAGAACAAAACAGTAGCAGTTTCCTAACTTGCTAAAGAAAAATAGCAATGAGGAGAAGGAATATTTAAAGAAGACAGGATTAAGAATTTGGCCTATATTTGTTATTCAGTGTAAATCCCTAACAATCTAGGTGGTGAGAGATAGGAATTCAAAAATATGCCCAAGTTATTTAATGCTTGAAAATACAGCTGGTATTTTGCATACCAACAATGCTTTTTAAATGAAAGGACCATTTGCTTTACAGTTCATTGTGGCTGGAGGTCCATGTGCCACAATACGTACGGGTGAAGTGTCTTATCTGGTAATTTTCCTCCCCCTGGGAATTCAGAGATCAAAAGTGGGCAACTACTGTCGGTATTATTCCCTCTTCTCCACTTCTTCGCTGATGTAATTTATGCCGTCCTAAGGCATTCTTTGATCACTGAAATTTTGGGACATAGATGAACAAAACAGTAAGTGGAAAATAGACATAGCTGCAGAAAGTGGCAGATATTCATAGAAGCATAAGGATAAAGTGGTCAGGATGAGCCATGGACATTTTATGTCACTTATGTTACAAAACATGCAGTTGGCTTTCCTCAATGAGAGACTTTGTTTAAAAAAACCCCAAACTAACAACAGCAACAAATAAAACAAAAAATCTGAAAAAGCTGGAAATGATAATGTTAAATATTTTTTTTAAAAACAGCATATGAGAAGATTACATAAAAAAGCATGGCAAAATCAAAGAAAATCAGCGAAGGCAGTAACTAAATGAGAAGTATTTTGAACTCAGTCATGCATTTGCATGTGATTAGTCCCATTACAATAAATGAGAGTAGTTACTACTGCAAAAGCTGCCAAATCAGACTTTTTGTAATGATAACTTTAAAAATATACGAGATACTTTGTGTCAGGAGCTCAGTCAAACAGCTCTTAAGTGTAACACCCAAGGTGTTTATGGAGTAGTATTTTTGTGGGCTTTGAGAGTGCTCTATTCCCAATACCTTTCAGTGACATAGGAAAATGCTTTCATTGAGGTATCCACATATATGTTATGCCCCCTGCCTCTTTGTAGGATACACCTTGAAAAATAAGAGAGCAGTCATCTCAGAACTATTCATATAGTGAAATTCCTTCCTCTTCAGAGAGCTACTGCTATTAAACCCTTTTAAAGGAGCATGGATTTAACCCTCTCTGTGTTGCATCTGCAGCCTCATGTGTATTGAGGCAGAAGGCATCATACCATTGTCACATAGCTCCTTGAAAGTACATATACTTTCTACTGTGCCCTTGTAGGGCTGGCAGATAGCTCCTGCTCCACAGTGGGACCACAGCTGATTTGTCCTGATGAGCCAATGACCACCTCCTGAGCACAACCCCCTAAATTATATTCTATTTTTAACCAGAAACCTGTTTGCTGTGTTGCACAGTCTTGGCATTCACAGTGGCCTGCTTGCCCTTGGAGCTGCTGAAATAACATTGTCTCTAGAAAGGGATTTTTTTTCCATCCAGAAGCAGGGATGTGCCTTAAAACCAAAGTATCTGTTGGGAGACGTGAGAGAGACATAAGCATACATAAGCATTTATTATTGCCTAGTTCAGTCTGCATGGTACTGTCAATGAATAACTTACACTATAACTAAAAAAATTAATTGCTTTTCAGAGTCATTTAATTTAGTTTCTTTCAGAGGAACAGAACAAACAGAAATGTTTTTCCGAGGCTAATGTTTCAATTTAAAGAGCCCTATGTAACTTTTAAACTAAAACAGATATTGTATATTAGCCAGTTGTCAGTGGTTTTGCTCAGTTTTCCTTCACCAAGGACCTTCCAAGCACAGTGCAATAAATGCCTTGGATGCCTCAGGCCTTGGATCTTGTCTCCTTTTATCACAGATTGAGAGCAAATGAATGTGAGACTTGGTAAATCTTTTAAAGATATATATTTTAAATTTATGTAACATTAAGACAAAACTGTCCTCTCTAAAGTGGGAAGACAGCTTTGGGGAAAGATTAGACTGGTCACGACTTTTAAGGGTGTTGGTAGTTTATGTGAAGTAATAGTGATAACTCTGGCAAATACTTCCACTGGCATTCTTCACATCTAAAGTGCTTGATGGTTTGGCTATACTGGCTTCCGTGTGAGATTTAAAAGAAGGAGTTAAAGAAGAGATTTTATTTTAAAATGCACCTTTGTGTGAATAAATCCTTTCACATCCCAACTGGAGACCAGTTGCTAGAAAGGTGCCACGGAGAAGACTGTCTGCAGGTACTCACCAACAGATTACCAGTGACAGGGAACTGTGAAGCAGCACTTGGTTTCTTCTGGTGCAGAAGAAGCTTTATTTAATGTCTGCATTTCAATTGCTTGAAATGATTATATTGGATGGCATCATATCACAAGTCCACCCCTGCTACAAGCTGATAGAAAGCAGAGAAACTGAAAAGAAAAGAGATTGGGATGGTAGACCTAACATCTGCACCAGCAGCTTATGAGGCGGTGTAGTGTTGTTGTATAGTATGGTTGACTTGCCGTGTAGACTGTTATGAGAGGGTTATGTACCAGGATTATCTTTCGTAGATTTTTGCACACCATTCTTTATTTGTGAGAAACTCTTCCTATCTGTTCCATCTGCCTGGTGAGCCAGAGCATCATTAGGTTTTGCTAATTAAAGACCAGGTTTGATTTCATGAGTTGAAGGAGGCAAATCCTACCTTGCTCTTGGCCTGCTCTTTGAAGAACGGGCACAAATGCAGAGGGTCTCTTCGTATCCTGGGTTTAAAGTCGTGCAGTGCAGGACGCTTTATTGCTCCAGGGCAGGATTTCTTACCCAGGCATTTGGACTCCTGAATGGAATCATAAAGTAGCTCTTAAAGTCCATTATATCTGATCCCATTCTGCATGTAAAGTATATAGAGACTGTATGCACTGGTGTCAAAGTACATGGGGGAATAATCCTCAGCAACACCTGCAGAGTGACCATGAATGAAGGAAGCTAGAAACTCAGTGTACTTCCATTAAGTAAACCACTTTTGCAGCATTCCTAGAGCCATTCTGCATAGGATTATAGTTGAAATAAAACTTTAAATGTTTTTTCATCCAAGCAATGGGCTTTGGTAGCCTCACTTTGAGCAGGGGTTGGAACTTGTAGTGGGTCGACCTTGGCTAGACACCAAGTGCCCACCCAGCTTCTCTATCACTTTGCTTCCGAGCCATAAAAGGGGAGAGACAATAAAATGGAAAATTACTCGTGGATTGGGATAAGGCAGTTTAGTAAATCAAAAAGCAAAAGCTTGCGCATGCAAAAGAGAAGCAGAAAATAGCAAGGTTTATTCTATACTTCCCATCAGTAGTGATGTCTGGCCATGTCCCAGGAAGCAGGGCTTCAACAACATGCAGTAGTTTCTTAGCAGGCAGCCATTGGAAATGACAAATGCCTCCCTTCCTGGTCCTTTCCTTAGCTTTTATATCTGACCTGATGTCATATGGTATGGAATATCCCTTTGGTTGGTTTGGGTCAGCTGGCCTATTTATGCCCCCTCCCAGAATATTGCCCTCAATTGCGGAAGGAATGTTACAGTGCTGATGCTGTGCTCAGCAGTAGCCAAAACACTGATATGTTATCAACACCCTTCTAGCTACCAATGCAAAGCACAGCACTGTGAGGGCTGCTATAGGGAAATTAACTCCATCTCAGCCAGACCCAATACAGACCCCAACACCTTTGAATGTTGTTCCCAACAAAAGTTGTTCAGTGATCCTTTATGTGAATAAAAAGTTTCTCTAGATAAGGATGAAGCAAAAAAGAAAATCATACTTTTAAATTTTATTTTATTATTTCAGTTTGTACTTCCTTTATTTTTTGCCTATCATGAAAGGATTTTATTCTCTCATTGAAAAGAGTGGAAAAAAGTTTTTCTAACTTCAGTTGGACTGACACTTGGATTTGCATGGACAAAAATGCATTTACACTACATTTAGAGAGAAAAGCTAGTTAGAAGCTACTTTGAAGCTTCTCTTATAGAATCTTTTGAAATTATTGTGGAAAATGGACAAAGTTTGTGCAGAGTATCTCTCTTCCCTATAACAGGAAGGCTGTGACAAAGGTCAAGTGAAAATAGCTGCTTGATACCAGGGCAGCCTGAGCTGTTCCTGAGACAGTGCACAGAAGAGGGAGAATAAAGATTAAAACTGAGTTGCTGAATAGTTAAGGGGAGGCATTATGATGAAGTCTTTTCAAAAAAGAGGTTGTAATGCTCCTTTTCTTGCATGCAGAATAGGCAAATGAGGATGAGTCTTTTGTGGCCTACTGTCTGTGCAAACCTGCCAGTGTTGATAGATGAAAAAGCAGGGGCATTTCAGTCAGAGCTACCACAGCAGCTATGAATCCACTCTACTGGGTGGCACATGCAATAATCATCTCTACAGGATTCCTGTGACTGAAAGAGCTAGCAGATCTGTCTGCCTCTGCTTGTCTTTCTGTCAGCATGCAGCTGAAGTGCTCATTTAGGGAAATAAAGGAATTTCTAAGGTCTCATTTAAGGAGCACTTCAGGAAGATCCAAATAGAAAAGTTACTTGAAAAGACATAATTTACATTTAATTTTGTTCCTTGTTTCACTCTTTTGTCCTCTTGGCTTTTTGAATTTCATGGGGAAATATTAGAAGTGACATGTAGGGAAAGGGTAATGGGAAAAATAACCTGCTTGTAAATAGCTGCAAGTCTTCTCCAAGGCGAACAAAGAACAAGGTGTGGGCTTCCTGGAATACACTTCCTTGAGTGTTATCTAGGAGTGCTCTGGGTCACCTCTGGGCTTGGATGATGCCTGACGTCCCTTCTTGTCTGGGAAAGAAGGGAGAGCAGGCATCAGAGGAATGTCCTCAGAAGTACCATTCACATCCATAAAGCTAAATCTGGATGCCCCTGGGATTGCAGAATGAAATAGAAGGGCAAAGGAAATGGTGTATAATTGGTCCCTATTGAAAATAATGGCCTTGTAAAATAAATATTTTGTGAATAAAATTTCCAGAGACTGCATGCTTTGAAGTTTGTCTCAAGTGAATTCTCCTAGGAGCTGGTAACCAAGACAGAGCCCACAGCATGTTTCTGTTCTGTGGTGTGACTTGTCCATATGTAGGAAGATATCTGATGGAAACCTGAGAGGACAAAGTGATGATCTGAGAGGTGCATGCAACTTAAAAATTAAAATGGAAAAAAATTACTAAAACCACAGAAAATAGCGAGTTCATCTCTTGAGAAAGAAAACTCAGAAATACGTGTTTCCTTTCTCATTCATCTCTTTGTCTGATATAAACTCAACTGAATTCAGAGGCAGTGAGTCTTCTTTTCTCTTTGGCTTTTGGAATAGACTCAGTGAGAGAAAAGGTAGGCAGAGCCTGCTGCTGGAAATGCAGGTTTGACTTAGAGATAACTATCTCAGCCATGCTTCCCAGTACCTGAAAGTCTTCTATATGTGTTCCAAGATAAATACTTTTACTTCTTTCAACAGGGAAACTAGCAATAATTAATAGGAATAGTAGCTCTGTGTTCACTGTACCATAGAATTATTTTAACTGCTCCATCCTGAATGACTAAAGGAATAAAAAATTTTCATCCATGTTAACCGTGTTTCTTTGTAAGTAAACCAACTAACCTGAAATGTTTGTCTTTATGTATTGCTGCAGAAAGCATTCCAGGCTGTAGAGTGTTGCAACCTTTGCAAAAGGTGAGGATGAAATATGATGTGTGTCCCAAAATTATGTCCTAGTCACCTAGAAGAGAAAATGTAGAGAAAGATCACAACATCTGTCAGCTTTTTGAGAGCCTCTGAGCTCCCAGGCTGGTCTGTGCATCTTGCAGCTGTGGCAGAAGGTGAAAGCACACAGAATCACAGATTGGTTAAGGGTGGCAGAGACCTCTGGAGGCCACTCTGTCCAATCCCCCCTCTTCAAGCATGCCCACCTATAACAGGATTACCTAGGACCATGTCCAGATGGCTTTTCAATATCTTTAAGGATGGAGGCTCAACAAGCTCCCTGAGCAACTTATGCCAGTGCTTGGACACCCTTGCAGTAAAAAGCAAACCAAAACATTTCCTTATGTTCAGAGGGAACCTCCTGTTTTTCAGGGTGTGCATATCGCCTTTGTTCCTGTCACTGGGTGCCATTTAAAAGAGCCTAGCTCTGTCCTCTCTGTACTCTCCCTACAGGTATATCTACACAGTGATGAATGTAGATAAGCTTTCTCTTCTCCAGGCTGAACAGCTCTCTTTGACTTTCCTTAAGTATGAAGTGCCCTAATCACCTTTGTTGCCTTTTGCCAGTATTTCTATCTCTCTCTCATGTACTGGGAAGCATAGAACTAGACCCAGCACCCCAAGCATGGCCTGATCAGTGCTGTGAAGTAGGGAAGTATCACCTCTACTTACCTGCTTGCAATACTCTTAATGAAATCCAGGAAACTGCCTTTGCTGCTAAGGCAAGTTGGTGGGTCATATTCAAGCCCAGCTAGCCATCTTTCACCCATCAATGAGGCCAGGCTTTGCACTTGGGCGTAATGCTGCTGTGACATCTCCTCTCCTTTATGAACCTCTAGGACAAGAAGAGAGAAACTGTAGCACTGCACAGTGTACTAGCCCACCTCATTTCAGGTAACCCAGCTGGAAAATGTCTATTGAGGCTGCACTCTTGTAGCTCCTCTCTAGCCATGAAACCTACCATAGCATGGGAAATGGGGTTTGCTGTAACTGCTGTTGAGGAAATCAGTCTAATACTGACCTCTTATGTTCAGTTTTGTGGAACATATTGGGCAGTATCAGTACAGGGGTTTATTACAGGGGTGTTGGAAACAGTCCAGGGCAATGAGGAATAAAAGGCAAATGCAAAGTACTGTGGTTCATTTTTTTATCCTTTGAATGTTTCTGTCACTGCCAAGGAAGCCAAAAATACCTTTACTATGGATATAAAGGCTTTAGCTCTCTTAATTCTTCAGGAACTTCTTTACACCTGGTTGCACTAAGAACATAAAGACGCATCTGTTAATGATAGCTATCAGAAGCTCTCTGTCTTCATTGTGGATGACATTTACAAAAGCTCCTAATGATGTGGAAGATGAGGCTCTGCTTTTAGGTGTGATGCAAGTACTTAAAGAACTTACATCTCAGTGATCCTTAAAAGTAAGACTTGTACTCCCGAAGCATCACCTACTTTTGTATCTTAGTACTGATGTATCAGTCTTGTATTTCCAGTAATAGAAGTGCCTGTTTGTCTGAGGAAGGGTACAATTGTATCACCTTTACCTGTTGATAAAGTGAATTTCCCCCAGGCTAGAGAATCATTTGATCTGCTGCATCCCACAGTTTTCTGACCAAGCTGTTGTATCAAAGCTGGCAGGTACATGAGGCTAAGAGAGTTTGTTGCTCTGTGATGGTTATGGATTAATTCATTTTGAAAACCAGTTCCTTTGGTTAACAGGAAACCCCAACCTTCACCCATAACAGTGGTTGAACTTCTGGCCTAGCATTCCGTCAGCTGTGCACAGCGTAGTGAATCCTTTTATTCTTGGTTTTTTTTTTTTTTTTTTTTTTTAATCACTCCATTACTTCCATGCAGTACACATTGTTTCTTTTTTCTCCTATGTGATCAGCAAGAGAATAAAGGTACTTGTGAGAAATTTGCAGGAGGCCTCATTTACTACTCTTATAAAATTCAACTCCAAAGGGTCAAACCCTCAAGAGCTAAATGTCAAACTGTGCTCTACCAATGAAAAAAAAAAGGTTTCCTTGGTAGCTTTCTAATGAATCTGCTTGAAAACCTTTCCAAGAAGAACATTTTTCCATCAGATTAGACATTTGCAATGTCAAGTGGCTCCTATGCTGTAGGTATAAGTACACATGGTATTACTGGTAAGTTTCTACACAGCCCAGCTATTTTCAAAGAGAAAGCCTCAAGCACAGTCTGTACAAGCAGAACACATAACCAGGTCAGGGCAGGATTTCACTTAATTTAAGGCATCATCATCTGAGGTAATCATATTGGCTTCCGTTGTAATCAATTAAGAGAAATATGTTCTTGTAAGGTGTTGTTCATCTGACCTATTTTAGACATCAATCTAAAATGAATCATGGCCTAGAAGTGACATTTTCTTTCTATTGTCTATAATGGGAGCCTGGATAACTATATCACACTTGATGATATCTATATCTGAAGAGACGCCCCTCTCACTCCCCACATGCTTTTGTGACCTAAAGGTCTAGAAAATTGCTTTTAGGAAAAAGGTAGAATGAGTAATTATATAGTCTGTCAAAGATAAAATGAGGGGTACTTCTGAAACACAGTTTTCAAATACATAAGTCATTTGAGAAGAAGGGAAAAATGATGGAACTGGACAAAGGAGTGGGTCAAATACTTCCGATTATCCTTAAAATCCAAGTAGTGGGAAACACATAAATAGCCAGGAGAAAGAGGAGCTAATTAAAAAAATAAACTTTTATTGGAATAAAAGTGAGGTGGCTCAACTTGGTAGGGAACACAGCCCACCTTTTATCCTATCTCATCTGAAACATGGGTTTCTTCTTGTTTATCCATTGGCTGAGATACTTTGGGGTTACAGGCTTCCCAACACGCCTGCTACATACTCTGCACTGCATGCTGGCCTCCCCCCTCCCTTTTCGTGGTACATTGAATCAAACTATACCTTTCACTACGGAGTTGTCAAGTATTTCAAAGCGGGGGGGGGTCACCTATTACTTGCAGCTGATTGGTTGTCTTATTCCTAAGCAAGGACACAGGTTAACCACTAACTTTCCACTCTATGTTACTAAACCAATTATGACTAGTACAACTTTTGCAAGAAGATGCTGTTTATTCCTTATATAATCATAATGATAGTGAGACACTTATGTTTCACCAAGTATCTACTTTTTTTGTGGAAACATTCCACAATTTGTTTCATTACCCAGCACTCTACAAGTTCCATCCTTCTACTTTAACAGAAAGGTAATTACCAATATACTTTTTTCCTGTTGTCAAGACAACACATGCTTGTGTGCCCTCATTTTGTTTCTCAAGAATGTATTAAAAAAAAAGGGGCCAGCTTTTTCTTTTCTCTTCCTTCCCCCCTCCCCCATCCTTGTAAAAGGATTAAGCAAAGGTTTTTATGTTGGTTTCTTTTGGGAGGAGAGCAGTGGTTGCCAAAGATTTTTGCTGCCTATAAAACAGAATAGTGTTATACAGTATTTGAATGGAAATAAAATCTGAAGAAGATATTTAAAATATCAGAAAAGCAATAAAAATTGTATATTTAATATCTACAAATAAAGTGCCTCATGGGACATCAGGAGGAGATTTCACCTGGTTCAAAACAACCAGCAATGGTGCTTCGAAAAAAAAAAATTAAGACCTCTCCCTCTCATTCCTCTAGTTTCCCTGTTGTATTAACAGGAATATTTGGCAGTGAGATAATTTGAAATGTAACAGTGGACATTCTTACCCTATGTATCGCTTTTTTCCTCCCTCTTTACTGGTAGAAGTGAGTGTCAGACCACAGTTTCCTGAGCAGTTCAAGGTTTTTCAACCACTGGTACCATTGAAGAAGTAGTTCTGCCATTTCCCTTCAACTACCTATGTTTCCACATTCTCATCACCTTTAGCCACTGCAGATGGTTGTTACAGTTATGTCGTGACGGTCAATAAGAAAGAAAGAAAGAAAAAGAAAGAAAGAAAGAAAGAAAGAAAGAAAGAAAGAAAGAAAGAAAGAAAGA
>JAWWLV010000088.1:49547056-49562690 GCA_035041135.1 Platyrinchus mystaceus | reverse complement strand
AGCTGGGAAGGGGGCTTTTGTTCCCAGCCTGGTTGCCAGCTGTGGATTCTGCTTGGATTTTCCATTGGAGAGGAACTGTTTCGGGGGGTTTTCCCCTCCTCTGTTCCCGTTTTTTTTTCTTTCCTGGCAGCAGTTCTTGTGCACATCAGAGGAGAGGGGACACACGACTCAACCAGAAGGACTGAATGAGTTCCCGCTGGGAAGGACCTTCCTTTTCTTTCCCTCCTCTCTCTCTCTCCCCTTTATCGGTGCGGGGCGGGAAGGAAGACCTCCATTTTTGGTTTCTCCAGAACACCCAGGAAGGGTGTTGCCCCACGTGGCAATGACCAGTTATCTAACAGTGCCCCCTGCTGACCAGCACCAGGCACTGCAGGCTCTGCATCTCCAGTGATCCAACAGCACCCCTTGCTGACGGTGGTTAGAATTGCATCAAAGGGAGCAAACTGAACTGTTTATCTTTTTTTATTTTGTTTGTTTATCTGTTTGTTTTGAAGGGGATTATTTTTGGGTATAGGCTTATTGCTTGGTTGTTTTATTTGCATCTTTTTGTTATTCTGCCAGCATATATATATCTTTTAATAAAGGGTTGTTATTTTTCCTTTTTCCACATTTTTCCTCAATTGGAGCCTCAATTTCGAATTTACAATTGCTTAGAAGGAGGAGTTTGGGTCTTTCTCATAACTCATCCTCAGCAAAACACTTGTGTCTCACAAAACTGAGACAAAGGACAATGAAGATAGTGAAGGATATGGAGCACAAGACTTAAGAGGAGCAGCTGAGAGAGTTGGGGTTGTTTAGTCTGAAGAAATAGTCTCAGAGGAGACTTTAGTGCTCTTGCTCTACAGCTACCAGAAAGAAGGTTGTACCAAAGTGGGGATTGGTCTCTTCTCCCAGGTAACAAGGGACAGGGTGAGCAAAACCTGCCTCAAGTTGTGCCAGGGAATGTTTAGATTACCAGTAGGAAAAATTTCTCCATAGAAAGAGTGGCCAGCCATTGGAATAGGCTGCCTAGGGAAGTAGTGGAATCTCCATCCTTGGAAGTGGTCCAAAAACATGTAGATGTGGCACTTGGGGACATGGTTTTGTGGTGTACATGGCAGTGCTAGATTAATGGTCAGACTTGATGGTCTTTCCCAACGTTAAAGATTCTATGATGAAAAACATCACAATTGTAAGGGATGCATATTTCAAGTAAAGCACAGAGTTAGCTGATGTTCCCTTATGTAACCCAAATCTAGTTCTTTTTGTGAATATCTCATTCTACTGCCTGCAAGGACATTGACGGACTGGGTACGCTGTGGTAAGTCAGGGACAAGTAATAGAAGCAGAATCACTCCCAGCAAGGATAAGCTCACTGAGCAGAATAGCAGCCTTGACACATGCAGCACACCTGAACATCTAATGGGTGCTCAGTATGCTTTTGGGCTATGTCACGAAGCAGGAAAATTATGGAAAGAACAGGAATTTTTCACATCAGCAGGGAAGAGAGTATTTAATGGTGAGGAAATATACAATTGCCTATAATCAGTACAGTTAGCTGCACAAGTTGACTAGTCCACACTAGAGGCATTACAGAAACTGGTAGAGGGAATGCTGTAGCTGATGCTGCTGTAAAGACTGTAGCCAGGCGGCCTCTGATGCAACTCTGACTGTTGACCAGAGTGAACAGCTAAATTTAAGAGACATAAGGCCTATGTATGAGAAGGACTGCTCAATAGAAGAGCCAGTTGGAAAAGTGGGATGCAACACAAAATTATGATGGAATATGCTAAATTGGGGCAAAACTGATTCTGCCAAAGAAATATTTAATCACTGTAGTTAAATAGTTTCATGATAAAGCCCATGGAGTGACAGAGGCAATAGCTAACAAAGTACAAAAAAATATGGGTGGCTCCAGGAATTTTTGCCACTGCAAAATGAATCACAAACAACGGCCCAACTTGTCAAAAATTCTCAGGTATCAGACTGGCCTCTAAGACCAGGAGCCTACTTGTTTGTGATAGTAGATCATCTGTCAGGCTGGGCAGAAGCCTTTCAAAAAGAAGAACTGACACAGGAGGAGCAGTAAAAGCCTTGCTAAAGGAATATCTGAATATGGGGAACCAGAATCACTTGAATGAAACAGAGATATTAATTTAGCAAATACAATCAACAAACTCTGTCTTTGGGGATCGAGAGAAAATTACACACACCATATCACCCACAGTGTTTCCACTTAGAACTGTTTTTTTCAGGTTTTCAGGCTTAATCCCAAATTGCAGTTATGCAAAGGTAAAATGATAGCAGAACACCTTTGGTTTCCAGACTGCTGACAGACTGGGCAATAAGGCTATGAATTTATTTTTCTTCCCGCTCTGTTTTTTTCAGGGTCTAAGTCACAAAACTGCTTGTGGAACACCGTTGTCAGTGGGTTGACCAGCAACTTCAAGGAAAGGCCAAAGCCAACCATCATCAATGACCCTAGACCTCCTGATGAAATCTTAGCAGATGAACTACCATCAGTGGACAGTCCTGAGGCACTGGTGAAAACATCTTTCAGGTCTGATTGATATAATTTTGTTTGTCCTTGAGAGGATATCTATTTAAGATTAAATCTGCACCGGGGGTTTGGTGGCAGAAATTGATGCTAAATGATTCTGCAATGCTATGTATCTTTGTACTGAACACGAGTCTAAAAAGAAGTCCGTAAATAATTTTGACTGGACTTGTCTTTCATTTCTTAGACTTCATTAGCCTTCCTAAAAGATTATGGACTAGATAGAAAGTCTGTAACTAGTCAAAATGGTCAACAAAGACAGCTTATTATATGAAGATATCTTTGAAGGTTAGTATTGTTTTGTTTGAAAATGATTTAGCAATGAATAATTGCAATTCAGGTCAGATGATGTGCTTTATTCATGCAAGAGAGAATTAAAGCTTTTCCTATTGATGTATTATCTTGAAAACTGTCTAGCATTAATATATTAAGGAGAAGGATTATGGCCAGTGGCTTGTGAACAAGTGATTGTTGTTGTAAAGTGTGTGATACATCTACTGCTGGGTTTTCCACTCTTATTTAATCATGTGGATGTAGAGTTGTCAGATGTTTCTTGGAGATACGTTTTCTGAATTTTTTTTCTCTCAAATGAGGTAAAATAGAGAAGCCATGTTCATGCACTGGATCTTTGACTAAGATGTGAAAATTGGTGTGCCCAGGAAAAGCAAAATGAGTGGCAGAATTTATTTTTCAAAGTGTTTTTTGAGCTTTTTTTCGGTTGTTGAAAAACTGTGCTCTGCTTTTCTTTGTATTAAACACACGTGTTTAAAAAAATGTTTTTTGCTTTGGATACATTTTGCTGAATACAGTGATTTTGATTTTACTTTAGTCTGTGAAACCTATTTCACTGTTCATATAATCATTATTTTGAAGGTAATTAAGTCATTATATTTGGTAATAACTTCAGATATCTCGTTTGTACTGCTTGACATTGAAAAATATATTACCATAAAGTAAGTTTGTCAGTCTATAGAAATACTCCTGTAATTTCATAGTGGATTTTCATTCTTTAGTATTCACATTGAAATGATTCAGGGCAAGTGTTTCAGAACCTGGATCCTCCTTTTATGTGACCTGTGGTTTTTAATGGCTTTTAAACACTTTGTGTCTCTGATATTTAAAATATATAATTTCAAGAGATCTAAGTCTTTTTCAGCTTTTACTTCTCATAAAAATTTTTGGGTAGCAGCATTCCATACACTGCCATCGTCAAGATAGTTTCGAATATTTTATATGACAAGGTCACAGCATTTCAAATTATACAATTTGATTATGTGAATAGGGGTGACTCTTGGAAGAAATGAGCTTACATATAGCATAATAAGGATTGATAAGTTGGAAAAAGTCATTTAGCAAAACAGTTTTGCTAATGCAGTTTAAAAGGCTTTGTAAACATTACAGAACCTTTGTATTTCATCAGTATGGATATTACTGTACAATATGGCATTTTGTGGGGCTTTACAGATCCAAACAAATTTTTGTTACAAAATAAATAGTAGATGTCTGGTTTTACAAAGAAAGGAAGCCCTATGTGGGTTTAAGAACTTTACAGAGGAGTGGAAGATAAGAGAGTACACTGCAATTACTGTCTAAAGAAAAATAAAAGCAAATAAAAGTGATGCAGTGTCTTAATTCAGTTTGTGAGCTTGATATTATGGTGCTAATTGGGGTTTAGGAGACAGTAGCAGGTCTTGTATGATGGGTTACATGTTTGATTCATCAGAGTCTTCTGTGTGTCATGACCTTCAAGTGCTTCCTTGACAGAGTTTCACTTGTATCTGAGTGCCAGTGATTGCCTGGTAAGCATGGGCTTTCCTTGTTTCTTATTTTCTAGACATTAGGGCAAGATCTTGCTAACCTGGTGCCTTTTGGGGAATGAAATGTGCCTTACAAGTTGTGCAGTCTAGCATGACTTAATTAGGAATCTGGTGGCTGAATCTTGAGGTAGGGATGGGAGCAATGTTGGGCATAGATGAATTAATTTTACGGAGAGAAGAACCAGGCCTTTTTTTTTGAACGTGACTGCAACAAACTGTAAAATGCAGTGATGCCCTTACTGCAACTGATTCACTGCTGTTAGAGCAGTATATGGCAATACTATCCCTTTCATGCATAGTTAAAAGAAAGTATCTTACCAGTGTTAAATGAGCCACACTTCTTGTGGTTGCCTATCTTTTATGTGACTACATATAAACGGCATGAAATCCCACTTGCCAGCTCTTGTGTTAGATCTTGCTTTTTACAGTGCAGTACTTACTGTTCTGTAGCTTGGAAAATTAGGAAGAGATCAATATTTGATTTTGTCAACATCTAGATATGAACTTAAAAAACATTTAAACGTAAAAGGAGGAATATGAAATGAAACTAACCCCCTCTTTACATCTCAAATAAGTATAGTGCATGATCTTTTTTTAATTAAAAAGTGTTCTGATTACCTTGATTTTCTTATATAATTATTTTACTGCATCTTTTTTGAAGATACCAAGAGCAAGCACTGAGCTAGAACTTAAAAGTAATTTTGTGTCTTGACTAGTTGTACTACTGCAGTGCTTAAAATACAGATTTTAAAATCCATTCTCACTGACATTTAGTCTGTTTGTCTATTAAAGACAGTGGAAGTCCCAGTTTGAATCACATTTGAAAATACAGTGGAATTGTGGCAGATTATCCCCTTTTGACAAGGGAAAAATATAATTTGAGACACAGAAGTAATTAACTTCTTGGTTCACACTTAATGCAACAAATCTGATACATTCACTATTTTCTTTGCACAAATATGCACAACTACAGGAGCTGTGATGATTATATTTTTTTAATAGCTGTGCAAGGCTGAGGATTAATACCCAGGAATATTTGGTGGTGGGCATATGGACTTCTCAGGGCTGTGTGATCTGGATATTGGCTGGAGTGGTTGCCAACACTGAAGTCTGTAACTCTCTCCCTAAATCTGGTTTTTGATCTGCTAGGTCCCTAAAATGAGCAGTGGTGCAGTATCAATAAGAATTGGCAGTGGTAATTAATGACCTCTTAAGGAGGCTGTGGAATAACTTTATAGGCTGCTTTTACTTCTGTTTGGTAGTCCCTGGAAGCACTGCCCAGCAGGCATTTTGATAATGCCAGGCTAGCATCCACCAGGGTGAGCAGTGAAACAACAGACAGTGCTGTTCTCCAAATACCACCTGGAAGTTTGTGCAAGCTCTTTATGTTTGAGGTTAAAAGAGAAACTGCTGCTTTTGTCCCCAGACTCCTGCCTGGGTCAATTAGGGGTCACAAGTGGGTGGCACTGCTAGAGCTGAAAATCTGATGTGTCCAAGATGCCATGATTTCTCATAGACTCATTTGGTTTTGATGTATAGGAGAGATATAGTGTTACTTTGAGTCTGGAGACCTAAAACACTGCATTGAGATATATGACAGTGGTGTGCAGCTTCCCATCTTAGTCCAGGGCCTGCATGACAGGTAAAGTTGGTCTGGAATCTTGAAGCAGTTTACTTAGCTCTGTTTAGCACATGGGGCATTTGGAATGTTTCCAAAGTGATAAATTAGGGTAGTAGGTAGCTGAATGATCAGCAGATGGTGCAAAGACCCTCTGTCACATATCAGACAAACCTTACTGGATACCTGGATAGCTATGCTGTACAAGGAAGTGATACGTATCATCTGTTATCATAAGTTCTGGGAACGAGAAAGGCAGATTCAGTTCCTTCAAGGTTAGACTATTGTTCAGTTCAAGACTTGCAGGGTTTCTTAGTTTCTGTCACCTTTCAGAATACTTCCAGCTTTCAACTTGAGGCTGGTAACACCCCTGCTTACCTTAATAGATGTTTTTTCTGTGTCAGATGAAAAGTTTATCTTTCCAAGGACAGTTTGTTTTGCTTTTCTTATCAGCTTCTGTTCAGCTTTCTAAATCATGCTGGCAGCTAATCTTTCTGTATTTCTGATTTGTTTGCAGGTGATGTAAACTCTTGCTCCTGCCAGCTACTGGCCACTTAGTAGACCAAGTGCCATAGAGGTGATATCACCAGCATAGAGGTGATACTTCAGGGCTTTAAATGTGAAAACCTCAGTCATAACACCATGTGCTGAGAGTCAGCCTAAAAGCCTCAAATATGTGGGTCTCTACACCATGCATGCAGTATGAACAACAAACAGGGAGTTGGAAGCCACCATGCTGCTAGAAAGCATGACTTGTCATTACTGAATTGTCATTACTAAAACTTGGTGGGATGAATCCTGTGACTGGAGTGCTGATATTGATGGTTATAGGATGTTCAGAAGGGACCAGAGAGGAAGGAAGGGCAGAGAGGTAGCCACCTACACCAAGAGGTAGAGAGCTGCCTCTGATGTAGCTATGAGTTGGTCAAAACAGTATGGGTAAGAATCAGACTAAGTCAGCAAATGGAACATTGTATTTCGTGTCTACAGGCTGCATGGTCAAGGGGAGCCTATTAAAGGAGCCTTCTCACTCCAGCTACAGGAGGCATTACGTTTGCAGGCTCTTGTCCTGATGAGGGACTTCAACCGCCTTGACACCTGCTGGAAAAGTAGCACAGTGAGCTGTAGGCAATTCAGGAGACTCCTAGAATGCATGGAAGATAAAAGTTCATAAGCCAAGTAATAGACAGTCCTACCAAAGAGGATGTGGTACTGGAACTAGTGGTTACCAACGCAAGTGAGCTTATTGGGGAAGTCAAGACTGGAGGCAGCCTGGGCTGAAGTGGTCATGTACTGGTGGAGTTTGCAGTCCTGAGGGATATGGGCCAGGTAAAAACTTAGGACCTTAGACTTCAGAAAAGCAAACTTACAACTCTTCAATGAGTTAGTCGATAACACTCCCTGGGGAAACTGCCCTCCGGAATAAGGGAGCAGAATAGAGCTGGCAGATCTTTAAGGATGCCTTCCATAGAGCTCAAGAGCTCTCAATCACTAGGTGAAAGGAATCAAGCAAGGAAGGCAAGAGACCAGCACGGATGAATCAGGACCTACTGGTCAAGCTAAATAGCAAGAAACATATGCCACAGGCAGTGAAAGCACAGACAGGTATCCTGAGAAGAGTATAAGGATGCAGCCCAGTTTTGTAGGGATGAGGTGAGGAAGGCCGATGGTGAAGCTGAAGATGAGCTTGGAAAGGCAACCAACCACCTGGCTACAACCTCCTCTCAGGTAGTTGTAGAGAGCGATGAGGTCTCCCCTGAGCCTTCTCTTCTCCAGGCTAAACAACCCCAGCTCTCTCAGCCTCTCCTCACAGGACTTGTGTTCGACTCCCTTCACCAGCCTCATTGCCCTTCTCTGGACCTGCTCCAGTGTCTCAATATCCTTCCTGAACTGAGGGGCCCAGAACTGGACACAGGACTCCAGCTGTGGCCTCACCAGTGCTGAGTACAGGGGAAGAATCACTTCCCTGCTCCTGCTGGCCACACTGCTCCTGATACAGGCCAGGATGCCATTGGCCTTCTTGGCCACCTGGGCACACTGCTTCCTGCCAATCCAAACTCCAAGGTTCCTTTCTGCCTGGCTGCTCTCCAGCCACTCTGTCCCCAGCCTGTAGCGCTGCAGGGGGTTGTTGTGATCAAAGTGCAGGACCCAGCAGTTGACCTTGATGAACCTCATCTCATTGGAATCAGACTATCTCTCCAGCTTGTCCAGGTCCCTCTGCAAAGCCCTTCTGCCTTCCAGCTCATTGACACTCCCCTCCAGCTTGGTGTCATCTGCAAATTTGCTAATGGTACACTCGATCCCTTCATCCAGATCATCAGTAAAGATATTAAACAGAACTGGGCCCAACACTGATCCCTGGGGGACACCACTGGTGATTGGCTGCCAGCTGGATGCAGCCCCATTCACTACCACTCTCTGGGCCCGGCCCTCCAGCCAGTTCTTAACCCCACACAGAATGCCCCTGTCCAAGCCATGGGCTGCCAGATTTTTCAAGAGTATGCTGTGGGAGATGGTGTCAAAGGCTTTGCTGAAGTCCAGATAGACCACATTCACAGCCTTCCCCTCATCCACCAGGTGGGTCATCTGAACATAAAAGGAGATCAGAGTGGTCAGACAGGACCTGCCCTTCCTAAGCCTGTGCTGGATGGGTCTGATCCCTTGTCCATCCTGTAGGTGTTGTGTGATTGCACTTAGGATGATCTGCTCTATAACCTTGCCAGGCACTGAGGTCAGGCTGACAGGCCTGTAGTTTCCCAGGTCCTCCTTGCACCCTTTTTGTGGATGGGAGTGACATTCACCAACTTCCAATCATCTGGGACCTCCCCAGTGAGCCAGGACTGTTTGTAAATGAAAGAGAGCAGCTTGGCGAGCTCTTCTGCCAGTTCCTTCATCACCCTAGATGGATCCCATCTGGTGCCATAAACTTGTGAGGATCAAAGTACACCAAGAAGGTGTACCCATCCTGATAAGTGTGGCTGGCAAACTGGTAGCAATGGACAAAGAGGCTGAAGCACTCAACAGTTTTTTGCCTCGATCTTCAATGGCAGCCTCTTCTACCACACCCCTTGAGTGGATGGGGACCAGGGAAGTGAAGTGCTTCCCAATTTAAGTGAAGATCAGGTTCTTGACCACCTGAGGAACTTAATTGTATATAAGTCCAGGGAACCTAATGAGATCCATTCCAGAGTCCCGAGAGAATTGCCAAACCAGCTCTCCCTATTTGAAAAGTCATGGCAGTCCATGAAGACTTTGGTGACTGGAAAAAAGGGTACATTGTACTCATCTTTAAAAAGGGTTCTGTAAGGTGTTTGACATGATTATAATATCTTCTCTCTAAACTGGAGAGAGATGGATTTGATGGGGACACTGTTCACTGGAGGAGGAATTGGTTGGACACTCACATCCATATGGTAGTGATCAACAGCTTGGTGACCCAATATGGACTCCTGATGGGGTGGTGCATATTGGGGCTGGTGTTCATCAAGGACATAGGCAAAGGAATTGAGTGTACCCTCAGCAAATTTGCAGGTGACACCAAATCAAGTGGTTGACACACCCGAAGTACAGGACGTCATCCAGAGAGACCTGGAGAAGTTTGAAAAGTGGGACAATGGTAATCTCACCCAGTTCAGCAAGGTCAACTGCAAGGTCTTGCTCCTGGGTCGGGACAACATCCAGTATCAATACAGGCTGAGGGATGAAGGGATTAAGAGCAGCCCTGCAGAGAAGGACTTGGTGAGGGTTCTGGTGGATGAGAGGCTGGACATGAGCCAACAGAGTGTGCTCACAGCCCAGAATGCCCTATCCTGTTCTGAATCAAAAGACACATGGCCAACAGGTGGAGGGAGATGATTCTGTCCCTCTACTCCACTCTCATGAGACCTCACCTGGAGTACTATGTCCAGCTCTGGAGTTCTCAAGCACAATAAAGACATGGACTTATTGGAGCAGGTCCAGAGGAGGGCTACAAAAAGTATCAGAGGGATGGCACACCTCTCCTATGAGGAAAGGTTGAAAGAACCGGCATTGTTCAGCTTGGAGAAGTCTCTCAGGAGACTTCATTGTGACCTTTTAGTACTTAAAGAGGGCTTATAAAAAAGATGGGAAGACGCTTTTTAGAAGGGCCTGTTGTTATAGGACATAGGGTAATGGTTTCAAACTGAAGGAAGGTTGTTCTAGATTAGCTAGAAGGAAAACATTTTTTTCACTATGCTATTGGTGAAACACTGGAATAGGTTGGTAGATGCCCCATCCCTGGAAATGTTTTAGGTTAGGTTGGACAAGGCTCTGAGCAGCCTGATCTAGTTGAAGATGTCCCTGCTAACTGCAGACTAGGTGACCTTTAATGGTCCTTTCCAACTCACACAATTTTGTGATTCTTTGGTTTTAAGGTGATGTCAATGAGCTATGAGCCTTACTTCTCTGTCTTGCCTGAGTCATACGAAGAGCCTATCTCCAGTCACATGGCAGACTGCAGGACTCCTTTAGCACCTCTCACATTGTGACAGTCTCAGCATCAAAGCTTGGCTATAGCTACTTAAGCTGGTATGTGGGGTCTGAAGAGAGAGGTGATGCTGTGTAGGCCAGTTGTGACCCTGACCCCAAAGAACAGATGTTTAGAACTAGTTGTGGGGTAGACTAGAGACTACCCTCTTCCTTGCTGGGTCTCACTATTTGTTTATTGCCTGTTTTATTTGTTTGTTTTTTAATCCCCACACAACTAAGAGAGATGACTTTCACTTTTCCTAACTTGTTAAAATAATAAAAATAAACACTGTACAAGGCTGGAAACATGAAAGATACTTTCTCATTGGTTTTTAAACCCATCTACAACAGATCCAGGTCTCACTAAACATTAAAATGTTGTTTGTCTCCTTTTAAGTGTGCCTCCCTTCTAGGTTCACATTGTGTTTTGTGAGAGTTATGTGCAGATATCTTGGTATATTGAGATTTACAAGTCAGAGGGGGAGTGATCAGAGGAGAAAGATTTACACTGTTCAAAGGCTGCATTTTCTCCTTATCTTTGTGTGTATCCACATGGGTCCAAGAGGAAGGTGTTTTTTTCAGGTAGATGAAAGAGAATCTTAAAGGTTTTGTTTGTTTGTTTTTGTTTGTTTGTTTTTGTTTTTGATATTACAGTCTTGTTCTTCACAGGATAGATGTATTATGGATGATAAGCCAATCCAGTGACTCTGTCCCTGTAAATATCAGAAACATCAACAGGCTCAAGTTGAGAAATTTGGATAGAATGTGGGTGTTCTAACAGAACTGTGCCTCTGAATGGCAGGGAACAAATCCACTTCCAAAATGGGAATGAGAGTTTTAGCTGAAGCTCCATGGATAAACAAAGTCTGGTAGTAAAGAGGTCCTGCTCCGAGGACTGACCAATGCCTTTCCTTGACCACACTTCTCTGCCTGACGTATGTCAGCTGAATCTTGGACAATAATGAACTCAGCATTTCTTTTGCACCTATATAAGGCTTCCAGTTCTGGCTTTGTTAGCATCAGATCAACTGCAGTTCTTGACATGGACTATGTTGTGGCCTGCCACACACCGAAGGTGGATATATTTCTAAAGCCACATGTTGTATACCTGTACAAACACGTGAGTCTTAAGTGTCTGTGTGGCATTCATGTATACAAGGCTGTTTCAGGGGCCGTGATTTGTAGCTTGGCTTGCTGAATTTGCCAGCCCAGTCTTCCTTTCAGGTTTACAGAAGAAACTGTGTATGGTCAGGGAGTTGTGTACAGGAAAATATGTGAATTTAATGATAGTTTTTATATTGACAAGGAAGTATTTAATAATGTACTATTTAGTTATCTCCACCATGATATTAATAACCTCTACATACTAATACCAAACTGGTGTGCCTTGCAATTTTGGTTGACATAATTTTTAACCTATTTTCCTAAGGAAAACTGGCTTTTCTTTTCCTAAGGACATTGTTGTATGTATATCAGCCTTCCCATTAATTTTTAGACAGACATGAACTTGATCAGTAGCTTAACAGAATGGTAGTGATCTCTAAGGTCATATGCTGCAACCCCCTCCTCTCCTGTTACGTGGTTTTACCCAGCAGGGTCTTTCTGTGCATATGCAGAGTTCCAGGGTTTCCTGATGTGAAGTGACTCTCATGGAGTGTCACCTAATGGGAAAGACCAGCTGAGCTTTCAGGCAAATAGCACCAAAAATAGCTCATAGCCACCTGGCCTATTCTTCCAGCCTGTGATCTGCACTTGAAAGGCATTTGAGAGGAAGGGATGCAGGCTCTGGAATAGATTTATTGTCCTGGATGTCTGTGCATGTCCTGTGGGCCTTGTGTTCCTCATTCTGTTATTAAATTAAGACTGTCATGCTGTATATTTCATTCCCAATGAGAAAATGGGATAGGAGCTTTCTTACTCTTGGCAGTCAGAGGATGTGATGAGTGGAGAGAAAAGTGTTTTGCTGAAGCTTTATCTTGAGTGTTTTAATTTGTGTAAGAAAGAAACATTAAAAAGGCAGTCAAAGAAAATTCCTATACAGTTTAATCCACTTCTACATGGCTGTCTGGTGGCAGTAAAGTTTAAGTAGTATGTTATACTATGGTGTTTTCCTTAAAGACATGGTAAAATATCCTCCAGATCTAACCCAATCAGAAACAGATTTGGCTTGATTTTGAGGTCACAAAACCTACAGGTAAGTAAGAGTTTAGGAATATTTTGAAGTGAAAAACCACAAAAGCAATTATTATTAATTAATTATTATATTAAAAATAATCTTAAGGCTGATTGACAAGAGGGTAATATTTGCAAGTGTCCTGTATTCCTTTTTAATGTGAACAGCTTTGATGGAAGAAGGAAAAGGGATACTTGGATCCAGTTAATTGAGTATGACAATCAGATCTGGAGAAAAAAACCTGTATTCTGTCTTGAGAAAATAGCCATTTATGCATTGAAATGCAAATATGAGATTTATTTTTGTTTGAAACTCAGGAGAGAATCTGCACAAGAAAATTGCCTGGTGTGGCAGTGAATAAAAACATGACCCTCCTGGGACGGTGAAAACGGAGAGACTGCTTTATTAAAACTGAATAGGTTCCTATATTCAAAAAAGGCGGGGCTACAAAACGTGGGGGGAGTGATCACAGTCCTGTCCAATCACTTCAAGGCTTCTTCCTGGGACACCATAACTGGTCATTCTTTTGCGGGCTTCCATCAGGACTTCAACTCCCAGTGTACACCGCGACCATTACACAATAGACATCCCGTATTAACTTGCTCATAACCCCACAACCTGGGACACATTAGAAATTCCCATACCTGTTGCAGGTGTCACCCACCCAATTGATCAAATTGTTGATTCCCATGTGAATGCCATTAACAACAGGCTCTAGGTTCTTGGTCACCTATTTGCACCACCCTCTCTGGGTATTTCTCTTTTGGCTCTGTGATTTGTGATGAAGGTTTTGTCTGGTTTGTCTCCTTATACACAATGATTTTTTGGTAACTGCCATATTCTGCTGGAAATTCTTGCGCCGGAAGTTTGCCAGCCTAGTCTACCAATGACTTAGCAGACATATAGCAACATCTTAGGTAAGTAAAGCTGCTGTGAACTGTCGACACTCCTTACCACATAACTTGCTAATGGCTGTTCTTTATCTGTTTTTTGCAAGTTAAGCTCACTGCTGGCAATTTCTAGAAACTATTTTTTGTAATAGAAAGATCTCATTTGGAAATTATGCTACCTAGCTGAGAATTCAGCACTTGCTGGTGTCAAAGCCATGATGTCTCTATTTTGCAGGTTGGGACACTTATTTTTAGTTCCAATAATTTTTTGGATCTGAACCTACTGAAATGTTCACAGCAAGTCTGCTAAAACTACCATGTGTTAGTTGTTTTTTCATAAATTAATCCGAACTCTCTAAATTGTATCAGGTTGTTTTGAAACCAGGACTATAATTTAAATTTGCTGTCAGTGCTGCTCTTTCTCTGGCAAAAAGCAATCTTGTGTTTTCTTTAGGTGGAAAAGCCCTAGTTTTGAGGGGTTGGAATTGACCCAGAAATATAGGTTGTGGGTACCCATTTGTGTCCAGTAATTCTTTCTTTTACATATGTACCTTTGATCTGTCTTCTCTTCCATGTGAGCAGTTACAGTTCCTTGTTAGAGAAAATTTTTTCTCAGCTCAGCTGAAAAACGACCAGACCTGAATTTCTGTTTCTTGTAAATAACAGTTACATTTATTGTAAAAAGGAAAACTATCACAAATTTACTTTCCTTCATGCTAAATGATGTGCACAAGTCTCTTTCAGATCAATCTGAGCATCTGTAGTGCCATTTTCTGAGATGAAGTTAGCATTTCTATTCCCAGTACTTAGAACTTCAAGGTTGATTTTTGACATATAATCGTCACCAAAAGTATCTCCCCTGAATCAAAAAGATGTTTGTTATCCTGCTGGCTTCTTTTAACAGTTACAGTTGAGTCTGCCCTAATTTTAAAAAGTGTTATCCGTAACGAAGTAATATTCAGACTGTGATCAGCCGATGAAATTTTAATTTTAATTTTAATTTTATTCAGATTAATTGTGATCAGCAATGTTTTGCTCTGTCGTGAGTCAAAGTCTGATAACAGAGGTTACTATTTCTTGCTTCTGAAGAAGCATTTGAAGGGGTTCTGATGATCCTTCTCTAGGTCCTAAAAATAATGCTTAAATATTTATCTTCACAGAGGTACTAGACTAAGGTGTCATGTATTTTTAATCAGTAGCGTCTACTAATGTTGACTTGAATAGAGAACTTGGCCTAAAATACTGTATGGGAAATTTTCTAATGTATTTTCTCCTAGCACTGAGATAAGATAAAGTGATAGAAAAGCAAATAAGCAGATTTTCTCATTCACCTTTCAGTTGATGAATTTGTGTGAATTTAGTTATGTGCGGAATATGATTATATTTTTTTCTTTGTCTTGTCAAGGGTAACGTCATCTTAATAACACTCATCCCTCCTCAGACTGTATTGGGAGTTACCTGTTAAACACATCCAGTAGATGGCTTCTAAAATTTTCTATTTTTTGTTTTGCTTTATTGGCCCAGACATGGACTCAGGCATGCCCTGGTATTTTGACTGTTTTGCAATGACACCTGCCCTCATCGAGGTGCATTTTGGATCCTACCCTCCTTAGCTGCCTTTTAACACCTCTCTGCTGCATGTTGGCAGTGTCTTCCTACATTAGCAGTCATGTAGAACTGGAAAAAATTAAAACCCTTCCTGCACAGGACTCAGTCTAGAGGCTTTTAACATGAATGCCACTATGGTCCTGGACTGAGGAAATAGAGGTAAAGAGGGGGAAGCCCCCATTTGCCCAAATCTATGTGCTGTACTGAAGGAGACAGCCAGTGTAGGATGAGCTGTAGACTGCCTGGGACCTCCATGCTACCCTTCATCCCTTGCTGTCACAGGCAGTGCCCTTGGAAGGGAGTGTGCAAAAGCATCTGAGACAGGTGTTCCAGGTCCTCTCCCACAGTCAAGTGGAGGAGGCACAAAAGCTGCTTCCAGGGATCAGGAAGAAGCTATCCTGCCCTGGACCTTGTGCCAGGTAACAGAGCAGCAGACAGAAATCCAGTCTCTCACTTGAGCTAGACCTTGTTTGAAAGCAACAGTGGTGTCCTGGGTCCCTCCTG